>OZ018320.1:53231233-53533733 GCA_963969495.1 Ceratothoa steindachneri
TGACTGCCTTGGATATTTGTACGAATATCTCTCTAGTGTTTATTTTCTTTGCTATTGGAGTTTGGGCGTCTTTAATCTTTTACGATTTTTCTTTATTTAACGATTTCGTTCATTTATTTTAATCCCTTAATTATTTACGAAACAAAACTTCTTTCATGGGATAAAGCCGTTTTCCGTCTCATTAAAAAGAAATTAGTTGTTACTAAGGATTTCTAAAAATGTGCGAATGAACCAATTTAGGAATAAATTAGTGGTTTGGTTTTAGTCTCTTACATTATGAAATCTGAAAAGATTCCATTTAAATTTAGCACTCTGATATAAGCGGCCCGAATGACACATTCAGCATTTGACAAAGCTAAAGGAATACGCCATTCAGAAGAGGGTGAAAAGATTTCCAGGCTCCAAATTAACCAGGAAACATAGACGCCACAAAGGCCAACTTCGAATTAAATCCATCCCATGCGTGCCAAATTGTTGCTCTACAAATGAACACAAAAATAAGAACTCTTCATTACCATCAGATGCCATCGGGAAAAAAGCTTATTTAAATTTAAAACAAACTTCTTAGATGATAGGATTGACCTTTATTTGGGTTTTATCTAGTATTAGTGATACGAAACCTGCGAATAGGAATTTATCATCTCCTATTTAGCTACAGCAAACAGCATTACAGGACAGTAAACGAACAAGCCAGACGACCCCTGAAACTTTTCTCCTAATCATTGCGTAGACGCCTCAGACTTTACCAGTGGTTCGCGCGCACTAATTGTATACATCCTTTTTTTTCTTTCAGTTCTTCAAGTACGAGCAGCCATACCCATGATTATGGGGTCAAATATCGGGACTTCTGTAACGAATACAATCGTGTCTCTTACCCAGGTTAGTTCATTCTACCCGTCTACAATAAAACTAAAAGCCCCCTTCTTGCCAACCTATGGGAATAGGTTTAAGAGAGCTGCGTGCCCTCCCGGTCTCTTGTGATTCCAAGCTTCCTTTAGGGGATATTCGGTCTATATACCCTCTCCACATTTTCACTTCATTACCTTTGCAATCAAATTATTACAAAATTGTTTTCGCGTCCTAAAAAAAATTCTGGCACATCGATGATCATCTTAGTAGGTAGGTCGCTCGTATCGTGGACGAGAGCTCCCGACCGTTAAATGAAATGCATATAAAGATCAGAATGACATTCATATTGTGATCTGTGCATCAACCGGTGATGGTGGTAGCCTTCGGGATCACAAAAATGGCGGGGCCCCCGTTCCGCTGAGTGGTATGTGAGTATGAGTGTCTCCATCGGGGACACTATAGTACTCCATCGGCAGGGTTATGGAACAGATAAGAGACTTGACATGTGTTATGATAACGGGGAGGGAAATGATAACGGTGTTTTAATCATTTAGATGCAAGTAGAGTTACGTACCCATACGTGAGTATCCATCCAATGAGCGACCACTCGTGACGCTGTTGAAGGCTTTGTGCCCGCGCTCGCTGGCGAGAGCCGCTGGTTGTCTTTGTTGATAAACTGAGTCCGTTTACAGATCGGAGATCGAGCGCAGTTTCGGCGCGCCTTTGCGGGGGCAACAGTCCACGACATGTTCAACTGGCTCACTGTCATTCTTCTACTCATCATCGAAATTCCAACACGTGAGTTTAGAGTTATAAGTAAATACTCCTGTACATTCAAATCCTGGGTAAAATGGTTGACTTTTGATTTCCTGAGCTTTGCGAGGGATTCCTGCGGATTTTATATTTGCTACCGTTTATTCTTTTAGGATTAACGAAGCTTCTTATTACTCCTTTTCACCATTCATTTTTCTTAACGACCTTTTATTATTTTTTTGTTTGTACACAGTTTTTCATTCTTCCCTGTCTGCTTACACGTCCTTATTAGTACCTTTTTTTTCTTGCCCAATAGTTAAAAATATCCTCATTACGCGTTTAGGATACTTTTAATGAAGTGAACTTTTCGCTTTTCCTTCAAGCGATTGACTTTTTTCCCCAGCACAATCTCTCTCCTTTCCAGACATGTTGGAGATTCTAACGGGACGTCTCGTTGACACAGCCTTCGTATATGAAGAAAAACAGAAAGCGACCAAAATAAAGATACTCAAACATATTACGGAACCATTTACCAAAATGATAATCAAAGTTAAGATCACGGCAATTTTACAACTTTCGGATATGGTAAAAACATTTTGGGGGTGGGATCCATTAAAATTTGTAAAAATAAACTTAAGTTTCGTTCATTTTCGCAGATTGACAAAAATGTGATCACTGGCTGGAGTCAAAATGACTCCTCTTACGAGAATATGACGATGAATCCTTGCTACAATGCCAAACTTGCCTATCCAAATGACCCGAGCAAGATTGACAAGAAATGTGAATACCTCTTTGCAAACATAGACTTAGATGATACCAAAAGTGGGATTATTCTATTACTTGTTTCCTTATTTCTCTTGTGTTTTGCGCTCATCATGATTGTTCGACTTCTCAAATCATTGTTGAAAGGTAAGAAACAATGCGAATTTAAATGTGCCGTGGCATATGTGCTTAAAGGTCGTAATTTGGTCTTGTCTCGACCAACTTCTTTGTAAAGGTATTAATCCCGCAAAAGTCCGGCCATGTGGAGACTATTACGCATGGGACCTGGTAGCGACACGCCCTCCAGACCCCAGTAGCCCCAGGAGAAACGGGTACACTCTCTCGGATCGTCTTTTGAACATTATATATATATATATATATATATATATATATATATATATATATATATATATATATATATATATATATATATATATATATATGGTGTAGGAGGAAGTAATGACCTAGCTACAACGGAAACCCGGATGAACGACCCGCACCCTTGCCCTAGTACCCGCTGTTTTGCACCTTCTCGGCCCCAATGGCTACAGGAAGAGCCGCGGCTATATCTCCTTCACTATTTTCACTCGGTCTAACTTGACTACTTTTTTTACAGTTCTCTCCTTACCTTCTGATTGATATGACCTCTTTGCTATTGCGCTTTAAATTTAGAAGGAAAAAAAATATTGAGATATTAAATGCATCTTCCTAATCCGCTGGTGGTTAAAAACACATTTTTAGTAAAGGATTACCTTTAGTTAGTTTAGCAAACAAATAATTCTCAAGATCCTTCTTGTCGTAGGATCTAGGAGAGCGGAATTTAATTTGATACCTTTTTTTTAATCTTTCGATTCTTTGGCTTGTTTAAAGGATGCATCAAAGGCCGATTGCCTTTAACTGATCCTCGACTCAAGCGATGGGGGATTGTCAAGTGGATCTTAGCTGATTGCGCTCAAAATTAGGGCGACTTATGCCCTTGAAGGCCGTCGCCAGATGGGCGCTTAAAAAAGAAAATATAAAAGATTGGTTTAATTAAGAAAAAAAGATTAGGTTAATAAAGAAAAAAGATTGGGTTGATAAAGAAAAAAAGATTGGGTTAATAAAGAAAAAAAGATTAGGTTAATAAAGTAAAAAAAGATTGGGTGAATAAAGAAAAGATTGGGTTAATAAAGAAAAAAATTGGGTTAATAAAGAAAAAAGATTGGGTTAATAAAGAAAAAAAGATTGGGTTCAGGAGCCTCACATAACTCGTGTTCACTTCGGGTCAGTCGGATCACTCTGAATCTGCCCCCTTGTTATTGGTGCACTATTTTGGGGTATCTTAACCCCCTCTTTTACCCTTACTTGGTTCTGCCTACTGTGGTTTAAGAATAAGAGGTAGAACAGACAAATTCAGAAAATAAACAACAAATGATGAAAACGGTTGTAGGAAGCAGTAAAGATGGAAATGACTATCGTTAGCAAGCCTATTCAACCCAAATAACTGGAGCGGGGAGGATGCATTTGAAGCCCCTATGAGCGAATATGTACATACTCTACCGTCCAAAAAGATAAGAATGCTTGTATTTCTATCACACCTTTCATAACTTTTGCCAGAGAAAAAAACGGTTCCAAAATTGGTGTACGTTAAGCTGCAGATATAAACTCTCTTTGAGTAAAGGTTATGCAGATTTGAATGAATAAAACGAAAGATGTCGGCAGGTAAGCAATTTACTATAAAAATTAAATGTCCAATATGATCTAAACGTTTAGGTTTCTTGTGGAGAGAACTGGAAATTTTTGCCTAGCAACTAACATCAATCCAATCTAATGTGCGTTGTTGTCCAGGTAACATGCTTAGGAAAATGTCGCGCCTCTCTGACTGAGCTGATCATAAAACTGCGCCACCAAGATGGTTTCTGCAATTTGAGCCATTGCAGAGACAGTCAAGCGCTCAAAAATGTAGTCCATAATATTTTGTCAAAGTATGACAAAACAGATTTATGTAAGGCTGGTAAATCAACCCGGTTGGTCAAAGAAGACCTAAAAAAGGGAAGACCGTGCCACTATAAAAATTATGAAAGAGGACCGTTTCATGAAAGATGCAGCCGTTTCTCGAGAGATTAGGGATATTTTGGCCATGAATGTCTCCAGGCAGACTGTGTCACGTGGTCTGGAGAAAGAATCTTCACGCTCGCACACCTCGGGCAAGCCATTGATCGGTATGAAGAACAAGAAGGCTTGTCTTGCATTCGCCATTGAAAAATTTACATGGACGAATCTAAATTAAATTTATATGGTTCGTTCGTCGCAGAGCATTCGGGTATGTATTTATCCACATGTTACAGCAGCATGGTGGGGCGTGATTTTGGTAGAAAGCATTGGGTCACTGGTGCGCATACGGGGCACCGTGAACGCACAAATGCACAAAAAATTGCTGAGACAGCATTCTTTGCCCCATTTGCGAGCCTCTGAAGTCCAACCTGCAATTGCAGTATAACATCCCCTGTCACACGATCAAGTCGGTAAAGAGCTTCCTGGGCGACGGGAACATCACTTTTATGAACTGGACTTTACAGTCTTGACCTTAATGTTATTGAGAATGTCTGGAAGCCACTCGGATACAGGTCTAAAGGTCGAGGACAGTACAAGAATTCTGGAAAATTCTTCAAGATGAATTGGGGAAGATTACTATGCACATCTTAAATAAAGGTTTCCACGCTAATTCTAATTATTTATAACTTGTAGAAATGTTTTCGATTGATAAGTTAATCGTTATGTTCCAATAATAAATTGTTTCTGCTGTCGTTCAGATCATTTTGGACACCTCAATTGTTTTAGTAAACTGCTTATCTGCTGATTACTTTCGCTTTATTCATCCCCATAATCTTTACCCATGTGAATTTTATACCTGTAAGTTATGGTACCAATTTCGGAAACCGTTGATTTTTATAGCAAAAGCTTATGGAAGATTTGTGATAGAAATGCAGGCGTCCTGATCTTTTTTGGACTTTACTATGGTATATATTACTAAAAAAATAAAAAATTGTCCCTCCTTTCCAGGGGTTACGAGAGGTAGTGTAGAAGAAACCTTATGGTCGAATGTAGCACACTAAGCTCCGATTTTCCCCTCAGTGAAAGGGAAAGTTTAACCAAAAAATGAAAGTGGAAAAATTGAACCTTACACTTGTATACACTAATTTATCTTTAGGTACAATTGCAAAAATGGTGAAACGAGTAGTCAACGCTGACATTCCGTACCTTCCGTGGCTGACGGGATATTTAGCTATTCTCATTGGCGCAATAATGACCGTTATCGTCCAATCATCCTCAATATTTACATCGACGCTCACGCCACTGATCGGTAGGTCACGAGCTTCATTTTGATTATTTGTGAATCCGGAATATCTGTATTTTAATAGCAGGAACAAAAAGGGGAAGTATTTATTTAAAAATTTCCACCCCCTCATAATAGTTAATTTCATTAACCTTGATAATTTGTTGTAGCGATGGAAGTGATTTTGCACAGTTTTACCACCAATTCACAGCATCTGATGCTTATCTCGGTGGTAACCTACATTTGAACGTGGAATCTGAACCACGGGTCGCCAGATATATAGCAGCTGTCGCAATGTGAACCCGACTTAAAGCAGGTCCCATCCGAAAACAAACCAAGCAAAATGTAGCTTTACTTTGCTTTTGGTCGAAGGCGGCGTTTCCAATCGGGCATGAGTGTCTGGCCACGAAAGTACTGTGGATTCAAATGGGGGTATTTAAATCCTCTCGTATAAGGAAACGTGCCCTGTTTAATTAAGGAAAAATAATCTGCTTTGGAATCTTATTTATTTAAAGCATTTGGAAGTGCGGTGAGCGAAGTAGATGAAAAGGGGTCAAAAACACCTGGGCGCGGCCAACTCGCTCTAGTCAAATGGCTGCAGCGAGGTAGCTACTAATCTACTATATTTAGAAAATTAAAGTTAGAAAATTTGGCTCATTGGACACGGCGAAGTGAGCTGCGGCAAATTGGCCGTGGCCAGTTGACCCATCCCCGAACAAGATCATATTAGAGCTCATTTTACACTAGAAGTTTTTGAACGAATGTAGGAAATTCCCTTTTATAAGCTTCCTTATTTTTTTAATGATAACTCCCAAGTGAGTAGCAGTTACAACATCGGCAACCACTATGCTGCCGCAACACCTGAACGATTGCGTACCCTCCCCCATCCCCTCAACCATAAAGGTATTATCTTAATTATGTAGGTTAGCCAGATTCTAGAGGGTTATATGTCATCTCGGACTCGAGCTTCCCTAGTACTCTACTCTTTAGATTACGTGGGCCATCATACCCTCCCCCCCTCCTTAGTTACTTTCGTTATCCAAATCTAATAAACTTTCTGGCGGATATGTCCTCGTTGGTTTTCGTCTCATAGTTTTAAATAATAATAATAATACCATATTAAAGCATTGCTCACATCAATTTTAAATTCGGGTAAGTTGAGGGGAATTTTAGTTTTAAGGACTTCGAAAATTGTTGATACTTAAGAAACCTGGGTCTTTTTTCAGGCCTTGGGGTCATAATGGTGGATCGTGCTTACCCCCTAACCCTGGGGTCAAACATAGGAACTACCACGACTTCTCTCCTCGCCTCTATCGCCGGCGAAGGGGAAGGATTAAAGCAATCCGTGCAGGTAGGAACCACCGGAGACAGAAAATCCTAATCAATCTTCTAATTCGCCAATCACAGCTGCCAAGCGGGTTGTGACTTCCCACCCCACACTAATTTTTACCTTTATGTGGGGGCAGGAAAAATGACCATGCCGTTCTCCGGCAGGTGTCATAAAAGGCGACTATACCGGATAAGGGGCCACGGGCCTGTGAACCTGGACACCCGTAAGCTTTTATCTTCCGTGTGCAATGGTCGTAGTGGACGAAGATGTAGACCTCATCCAGTCACCCACACACGAGTGTGTGTTTGTGTGTGTGGAATGTGAGTAGTATATGTGATGTGGGAAAGATAGAGGATGATAGTCAATGTGCATAAAACAAGGAAATTACAGATGCTTGCTATATGTGAGACAGGTATGAAATGAAATGAAGAATTTGTCTGGGATGGAGTGCGATCAGGATAGTTGGAGTAGAAGGTGTGACAGTGCTTTTGAGTGATGAGTGGTATGATGCAATGGTTGAGTATAAATATGCTAGCTCGAGAGTTATGTGGGTGAAGTTGAGATTTTTGCAAAGGTGAAACTATGCGAGTGGTGGATAGAAGTGGGAATGGGTATCGGTTGATGGTTGTAAGATATATGAATGGATGGATAGCTGACAGAATGAGAAAGGGGATAACAGGAGCTTTTGGTACCACCGGATTGTATGAAAATGGAGATGGTGAGTAGGGTTCTGTGCCGAAAGAAACATATGCAGTAAATGCGTTCTTTCTGCACAATGATATGCATAAATACACATAGGTTGGGTAAGAGTATGAGTGTTATGTGCATACTAACAAAGAATATGTCCTGGGACATGTTTGACGTGAAAGCTCAAAGAGGTATGAGCATGCGACTATGCGATCACATTTATTTGCTATATATGTTTAAATTGTTTGTTGCATGGAGAAGTGAGGATGGTGGAAAGGAAGGTAGAATCAAAAATAAAAGGTTGTTGAATAAGAGAGAAAGCGGAGATTATCTGAGAAAGCGTGAGAGTAGGACAGGAAAATAAGTGTCAACATGAAGATAGAACAAAGGTGGACAAACTATAAGAAAGTGCTAGATGGTAGTGCAAGGGCTGTATGTAGGTGAGATACAACTGGAAAGAGGAAATAAACGCTCATTGGTGTAATGACGATGTGACACGTGTAGTGGGGAAGCAAAAAGGTGGATACTTGCAAGTAGTTAATAGTGCAGATGGAAATGCAATTGAAATGGATGCATACAAAGATTCAAAAACAATAGTGTAACAAGTAATAACCAGAGTAAGAAAGCAATAAATAAAGCATTTGGCAGAAGAGGAATGAGGATCCGGATAGGAACAAGAAGTTATTCTGGTAGGAGATGAGAAAAATGAAAATCCAAGAGTAGTATAGTTGTATAAACATCAAAGATAAGAATGGCAAGGTACCTTTGAGCAAAAATTAGATGGCGAGGGTAGTTTGACGAGTTGGCAAATGCTGGTATGGAAGAATGTGAATATGATGGACTTCGTGACTGTAAGCCGGGTGCAGTATCATGGTATGCAAGAGGTTGTTAGTGAAGTGAGAGATATGGTCTATGTAGTTGTTCATATGCTAAAAAGTGGTGGTAATGGTATAAGGGTAAAGGGGATAAATGTGAGAAAGATGAATGGTAGAACTACATGGTGATAAGTCTGAGTGTTGTGTGTAAAGTGTATGGAAAAATTCTGACAGGGCGATAACTATGGATAACTGAGGGATGGAAAGGGAATGAGCAATGTGGGTTACGAGTGTGTGTGTGGGGGGGGGGGTCAAGTATTTGCATGGGGGCAGCTAAATGGAAAAAAATAAGGGATAAGAGATAGTGTAGGCTGGGTTTATGGACCTGGAGATAGTTTATGGTCTTGTAGATGGGGAAGAACAATGATTACAAAAATGAATGAAATGAGTACTAAAAGTATAATATTATGTCATGTGTACAGCACCGTCTAGAGGTAGCGAACAAACTATCAATATCTATATTTTCTTAAATTCTTGTCTAATTTTAGGCAAAATTGTGGAGAATATTGTTGAAAATTTTCCTCTATAATATCCAAGTTTAATTTCATAGTGCAACGGCTAAAAAAGTTATGATGAAAGTGATATGTATTTGAAGAAGGGGTGCGTCCAAAAATAGAGAATGATAACTTGCAACTTTCCGTTTACAAATAAAAATTTGTAAAGTACATATGTATAACACCACTGTCCCACGTGTATTGTAGACTGCTACTAATGGTAATAGTCATTTTTCATGATAGCAATAAAAATTATGATCCAAAATTCCTTCAGAAAGCAGGATGCCAATAAAAGAATGAAAGAATAACTCTGACATTTCTAGGTATTGTAATCGCTCAAAAATTGTGATTTCACGCATAATAAAACCCCATGAGGACAACATTATACTGCGTGTTGACGAAGAAAACTGGTCACCTTCCAAACATCACCGATGGAAGATCGATGAAGGAGCGATTTGAGACAGCAGCCAAGTATTTTACGTTAACTTTTCGAGAACCTAAGCCTAAATGTGGCTCGCTAGACTCTCTCGCGTAGCTTGAGAGAGGCGAAACTCACTGTATGTTCCCCTGCAAGGAAACCACTCCTAAGTAAAAAGAATAAAGCTACTAGGCTGACATTCGCTACTGAGCATCTCTTACCGAGTGCTGAAAAGAGGGAAAGGTGTTTTTTCAGCAACGAAAGCAAAGTGAATTTGGCCGGATCGGAAGTGAAGCAGCATGCAAGGCATCGTTCAAGTAAAAGATTGAATCTCACTTACACAATAAATAAGGTTTCATTTGGAGGTGGCAGCAATATGGTGCGGGGCATGTTTTCAAGTGCTAGTGTCTGTTCTCTCGACCGTTAACACGGAAAAGTAAACGTTGTGGTATGCAAGGCTCTGTTTCAGAAAAATGTGATCTCCATCTTCACAAAAACCAAGAGCACTAGCGCTTATTTCACGCAGGGCGCTGCCCCGCGCACACAGCAGAGAAGGTGAAGCAGTTCTTGGATGCTGAAAATTTTGATAGGATTCAACTTAGCTGCGCAGGGCCATGATCTAAATCCGATAGAAAACCGCTGAAAGATACTCGCTGAGAAAGTTATGTTTCGGAAACACGAATATTGAAAATTCCTGGCAAAGATTGGAATAAGAATGAAATAAAATCACACCCGAACAATGCAACAAATTGGCAAATCATACGGCCAAAGATGCGGTCAACTCACTCAGAACAAGGTTCTGCAAACGGCCGCGGACACCGGGAATCTTTCTTATTCTTTGGGTATGTCTATGAATGTGTTAATAAAAATACAAGCTTCCTTATAACTTTTGAAATATTGGTGATTATATTGAAATGTATCAGTATACTTAATGATATTCCATGTCAACACGAGCTGATATTGATATGATAATGGCGAAAGCACACAACTATACAGTGGAAGAAAGAAGTCTGATACGCATCCTGCACGAGGAGAGTCCCAGCTCTCGACAAATTTCCAGGAAGTTCGGAAGATCATATTTCTGTGTTGCAGAAGTGTAGAAGAGGATCCACGAAAGTGGGAACATACAAACGCGCCCTCGTTGTGGAAGACCCAGGGTCAGTATGCAACATGACGATAGGTCTCTGCATCGCATGAGCCTTCATGAAAGTAAGAACCCCGCAGTCCAGCTGCAACATGAATGCGCAGAGGCCATCCGTCAGAACAGTCCATACAGATTGCTTGGATAAGGCCTAAAGTCATGTAAAGCCTGCCAGAAGCTGCTGATTAACCTTCAACAGAGGCGACGTCGACTGGCCTGGGCACGTGCTCATCGCAACTGGACAACGCCTCAGTGATGACTGTCTTATGGTCCGTTGAGTCCACATTCCAGTTGTTATCGAGCCCAGGTAACGTTATGGGCTACAGGAGGCCAGGGGAGCAGTAGAATCAAGAGTGCATAGTACGAACAGCAAAGCATGTGACTGCACGTCAAGTCCCGTGGTGGGTTGTCTCAGCGTTTGTGCTGCCTTTATCAATACAGAGAACTACCAAGCTGTCCTGAGAGATTATAAGCTACCCTCAGCCCGATAACTGTCTAGAAATTACTTGAAATGTGATTTTTCACCAGGACATTGCCCCATGTCACAAGTGTACGTCCACCATATAGTCTCCGCAAGGGGAGGATGATATCCTGTGTAGTTTGTTACACTTAATATCCAGAGGAGTTGTAGTTCCTTCCGGCCTGAATGCAAATTAGGAAGGCCCCGTCACTGGGTTGACATGAACTCTCTGATGGAGCCTGAGAAAGTTGTTGGTGCTCTTTTCTCTCGCCTAGCATTCAGCACTACTTTACCTTATTATTATTATTATTATTTTTTTTGTAATTATTATTTATTATTATTATGTTTAAAAAAAAAATACCTCCTAGGAGAAGTTGAATACTAAATAAGAGAAAAAGAGAAATAGATACGAGTAAAAGTATTGCATAAGCGTCTCCTTCCTGGATGCGTAAAGTGGATACTTACTTTAAAGGGCACGATCACGGTACGCAATTTCAACTCTAGCCATTGTTTTCCATTAGTTCTTGTGTTCTGCCCTCGAAAATCTACACCTTTGCATTCCCACAGATTGCCTTGGTCCACCTGTTCTTCAATATAATTGGGATCCTCATCTTCTACCCGATCCCATTCATGAGGTGGCCACTCCCTATGTGCAAATTTCTCGGCAATATAACTGCTCGATATCGATGGGTCGCCATCGTCTATCTCATCGTTATGTTCTTCTTGCTTCCCGCTTTTGTTTTTGTTCTTTCCTTAGGTGAGTTTTTATCTCTATTTTTTTATTTTAAGTCTCATATGAGAAACCATTAAAGATATGATCAAATTTAGATATAAACAATGCAAAATTCCTGGGTCAATTAATATCTTTGATGGAACTAGATCAAATAAGTTTTTTAGACAAACTAAAATAACTTCAATTATCTTGCAGGAGGGCCTCTTATTCTTCAATGCGTGGGAATACCACTTCTTTTGGTATTGTTACTGATAATCTGCATCAGCTTGATTCAGCATTATGCACCTCAATATCTACCGTCCTTCCTGAGAACGTGGGAGTTCTTGCCCGTTCCACTTCGCTCCCTCGAGCCTTATGACAAGCTGTTTTTGTCGGCTCCCTGCTGCCAATCTTGTCGAACACACACCAACGATTCAGACCCAATTGTGGTCGTAAGCAACACAAATGGTTTAGAAAACTCTAATTTCTGTCATGAAAACACAAAACTGTGATAAATGTAGTGATCTGGTCACACTTTCTTGGAAAGTTTGTTACAAATTATTATCAAAACTTTAGCCAAAGTAAAAAATTGCTATAATATTTAAGGAAAATCGTTTTATAAAGAAATTTACTTTTTGAGTTATTTTATCTATAATTTTCATTAGTTAATGGTCAGTTTTAAGTTTTCCCATATTGTATTGAAAAAAATTATCAATTTGAGCTGACAGAAATACCGAATGCTAATATTTATCTGATCTCTGCTGGGTTAATTGTAGACGCACAGTGACGCGGGGTTCCCTAGGTTAGAAAGACACACCACGACTATGTAATGCGCACACTATTATAAATCTTTATTAGGATTTGCCCCTACATGGTGTCAGGCACCTTAACGGCGGACACATTGATTAATGTTACAATTTAAACATATTTTATATGTTAAAATAATAAAAACACATCAAACAATCATTGTGCCCTTTGTTGAGAGCGCTGTAACGAGTGTAAAAGAACGTTTGCAATGCCAGGCAGGTACTCATAAGACCTTAAAGGCCGCGCACACGTTGTGGACGAAGTCCTTCCTCATGCTGGCTCACACATGGTTGACGAAGGACTTCATTGAGTTCGTCGACGTTGCTGTGGCGGAGCTTGCAGGCCTTGCCCTCGACATGCACTCGCACGCTGTAGTCGAGGGGATTGAGGTCGGGCGACTACGGCGGCCAAAAGTCATTCGACCCCTACTATTCTTGCACGGTCTTGGTCGTGTAGGCCAGGGTACAGTCCTGCTGAAAGAGGTAGTCCGCCTTCTTCATGATCTTTCTCACCCAGGTCAGGATTTTCGTGGACATGAAAGTATGTAACCGGCAGCATCTTGTCGCCATTCTAACCCACGACTCCGAACATCCTCACGAGGGGCTGGTGTTTGGTCGTGGACACATAGCGGACCTCGGAGCCGTCCTGAGCGAAGCTTAGCATGCGGTTCTGCTCGTTGATCGAGCGTGAAGGTTTTTTAATCAGAAAAAAATGAGAATTCGATTGTCATGACTCTTCAAATCTGTGAAAAGGCGACGAAAGTACTGCATACGTTGTTCTTCCATACGGTAGATAATCGGAGGCCTTTCCACGCTCCTCAAGCTCTTGCCACTCTCCTCCTTGATGACCCTGGACACCGTGGCCACCGAGATGTTCTTCGCGAGCGCAGTCATTTTGTGCTTCAGAGCACTTTTGAAGGCCTTTATCACAGCCAAACAGTTTACAAACTCAGGTCTGCTTGGACGGGGTCGATCTCTGAGGTCTTCCTAGTTCTTGAGCCTCTCTGCGACTCTGTGGGCGGTCATCCGACTGAAGTCGAGTCACTTGGCGACGTCGGACCTGTTGTGGCCCTCGCGCAGGAGAGCAGAGTTCTCGATTCTTTTCACTTCCATATAGACACACCTCCACACAATGAAAAAAGACGTTCTAATGAAGCGTGCTGGAAAAGTAGAACTTTCAATCACACACATAAACCTCACGAAAGATTTTATAAAACGAGTGTAACAGAACTTTTCTAAAACACGGCACCTGCCAGTATATGGTGAACTAATTTTTTAGGAAAAGAAAGCAATATTATCTGCCTCATATTTATTAGCATTCATTTACATGTAACAATATATATATAAAGTTCCTTACCTATAGTAGGTCAATTTCAGAACTTCTTTTAGTTCAGTTTAATGTGCATTTCAAGTACGCGAATTCATAAATGGTGGTATATGTTGAAAAAACTTTGAAATGAGTTTATTTATCGCTAATTTTAATCTTAAAATATTTCTTTTCGCCCTCGAATTAAGCCCTAAGTGGAAAGCTCCTAAGATTAACGCTAGATTTGGTGTGCTCAAACTCTTTGTTGATTTTGGCATGATATATGTGATAAGCTTCTCCGCCCACCCTAAAAAAGACATGAAGAATTTAGGCATCCGATCACTTTTACGGGACGCGTCGACTATTGTGATTTTTAAGCATTTGTATTATACCGTGTATGCTAATTAGTTATGTTGGTTTTATTCAATTATTAATGACAGCCTAAACTAACATACAAAATGGAAAAACAAATGCGAGGAGATCGGTAAAACAAAATTGATCCAAATTAAGTTGCATTACCATGGAAGTCATTTCATTTTTAGGTCGATCAAATATTTTGCAACAATTAATATATATTAATTATTATGCACTCTTGTACATAATGAATTTAATAAAATTTTATAATTTAAATTGTCAAGGTTTTAATTTCCACGTTTCTTTTTGGATTAATTGTAGAATTCAAACTACAGGCGTCATGGCAGCAAAATGACATCATTCGATCACTTCATTTACATGGTATCCTACTTTTATTAGTTCTTCTATCCTTTAATACTAATCCCTGGTGCTAGTATATGCCCTTACCCCCTTTAAATGCTTAGGGAACAAAATGTATTCCATAGTAAAAGAAGAGAAGAGTGCAGTGGGAAGAAATGGTTGGCAAGGTAGAAGAGACAAGAAAATTTGAATAGAAAAGTACTGCGGATTTGAATAAATGATGAGTTCGGGGAACAGAATCAGTGACTATTTTTGTAGCCCGTCACTTTATCAATTTTTTCTTTATTTTCTTTCTCCTACTCTGCATTTCAGACATCAGTTTTACCGTCCAGGCCAGGAATCCGTTCTTTAGCACCTCTGCGCGGCTGAGTAAAGTACCCAGGTTCCTTACTTCCGGGCAGCCTATCCCTAACATCACGTTTGAAAATTAATCTCAGACATTCGATCTTTCCTCTTTTTGTTTTGTCTCTCCAATAGTTTTATTTTAATGGTAGAGGGTTTTTTAAAACAATTAAGAGACTATCTGGCGACTACCCACTTGGGCCAAGTCGCCACACTCGCGAGGCCTAGCACTAAGCTACTTCAAAATGAGAATGAAAAATAATAACAACAAAAATAATAAGAGAAAATCGCAACAAGGAGGAAGCAAGCTCCAGGGGCGGAGGGAGGTCTCCTCGGCGCAGAAACGTGGGACCTACAAAGAAAACAACAAAAAACCCTATTTAAATAAAAGGGAGAAGGCCGGCCTCCCCGCAAAAGTCTATAAGTCCACCAGTCAATGTGCACGCACTCGTCCCGAGTAGAAGGGAAAGGCGGTAGCGACCCCGCCCATCCGAGTACCGGGACAGGTAACGTGCGCGAAGATCACCTAGACTAGGACATTCGACAGGAGTGTGCCGAAAAGTCTGGGGGACGACGCAGTCGTCACAATAAGGGGCAAGCGAGCGATCCATCAAATGGCGATGCGTCACACGAGTGTGGCAAATTCGGAGACAACAGAAAGCGAACTGATATAAACATTGAGGGGCGTCCCCTCGCCCCCATCGTGTGGAGAGTCTCCATGATACCGTATCGCCATGCGGTATCATAGGCCTTCTCCAGATCAAAAATCACCGTGGCGTAGTGCTGTCTTCGAAGAAAAGCCTCGCAGACGGCATTTTCCAGTCGGAGCAGAGCATCCAACGTGGAGTGGAACTTATGGAAGCCGCACTATGCAGAAGACAGATGGCCTCTGCTGTCCAGGAAATAGGCTAATCTAACATTTACGAATTTCTCCATCAACTTGCACACGCAAGAGGTTATAGAGATTGGGCGGAAACCGGTCGGAGTAAAGTGATCTCTCCCCGGCTTGCGAAAGGCGAGCACAGTAGCGATTCGCCAGAAGTCTGGGAGAAGACCTTCCACCCAGATCCTGTTGAACAAATCTAACAGAAATGCCATGCCTTGCTCACGCAGGTGTCGAAGCATGGCGTACGGGACATCGTCCGGACCATGGGCGGTGTCTGCGCATGAAGCGAGAGCGGAACGCAACTCACTCACAGTAAACTTGTCGTTGAAGGGTTCTCCGCCTCTGGAGGTAAAGTCCAGCCGGCGGCCTTCCGCGACATCACGACGTGCATTGAATGCTGGCGGAGCAGCATCACGGCTAGAGAATGCGGAGAAAGCGGTCGCTAAGGATTCTGCCACGGACGCGGGGTCCAAGATTGCGGTCCCATTCTCCTGGAGAACGTGAGGGGGGCCCTGCGAGAACTTGCCCCGAATCCTTTTGACTCGCTTCCACACCTCAGCTAAAGGGGTCTTCCCGTTAAGTGAAGACACGTATGCCCACCAAGAAGAGCGGCGGGCGTGCTTCGAAATATACCGGAACCTAGCCCTAGCCCGACGAAATTCAGCGACAGTGAAATCGTTCGGGCGGCGCTTATAGCGCATGTAGGCATAACGCTTCTGTTTCAGGGCCGTCTCACACTCGGCCGAACACCATGGGAGTGGTAGGCGTGCAAAACGGCCAGAGGTCCTAGGAATAGTAGTCAGGCCCACGGCGATGAGATTGCTGGAGAAGAACTCAACGGCCTCATCTACTGACCTAAAGTCCTTGCCTGAGATAGAGAATTCAGTCATTTCCTGAAATGCAGGCCACCGCGCCCGCGCCAAGCACCACCGAGGTGGTCTCTCAGGCGGCAGTTGCCCTGAAAATGATATTTGAATGGGAAAGTGATCACTACCATGGAGGTCATCGACCACCCCCCAATCAAAATCAGGTTGTGCATCCGAAGAGCACAAAGATAGGTCAAGGCAAGAAAATGAAGCGGTTCTCGGACAGTGATGCGTAAACTCATCCACGTTTAGGACACCCATCTCAAGCTCTTCGATCAGATCGGCAAGGACTTGTCCCCTGGGATTTATGGAGTATTGTCCCCAGAGAGGATGCCTGCCGTTCAGATGTCCAAGCAAGAGATAGGGCCTCGGCAACCGTGCCACGACGCGGCGGAAGTCCCCCGCGTCGAAGTCAGCTGACGGTGGAATGTACGCAGAAATGATAGTATACCTCCTATCCAGGTGCAGCTGCACAGCCACTGCGTGAAAGAAGGTATCTAAAGAGAAAGGAAGAACGGAGACATTATGCCGGGTGTAAACCGCGCATCCCCCAGCTCGGCCATCCCGCGGTGGTGGGGTCGCAAGACCCTTGTACCCCGGGAGGGCGGGCAGGGGGCACGCGCCTAGCATGGTCTCCTGCAAAGAGATAGCTAACGGGGAGCGGGATGAGACGAGCCTCCGCAGCTCCTCCTAGTTGGCCCGGAGTCCACGGCAATTCCATTAAAGGAATATGCCCTCCAGGCCTAGCTCGGAGGAGACGCGGGGGCCCTCCTCGAATTGAAGACCCTCACGGGAATGGCCGTACGCTTCCCGGGGGCAGAACCCCGGGCACTGTTGGCCGGACTAAGCGCTGGAGGCGCTGTCGCCTTCGAGGACTTATTGGGGGAGGTTGGGCTCGCCATGCGAGTCTTTTCCTCCCTCCGCCTCGAAACCTTAGGCGGGCGCTGCGGCTTCGGAGGCGGGGGGGCCTCTTTTCGAGGAACCACCGTCTCCGAGCCACTCGCTCCACCTCGGGGCGTGGGCAAAGGGGCCGAAGCTCCTTTGTTGCTGTCCTCCTTTTGGGGAACAGCTTTAGGAACCCCGGAAGATGGCCTGGCGACCAACTTCTGAGGTGTTGCCCCCTGTGAGTCTTAGGACTCGGTGGAGGCGCATGGCCGTTTCGCCTTACGGGAAACGGTCACGCTGAGGGAAGTTGAGGGAGCCCTGGTTTTAGCCGGGGCAGGGTATGAACCCTTTTTGCCGCCAGCTTTTCCAGGGAAGCGCCCGGGTTGAGTAGAGCCCGCAGAAGGGCTCCGAATGGGCGCGGAAACAACCGTGCTCGTCGGCCTGGATGGGCCAGGAGCAGAGGGTGCCTTTCTAACTATTGAGACATATGACGTCCCAGGCAGAGCCGGGCGCGCCAGGACCAAGTCCTTTGCCTCGCGGAATGAGAGTCGATCTTGGGCCTGAACGGCCAGGATTTCTTTCTCAAGGAGATATGCACCACATTGCTTTGAAGAAGCAGGGTACGGCTCTCCGCAATTGACACACTTGGCCACACACGATTTGGACTTATAGTGTGCGACCTTGGAGCAATTTACACAGACTTCGGGTGACCCCGACTTTGCACGTCTACATGAGCGATTCGTATGGCCAAAGCGTTTTTTTTTTTTTTTTAAGAGCTCATCTGGCGACTGCCTACTTGGGCATTAGTCGCCGTATTAAAACTGACCTAGTTCTAGGCTACTTTAAAATGAAATTAAAGAGAGAAAAAAAAACAACACCCCAAAAGGGGGAAAGGAAGCAAGCTGGTGCGTCGGGGAGAGGTCCCCCCGGCGCAGGAGCGTGCAACTAAAGAAAAAAAAAACAAATGCAAAAAAACAACAAAAGAAAACACCAAAAAAAAACAAACAAACCTTGCTTAAATAATAGGGAGAAGGCCGGCCTCCCCCAAGAAGTCAACAAGTCCACAAGTCAGTGTGCACGAATCTGTCCCAAGCACAAGGGACAGGCGGTAGCGACCCCGCCCATCCCGGTACTGGGACAGGTATCGTGCGCGAAGATCACCCAGACTGGGACATTCGACAAGAATGTGCCGAACAGTCTGGGGGACGACGCAGTCGTTGCAATAGGGCGCAGGCGAGCGCTACATCAGATAGCGATGCGTCACACGAGTGTGTCCGATTCGGAGACGACAGAAAGCAACCTGAAGCCGCCGCGGCATTGGGGGATAGGTCCATGGGAACAGTCGCGGCGCAATGGCACGCAACTTTAAGTTCCCTTCGACCGTCTCCCATCTTCTTTGCCAAGCAGTCCGAAGAGCTGCCCGTATTCCTGCCATGTAGTCGGTGTGAGGAAGAGCGAAACGCTGGTCCGGCCGCAGAGTCCTCGCGGACTCTTTGGCGCCCTCATCGGCGCGCTCATTCCCCGCAATTCCTACATGTCCAGGAACCCAGCAGAAGATAATCTCGACATCTGCCCGGCTCGCCAAAACCGTGGTGTCACGGATATCGCGAACCAGGGGATGCGGAGATTCCAATGCCCCGAGAGCACTCAGGGCGCTTTGTGAGTCGCTATAGATCACAATCCGGTCTCCGAACCGGGCACGTCGCGTAATCTCCCGTACCGAGTGGTGTATTGCCACCAGCTCGGCCGTGAAGACAGACGCAGCGCCTGGTAGAGCCCCGCTGACTTCAAACAGAGGGGATACGGCGTGGAAGCCGACCCCCTCTTGGGACTTGGAGCCATCCGTATACACTGGCACGGTACCAGCGTGACACGATGTGTGCTCCAAAAAGGTCGAACGCAATACTCCCGGCGCAGTACAAGCTTTGGGAGCAGAGGCGTGGCGACAAATAGCCAAATGTGGTACCCTCCAGGGTGGCGTCCTGGGCAGAACCAGGGGCGCCACCGGCCCGAGAGCTATATCTACCTCTCGAAGGAGTTTCCTGGCCCTAAACCCAAAGGGCTTAGGGTATGACTGGCGTCTCTCGGCGGCATAGGCACCATCGAGATCAGCTGCGGATGCAGTGAGAGCTGTTGGCGACTGAGGGAGGCGCCGGGCTCGCGCGTACAGGCGAGTGATGCACTGCACGCGGCGCAGAGCGAGTGGCATCTCCCCAGCATCGACCAACAGGCTTTCAATGGGGGAAGTGCGGAAGGCACCGGTCGTCAGGCGAAGGCCGGTGTGGTGGATTGAATCCACCTTCCGCAATAAACGCTCGGCTGCGGATGCATAAAACTCGAACCGTAGTCGAGCTTCGAGCGAACAAAGGATTGATAAAAAAGTAAGGCGGTAGCCCTATCAGCGCCCCAAGCGCTAAACGTCACGAAACGGAGAATGTCCATGGCGCGGGTACAAGAGACCCTAAGGCTGCGAATATGAGCCTCCCAGGTGAGGCGTCGGTCGAATACAAGACCAAGGAAACGGTGCGACTCAACCACATCCAGGCGCACACCATTAAGAAACAAATCTGGGTCGGGGTGAAGCCGTGGATGGCGCAGAAGTGCACCACCTTAGTCTTGGCCAAAGAAAACCGAAACCTGTGCGCTTCGGCATAGCGAGAGACGCGGTTCAATGCCTGTTGGAGTCGACGCTCCAGAGTTGGCATCTGGGCCGCGCCAAAAGAGATCGAAAGGTCGTCCACGTAGAGCGTAGCGAGAACATCTTCCGGCAGCACCGAGGTGATGCCGTTGATGCTCAGGGCAAAGAGTGTGACACTGAGGACACTTCCCTGCGGGACACCCTCTTCCTGCTCCTTTGGGCCGGAGAGGGCTCCCCCCACCCGTACGCGGAATCGACGATCTCGCAAAAATTCAGATATAAACATTGGGAGGCGTCCCCTCGCCCCCATCGTGTGGAGAGTCTCCATGATACCGTATCGCCATGCGGTATCATAGGCCTTCTCCAGATCAAAAAACACCGTGGCGTAGTGCTGTCTACGAGGGAAAGCCTCGCAGACGGCATTTTCCAGTCGGAGCAGAGCATCCGACGTGGAGTGAAACTTACGGAAGCCGCACTGTGCAGAAGACAGATGGCCTCCGCTGTCCAGGAAATAGGCTAATCTAACATTTACCAATTTCTCCATCAACTTGCACACGCAAGAGGTTAGAGAGATTGGGCGTAAACCGGTCGGAGTAGAGTGATCTCTCCCCGGCTTGCGAATGGCGAGCACAGTAGCGATTCGCCAGGAGTCTGGGAGAAGACCTTCCACCCAGATCCTGTTGAACATATCTAACAGAAAGGCCATGCCTCGCTCACCCAGGTGTCGAAGCATGGCGTACGGGACATCGTCCGGACCATGGGCGGTGTCCGCGCACGAAGCGAGAGCGGAACGCAACTCACTCACAGTAAACTTGTCGATGAAGGGTTCTCCGCCTCTGGAGGTAAAGTCCAGCCGGCGGCCTTCCGCGACATCACGACGTGCATTGAATGCTGGCGGAGCAGCATCACGGCTAGAGAATGCGGAGAAAGCGGTCGCTAAGGATTCCGCCACGGACGCGGGGTCCGAGATTGCGGTCCCATTCTCCTGGAGAACGGGAGGGGGGTCCTGCGAGAACTTGCCCCGAATCCTTTTGACTCGCTTCCACACCTCAGCTAAAGGGGTCTTCCCGTTAAGTAAAGACACGTATGCCCGCCAAGAAGAGCGGCGGGCGTGCTTCGAAATATACCGGAACCTAGCCCAGGCACGACGAAAGTCAGCAACAGTGAAATCGTTCGGGCGGCGCTTATAGCGCATGTAGGCATAACGCTTCTGTTTGAGGGCCGTCTCACACTCGGCCGACCACCATGGGAGTGGTCGGCGTGCAAAACGGCCAGACGTCCTAGGAATAGTAGTCAGGCTCACGGCGATGAGGTTGCCGGAGAAGAACTCAACGGCCTCATCTACCGACCTAAACTCCTCGACTGAGATAGAGAATTCAGTCATTTCCTGAAATGCAGGCCACCGCGCCCGCGCCAAGCACCACCGAGGTGGTCTCTCAGGCGGCAGTTGCCCTGATAATGATATTTGAATGGGAAAGTGATCACTACCATGGAGGTCATCGACCACCCCCCAATCAAAATCAGGCTGTGCATCCGAAGAGCACAAAGATAGGTCAAGGCAAGAAAATGAAGCGGTTCTCGGACAGTGATGCGTAAACTCATCCACGTTTAGGACACCCATCTCAAGCTCTTCGATCAGATAGGCAAGGACTCGTGCCCTGGGATTTATGGAGTAATCTCCCCAGAGAGGATGCCTGCCGTTCAGATCTCCAAGCAAAAGATAGGGCCTCGGCACCCGTGCCACGACGCGGCGGAAGTCCCCCGCGTCGAAGTCAGCTGACGGTGGAATGTACGCAGAAATGATAGTATACCTCCTATCCAGGTGTAGCTGCACAGCCACATCCTGAAAGGAGGTATCTAAAGAGAAAGGAAGAACGGAGACATCATGCCGGGTGTAAACCGCGCATCCCCCAGCCCGGCCATCCCGCGGTGGTGGGGTCGCAAGACCCTTATACCCCGGGAGGGCAGGCAGGGGGCACGCGCCTAGCATGGTCTCCTGCAAAAAAATAGCTAACGGGGAACGGGACGAGGCGAGCCTCCGCAGCTCCTCCCAGTTGGCCCGGAGTCCACGGCAATTCCATTGAAGGAATATGCCCTCCAGGCCTAGCTCGGAGGAGACGCAGGGGCCCTCCTCGAATTGAAGACCCTCACGGGAATGGCCGTACGCTTCCCGGGGGCAGAACCCCGGGCGCTGTTGGCCGGACAAAGCGCTGGAGGCGCTGTCACCTTCGAGGACTTATTGGGGGAGGTTGGGCTCGCCATGCGAGTCTTTTCCTCCCTCCGCCTCGAAACCTTAGGCAGGCGCTGCGGCTTCGGAGGCGGGGGGGCCTCTTTTCGAGGAACCACAGTCTCCGAGCCACTCGCTCCACCTCGGGGCGTGGGCGAAGGAGCCGAAGCTCCTTTGTTGCTGTCCTCCTTTCGGGGGACAGCTTTAGGAACCCCTGAAGATGGCCTAGCGACCATCTTCAGGGGTGTTGCCTCCTGTGAGTCTAACGACTCGGTGGAGGCGCGTGGCCGTTTCGCCTTGCGGGAAACGGTCACGCTGGGGGAAGAGGGGGGAGCCCTGGTTTTGGCCGGGGCTGGGTATGAACACTTTTTGCCGCCAGCTTTACCAGGGGAGCGCCCGGGTTGGATAGAGCTCACAGAAGGGCTCCGAATGGGCGCGGAAACAACCGTGCTCGTTGGCCTGGATGGGCCAGGAGCAGAAGGTGCCTTTCGAACTACTGAGGCATATGACGTCCCAGGCAGAGCTGGGTGCGCCAGGACCAAGTCCTTAGCCTCGCGGAATGAGAGTCTATCCTGGGCCTGAACGGCCAGGATTTCTTTCTCCAGGAGATATGCACCACATTGCTTCGAAGAAGCAGGGTGCGGCTCTCCGCAATTGACACACTTGGCCACACACGATTTGGACTTATCGTGTGCGACCTTGGAGCAATTTACACAGACTTCGGGTGACCCCGACTTTGCACGTCTACATGAGCGATTCGTATGGCCGAAGCGGTGACAGTAATAGCACCGCCGCGGCAGTGGCACGAATGCCTTCACGCGGTAGCGGTACCAACCGGCACGCACCGACTCAGGGAGCTTGTCACAGTTGAACGTGACGAAGAGTGTAGGGGTGGGTCTCGAAGCCCCTCCCTGTTTTCTCATCACACGTTCGACCTTGACCGCCCCATGGTCGGCCAGCTCTAGGGTGATGTCCTCAATGGAGTAGTCAACGAGTTCCCTCGCATAAACTACTCCTTTCACAAAGTTCATGGTAGAGTGCGGCGTCACACTCACCGGGGTGCCATGAAGTGTCCGAAGAGCACTTATCTTTGCCGCCTCGGCGGGATTCGCCGCATTCGCCAGAAGGCTCCCGTCCGAGAAACGGGTCACCTTCGGTTCTCTACCAATTGCACTAGCTAATCCTCTCCTCTGATGGATCATGTTGCCCTTAGACAACATGGTGCAATCAGTGGAGCGAATAACGAGGAAGCGTTTGAAGCCAGCGGGCTCGAAAACGCCAGGTAACCTCTGAATCAGGGGCCCCGATGTCATCGAGGCTCCGCCCTGTGCACTTTTGGTGTTAGTCTTGGTCAGGGGCTCTGCACACGAGTGGGTAGAGGGGCCGGATGTGCCGATCTTGGCTTGGTCGCCTACCAAAGTGGTAGCAGACCCATCCGTCCCCGCAGCCCCCGCGGATGGAGAGGAGCCCCGAGTCTTTTTCGTCTTTTTTGTCTTTTTCTTTTTTGGAGAGGAGGGCGGGGAATGAACCCGCTTTTCACCTCCGCCGGCAGAAGCCCCCAGGCCCGAAGGACCGGCCTCAGCCAGGTCCCTCTCCGAAATGGAGAAGGTCCTGGTTGTCGTGGGGGCACCTGTCGGAGGAGATCCCTCCCCTCCTTTTACTGCCTCGGAGCCCTCAGCCATTTGAGGAGGACCTTGCATAGGGGCGGATTCGGGTTCGGTGCTTGGCGCCGAGCCCGAATTCCCCCCCATGGAAGGCCCTATCGTCTGAGGCTGGGTCTCCTCAAGGACCATGTCTATCACAGGAGGGGCCTCCAGTTGGCCATCCCCTCCCAGGACATCGCAGGTCCCCTTGGCATTGTCGCCAGTCTTGTGTGGAGAGGCACAGGCCTTGACCCCAGCAAGGTTTAAAATTCTTGCCAGCAGGTCTTTTGAGGGAAGCGACCGAAGGGGCCTGGCTTCCCTCTCCCCCCTAAGGGGGTTTGCCCTACCGAGCCGCTTTGATGGGGAGCGGCTGGCTAAGGGCTGCCTGCTGGCTTTCTTGGCAGTCCCCTTGGAAAGAAAAGAGGGGACTGCCGCTGGGAAAAGGGAGGTGCCCGAAAGCACCTCCAGAGAAGGGGGTGAGGGGGAGCCCCCTGCACCCGTAGGCGAAGGAGAGGAGTAAGCCTCCTCTCCGGTTAGAGAAATATGGAGGGACCCCTGTGCAAGTACAGGGGGGGAACCTCCATTTTTTTGCTGGAGCTGCCCGAGGGCGGCTCCGTCGATGGAACAGGGGAAGTTGAGGGTTGGGTTTGGTTTTTTTTATCATCATTGGGCATGGTGACCCTTTTTTATACACGGGATGCAATCGCGCACACCTCTCGCAGTAGCCCGCACTGCGAGAGGTGCTTACAAGCCCGGCAGAGCTAGGCGCCGCCATTTGGGACCACCCCTGCCGCCTGGTAGCCTGGCAGTCCATCGGCATAGGGGCTCCACCTTGGACACGGCGTAAAAATTAATAGATTGTGAAGGGGAGAGAAAAAGGGATGTGAGGAAGGTATGGGTGGGGATGAAGCAGGTAGTTAAAAACCAGCCACCCCAGACCGGAGATCAGGGGTTAGGGAACATTGTCCCCCACCCCCTCAGCCCCGATGCGGGACGGTTGGCTGAAAGGAAGGTCAGCATCTACCCTGTGAAATAAAAGGCTGACCAGAGAAAGTTGTGGGAGAGGTTGTGTGAAAAAAGAGGAAACAAGTGTTTTGAAGGAAGGAAGAGAGGCTAAGCTGGGGCCAGACGGAGCGCTGGATCATGTCAGCACGGCGGCCAGAGTGGCAAATCGCCGCGCCCCTTACGGGGGCTCCAAGCAAGAGATAGGGCCTCGGCAACCGTGCCACGACGCGGCGGAAGTCCCCCGCGTCGAAGTCAGCTGACGGTGGAATGTACGCAGAAATGATAGTATACCTCCTATCCAGGTGCAGCTGCACAGCCACTGCCTGAAAGGAGGTATCTAAAGAGAAAGGAAGAACGGAGACATCATGCCGGGTGTAAACCGCGCATCCCCCAGCCCGGCCATCCCGCGGTGGTGGGGTCGCAAGACCCTTATACCCCGAGAGGGCAGGCAGGGGGCACGCGCCTAGCATGGTCTGCTGCAAAAAAAATAGCTAACGGGGAACGGGACGAGGCGAGCCTCCGCAGCTCCTCCGAGTTGGCCTCGGAGTCCACGGCAATTCCATTGAAGGAATATGCCCTCCAGGCCTAGCTCGGAGGAGACGCAGGGGCCCTCCTCGAATTGAAGACCCTCACGGGAATGGCCGTACGCTTCCCGGGGGCAGAACCCCGGGCACTGTTGGCCGGACAAAGCGCTGGAGGCGCTGTCGCCTTCGAGGACTTATTGGGGGAGGTTGGGCTCGCCATGCGAGTCTTTTTCTCCCTCCGCCTCGAAACCTAAGGCGGGCGCTGCGGCTTCGGAGGCGGGGGGGCCTCTTTTCGAGGAACCACCGTCTCCGTGCCACTCGCTCCACCTCGGGGCGTGGGCGAAGGAGCCGAAGCTCCTTTGTTGCTGTCCTCCTTTCGGGGGACAGCTTTATGAACCCCTGAGGATGGCCTAGCGAACATCTTCATGGGTGTTGCCTCCTGTGAGACTAACGACTCGGTGGAGGCGCGTGGCCGTTTCGCCTTGCGGGAAACGGTCACGCTGGGGAAAGAGGGGGGAGCCCTGGTTTTAGCCGGGGCTGGGTATGAACCCTTTTTGCCGCCAGCTTTACCAGGGGAGCGCCCGGGTTGGGTAGAGGCCGCAGAAGGGCTCCCAATGGGCGCGGAAACAACCGTGCTCGTTGGCCTGGATGGGCCAGGAGCAGAGGGTGCCTTTCGAACTACTGAGGCATATGACGTCCCAGGCAGAGCTGGGCGCGCCAGGACCAAGTCCTTAGCCTCGCGGAATGAGAGTCTATCCTGGGCCTGAACGGCCAGGATTTCTTTCTCCAGGAGATATGCACCACATTGCTTCGAAGAAGCAGGGTGCGGCTCTCCGCAATTGACACACTTGGCCACACACGATTTGGACTTATCGTGTGCGACCTTGGAGCAATTTACACAGACTTCGGGTGACCCCGACTTTGCACGTCTACATGAGCGATTCGTATGGCCGAAGCGGTGACAGTAATAGCACCGCCGCGGCAGTGGCACGAATGCCTTCACGCGGTAGCGGTACCAACCGGCACGCACCGACTCAGGGAGCTTGTCACAGTCGAACGTGACGAAGAGTGTAGGGGTGGGTCTCGAAGCCCCTCCCTGTTTTCTCATCACACGTTCGACCTTGACCGCCCCATGGTCGGCCAGCTCTAGGGTGATGTCCTCAATGGAGTAGTCAACGAGTTCCCTCGCATAAACTACTCCTTTTACAAAGTTCATGGTAGAGTGCGGCGTCACACTCACCGGGGTGCCATGAAGTGTCCGAAGAGCACTTATCTTGGCCGCCTCGGCGGGATTCGCCGCATTCGCCAGAAGGCTGCCGTCCGAGAAACGGGTCACCTTCGGCTCTCTACCAATTGCACTAGCTAATCCTCTCCTCTGATGGATCATGTTGCCCTTGGACAACATGGTGCCATCAGTGGAGCGAATAACGAGGAAGCGTTTGAAGCCAGTTAGATTTTTTTTTTTTTTTTTATTTAAGGGGTTATCTGGCGACTGCCGACTTAAGCATAAGTCGCCGTAAACAAACAGCCTAGTTCTAGGCTACTTCAAAAAATGGAACAGGGAACAACAAAAAAGAAATAACAATAACAAAACAATAACAAAAACAACAACAACAACAACAACAAAAACAACAACAACAAAAATTAAGCCTGGTTAAAAAAAAGGGAGAAGGCCGGCCTCCCCCAAAAAGTTAGCAAGTCCACCAGTCAAAGTGCACGCACTCGTCCCGAGTACAAGGGACAGGCGGTAGCGACCCCGCCCATCCCGGAACCGGGACAGGTGTCGTGCGCGAAGATCACCCAGACTGGGACATTCGACAAGAATGTGCCGAACAGTCTGGGGGACGACGCAGTCGTTGCAATAGGGCGCAGGCGAGCGCTCCACCAGATAGCGATGCGTCACACGAGTGTGTCCGATTCGGAGACGACAGAAAGCAACCTGAAGCCGCCGCGGCATTGGGGGATAGGTCCATGGGAACAGTCGCGGCGCAATGGCACGCAACTTTAAGTTCCCTTCGACCGTCTCCCATCTTCTTTGCCAAGCAGTCCGAAGAGCTGCCCGTATTCCTGCCATGTAGTCGGTGTGAGGAAGAGCGAAACGCTGGTCCGGTCGCAGAGTCCTCGCGGACTCTTTGGCGCCCTCATCGGCGCGCTCATTCCCCGCAATTCCCACATGTCCAGGAACCCAGCAGAAGATAATCTCGACATCTGCCCGGCTCGCCAAAACCGTGGCGTCACGGATATCGCGAACCAGGGGATGCGGAGATTCCAATGCCCCGAGAGCACTCAGGGCGCTTTGAGAGTCGCTATAGATCACAATCCGGTCTCCGAACCGGGCACGTCGCGTAATCTCCCGTACCGAGTGGTGTATTGCCACCAGCTCGGCCGTGAAGACAGACGCAGCGCCTGTTAGAGCCCCGCTGACTTCAAACAGAGGGGATACGGCGTGGAAGCCGACCCCCTCTTGGGACTTGGAGCCATCCGTATACACTGGCACGGTTCCAGCGTGACACGATGTGTGCTCCAAAAAGGTCGAACGCAATACTCCCGGCGCAGTACAAGCTTTGGGAGCAGAGGCGTGGCGACAAATAGCCAAATTTTTTTTTTTTTTTTAATTAAGGGGATATCTGGCGACTGCCGACTAAGGCATAAGTTGCCGTAAACAAACAGCCTAATTTCGGCTACTTTAAAAAATTAAACAGAAAACAATAAAAAGGAATAACAATAACAATAACAAAGCAATAACAAAACAATTACAAAAACAACAACAACAATTAAATCGCGTTAAATAAAAGGGAGAAGGCCGGCCTCCCCCAAAAAGTCAATAAGTCCACCAGTCAAAGTACACGCACTCATCCCAAGAACAAGGGACAGGCGGTAGCGACCCCGCCCATCCCGGTACCGGGACAGGTGTCGTGCGCGAAGATCACCCAGACTGGGACATTCGACAAGAATGTGCCGAACAGTCTGGGGGACGACGCAGTCGTTGCAATAGGGCGCAGGCGAGCGCTCCATCAGATAGCGATGCGTCACACGAGTGTGTCCGATTCGGAGACGACAGAAATCAACCTGAAGCCGCCGCGGCATTGGGGGATAGGTCCATGGGAACAGTCGCGGCGCAATGGCACGCAACTTTAAGTTCCCCTCGACCGTCTCCCATCTTCTTTGCCAAGCAGTCCGAAGAGCTGCCCGTATTCCTGCCATGTAGTCGGTGTGAGGAAGAGCGAAACGCTGGTCCGGTCGCAGAGTCCTCGCGGACTCTTTGGCGCCCTCATCGGCGCGCTCATTCCCCGCAATTCCTACATGTCCAGGAACCCAGCAGAAGATAATCTCGACATCTGCCCGGCTCGCCAAAACCGTGGCGTCACGGATTTCGCGAACCAGGGGATGCGGAGATTCCAATGCTCCGAGAGCACTCAGGGCGCTTTGTGAGTCGCTATAGATCACAATCCGGTCTCCGAGCCGGGCACGTCGCGTAATCTCCCGTACCGAGTGGTGTATTGCCACCAGCTCGGCCGTGAAGACAGACGCAGCGCCTGGTAGAGCCCCGCTGACTTCAAACAGAGGGGATACGGCGTGGAAGCCGACCCCCTCTTGGGACTTGGAGCCATCCGTATACACTGGCACGGTACCAGCGTGACACGATGTGTGCTCCAAAAAGGTCGAACGCAATACTCCCGGCGCAGTACAAGCTTTGGGAGCAGAGGCGTGGCGACAAATAGCCAAATGTGGTACCCTCCAGGGTGGCGTCCTGGGCAGAACCAGGGGCGCCACCGGCCCGAGAGCTATATCTAGCTCTCGAAGGAGTTTCCTGGCCCTAAACCCAAAGGGCTTAGGGTATGACTGGCGTCTCTCGGCGGCATAGGCACCATCGAGATCAGCTGCGGATGCAGTGAGAGCTGTTGGCGACTGAGGGAGGCGCCGGGCTCGCGCGTACAGGCGAGTGATGCACTGCACGCGGCGCAGAGCGAGTGGCATCTCCCCAGCATCGACCAACAGGCTCTCAATGGGGGAAGTGCGGAAGGCACCGGTCGCAAGGCGAAGGCCGGTGTGGTGGATCGAATCCACCTTCCGCAATAAACGCTCGGCTGCGGATGCATAAAACTCGCATCCGTAGTCGAGCTTCGAGCGAACAAAGGATCGATAAAAAAGTAAGGCGGTAGCCCTATCAGCGCCCCAAGCGCTGAACGTCACGGAACGGAGAATGTCCATGGCGCGGGTACAAGAGACCCTAAGGCTGCGAATATGAGCCTCCCAGGTGAGGCGTCGGTCGAATACAAGACCAAGGAAACGGTGCGACTCAACCACATCCAGGCGCACCCCATTAAGAAACAAATCTGGGTCGGGGTGAAGCCGTGGATGGCGGCAGAAGTGCAACACCTTAGTCTTGGCCAAAGAAAACCGAAACCTGTGCGCTTCGGCATAGCGAGAGACGCGGTTCAATGCCTGTTGGAGTCGACGCTCCAGAGTTGGCATCTGGGCCGCGCCAAAAGAGATCGAAAGGTCGTCCACGTACAGCGTAGCGAGAACATCTTCCGGCAGCACCGAGGTGATGCCGTTGATGCTCAGGGCAAAGAGTGTGACACTGAGGACACTTCCCTGCGGGACACCCTCTTCCTGCTCCTTTGGGCAGGAGAGAGCTCCCCCCACCCGTACGCGGAATCGACGATCTCGCAAAAATTCAGATATAAACATTGGGAGGCGTCCCCTCGCCCCCATCGTGTAGAGAGTCTCCATGATACCGTATCGCCATGCGGTATCATAGGCCTTCTCCAGATCGAAAAACACCGTGGCGTAGTGCTGTCTACGAAGGAAAGCCTCGCAGACGGCATTTTCCAGTCGGAGCAGAGCATCCGACGTGGAGTGGAACTTGCGGAAGCCGCACTGTGCGGAAGACAGATGGCCTCCGCTGTCCAGGAAAAAAGTTAATCTAACGTTTACCAATTTCTCCATCAACTTGCACACGCAAGAGGTTAGAGATTTTTTTTTTTTTTTTATTTAAGGGGCTATCTGGCGACTGCCGACTTAGGCATAAGTCGCCGTAAACAAACAGCCTAGTTCTAGGCTACTTCAAAAAATGGAACAGGGAACAACAAAAAAGAAATAACAATAACAAAACAATAACAAAAACAACAACAACAACAACAACAAAAATTAAGCCAGGTTAATTTTTTTTTTTTTTTTTTTTATAGAGCCCATCTGGCAACTACCCACTTGGGCATAAGTCGCCGAAAAACACGACAGCCTAGAATTAGGCTACTTTAAAGTTAAAATATGAAAACTTAACAATCAATATAAATTGGAAAAACTTAACAATCGAAGCAATCTCCGGCAGCGGGGGGAGGTCCCCCTCACCCCGGTGCAGGAGAGTGCAACCTAAAACAAAACAATAACAAAAAAAAGGAACCTTGAATAAAGGGGAGAAGGCCGGCCTCCCCCAAAAAGTCAATAAGTCCACCAGTCATGGTGCACGCACTCGTCCCGAGTACAAGGGACAGGCGGTAGCGACCCCGCCCATCCCGGTACCGAGACAGGTATCGTGCGCGAAGATCACCCAGACTGGGACATTCGACAAGAATATGCCGAACAGTCTGGGGGACGACGCAGTCATTGCTATAGGGCACATGCGAGCGCTCCACCAAGTAACGATGCGTCACACGAGTGTGTCCGATTCGAAGACGACAGAAAGCAACCTGAAGCCGCCGCGGCATTGGGGGATAGGTCCATGGGAACAGTCGCGGCGCAATGGCACGCAACTTTAAGTTCCCCTCGACCGTCTCCCATCTTCTTTGCCAAGCAGTCCGAAGAGCTGCCCGTATTCCTGCCATGTAGTCAGTGTGAGGAAGAGCGAAACGCTGGTCCGGTCGCAGAGTCCTCGCGGACTCTTTGGCGCCCTCATCGGCGCGCTCATTCCCCGCAATTCCTACATGTCCAGGAACCCAGCAGAAGATAATCTCGACATCTGCCCGGCTCGCCAAAACCGTGGCGTCACGGATTTCGCGAACCAGGGGATGCGGAGATTCCAATGCCTCGAGAGCACTCAGGGCGCTTTGTGAGTCGCTATAAATCACAATCCGGTCTCCGAACCGGGCACGTCGCGTAATCTCCCGTACCGAGTGGTGTATTGCCACCAGCTCGGCCGTGAAGACAGACGCAGCGCCTGGTAGAGCCCCGCTGACTTCAAACAGAGGGGATACGGCGTGGAAGCCGACCCCCTCTTGGGACTTGGAGCCATCCGTATACACTGGCACGGTACCAGCGTGACACGATGTGTGCTCCAAAAAGGTCGAACGCAATACTCCCGGCGCAGTACAAGCTTTGGGAGCAGAGGCGTGGCGACAAATAGCCAAATGTGGTACCCTCCAGGGTGGCGTCCTGGGCAAAACCAGGGGCGCCACCGGCCCGAGAGCTATATCTAGCTCTCGAAGGAGTTTCCTGGCCCTAAACCCAAAGGGCTTAGGGTATGACTGGCGTCTCTCGGCGGCATAGGCACCATCGAGATCAGCTGCGGATGCAGTGAGAGCTGTTGGCGACTGGGGGAGGCGCCGGGCTCGCGCGTACAGGCGAGTGATGCACTGCACGCGGCGCAGAGCGAGTGGCATCTCCCCAGCATCGACCAACAGGCTCTCAATGGGGGAAGTGCGGAAGGCACCGGTCGCAAGGCGAAGGCCGGTGTGGTGGATCGAATCCACCTTCCGCAATAAACGCTCGGCTGCGGATGCATAAAACTCGCATCCGTAGTCGAGCTTCGAGCGAACAAAGGATCGATAAAAAAGTAAGGCGGTAGCCCTATCAGCGCCCCAAGCGCTGAACGTCACGGAACGGAGAATGTCCATGGCGCGGGTACAAGAGACCCTAAGGCTGCGAATGTGAGCCTCCCAGGTGAGGCGTCGGTCGAATACAAGACTAAGGAAACGGTGCGACTCAACCACATCCAGGCGCACCCCATTAAGAAACAAATCTGGGTCGGGGTGAAGCCGTGGGTGGCGGCAGAAGTGCACCACCTTAGTCTTGGCCAAAGAAAACCGAAACCTGTGCGCTTCGGCATAGCGAGAGACGCGGTTCAATGCCTGTTGGAGTCGGCGCTCCAGAGTTGGCATCTGGGCCGCGCCAAAAGAGATCGAAAGGTCGTCCACGTAGAGCGTAGCGAGAACATCTTCCGGCAGCACCGAGGTGATGCCGTTGATGCTCAGGGCAAAGAGTGTGACACTGAGGACACTTCCCTGCGGGACACCCTCTTCCTGCTCCTTTGGGCCGGAGAGGGCTCCCCCCACCCGTACGCGGAATCGACGATCTCGCAAAAATTCAGATATAAAAATTGGGAGGCGTCCCCTCGCCCCCATCGTGTGGAGAGTCTCCATGATACCGTATCGCCATGCGGTATCATAGGCCTTCTCCAGATCAAAAAACACCGTGGCGTAGTGCTGTCTACGAAGGAAAGCCTCGCAGACGGCATTTTCCAGTCGGAGCAGAGCATCCGACGTGGAGTGAAACTTACGGAAGCCGCACTGTGCAGAAGACAGATGGCCTCCGCTGTCCAGGAAATAGGCTAATCTAACATTTACCAATTTCTCCATCAACTTGCACACGCAAGAGGTTAGAGAGATTGGGCGGAAACCGGTCGGAGTAGAGTGATCTCTCCCCGGCTTGCGAAAGGCGAGCACAGTAGCGATTCGCCAGGAGTCTGGGAGAAGACCTTCCACCCAGATCCTGTTGAACAAATCTAACAGAAAGGCCATGCCTCGCTCACCCAGGTGTCGAAGCATGGCGTACGGGACATCGTCCGGACCATGGGCGGTGTCCGCGCACGAAGCGAGAGCGGAGCGCAACTCACTCACAGTAAACTTGTCGTTGAAGGGTTCTCCGCCTCTGGAGGTAAAGTCCAGCCGGCGGCCTTCCGCGACATCACGACGTGCATTGAATGCTGGCGGAGCAGCATCACGGCTAGAGAATGCGGAAAAAGCGGTCGCTAAAGATTCCGCCACGGACGCGGGGTCCGAGATTGCGGTCCCATTCTCCTGGAGAACGGGAGGGGGGTCCTGCGAGAACTTGCCCCGAATCCTTTTGACTCGCTTCCACACCTCAGCTAAAGGGGTCTTCCCCTTAAGTGAAGACACGTATGCCCGCCAAAAAGAGCGGCGGGCGTGCTTCGAAATATACCGGAACATAGCCCTAGCCCGACGAAATTCAGCGACAGTGAAATCGTTCGGGCGGCGCTTATAGCGCATGTAGGCATAACGCTTCTGTTTGAGGGCCGTCTCACACTCGGCCGACCACCATGGGAGTGGTCGGCGTGCAAAACGGCCAGACGTCCTAGGAATAGTAGTCAGGCCCACGGCGATGAGGTTGCCGGAGAAGAACTCAACGGCATCATCTACCGACCTAAACTCCTCGACTGAGATAGAGAATTCAGTCATTTCCTGAAATGCAGGCCACCGCGCCCGCGCCAAGCACCACCGAGGTGGTCTCTCAGGCGGCAGTTGCCCTGAAAATGATATTTGAATGGGAAAGTGATCACTACCATGGAGGTCATCGACCACCCCCCAATCAAAATCAGGCTGTGCATCCGAAGAGCACAAAGATAGGTCAAGGCAAGAAAATGAAGCGGTTCTCGGACAGTGATGCGTAAACTCATCCACGTTTAGGACACCCATCTCAAGCTCTTCGATCAGATCGGCAAGGACTTGTCCCCTGGGATTTATGGAGTAATCTCCCCAGAGAGGATGCCTGCCGCTCAGATCTCCAAGCAAGAGATAGGGCCTCGGCAACCGTGCAACGACGCGGCGGAAGTCCCCCGCGTCGAAGTCAGCTGACGGTGGAATGTACGCAGAAATGATAGTATACCTCCTATCCAGGTGCAGCTTCACAGCCACTGCCTGAAAGGAGGTATCTAAAGAGAAAGGAAGAACGGAGACATCATGCCGGGTGTAAACTGCGCATCCCCCAGCCCGGCCATCCCGAGGTGGTGGGGTCGCAAGACCCTTACACCCCGGGAGGGCAGGGAGGGGGCACGCGCCTAGCATGGTCTCCTGCAAAAAAATAGCTAACGGGGAACGGGACGAGACGAGCCTCCGCAGCTCCTCCCAGTTGGCCCGGAGTCCACGGCAATTCCATTGAAGGAATATGCCCTCCAGGCCTAGCTCGGAGGAGACGCGGGGGCCCTCCTCGAATTGAAGACCCTCACGGGAATGGCCGTACGCTTCCCGGGGGCAGAACCCCGGGCGCTGTTGGCCGGACAAAGCGCTGAAGGCGCTGTCGCCTTCGAGGACTTATTGGGGGAGGTTGGGCTCGCCATGCGAGTCTTTTCCTCCCTCCGCCTCGAAACCTTAGGCGGGCGTTGCGGCTTCGGAGGCGGGGGGCCCTCTTTTCGAGGAACCACCGTCTCCGAGCCACTCGCTCCACCTCGGGACGTGGGCGAAGGAGCCGAAGCTCCTTTGTTGCTGTCCCCCTTTCGGGGGACAGCTTTAGAAACCCCCGAAGATGGCCTAGCGACCATCTTCAGGGGTGTTGCCTCCTGTGAGTCTAACGACTCGGTGGAGGCGCGTGGCCGTTTCGCCTTACGGGAAACGGTCACGCTGGGGGAAGAGGGGGGAGCCCTGGTTTTAGCCTGGGCAGGGTATGAGCCCTTTTTGCCGCCAGCTTTACCAGGGGAGCGCCCGGGTTGGGTAGAGCCCGCAGAAGGGCTCCGAATGGGCGCGGAAACAACCGTGCTCGTTGGCCTGGATGGGCCGGGAGCAGAGGGTGCCTTTCTAACTATTGAGGCATATGACGTCCCAGGCAGAGCCGGGCGCGCCAGGACCAAGTCCTTTGCCTCGCGGAATGAGAGTCGATCCTGGGCCTGAACGGCCAGGATTTCTTTCTCAAGGAGATATGCACCACATTGCTTCGAAGAAGCAGGGTGCGGCTCTCCGCAATTGACACACTTGGCCACACACGATTTGGACTTATCGTGTGCGACCTTGGAGCAATTTACACAGACTTCGGGTGACCCCGACTTTGCACGTCTACATGAGCGATTCGTATGGCCGAAGCGGTGACAGTAATAGCACCGCCGCGGCAGTGGCACGAATGCCTTCACGCGGTAGCGGTACCAACCGGCACGCACCGACTCAGGGAGCTTGTCACAGTCGAACGTGACGAAGAGTGTAGGGGTGGGTCTCGAGGCCCCTCCCTGTTTTCTCATCACACGTTCGACCTTGACCGCCCCATGGTCGGCCAGCTCTAAGGTGATGTCTTCAATGGAGTAGTCAACGAGTTCCCTCGCATAAACTACTCCTTTCACAAAGTTCATGGTAGAGTGCGGTGTCACACTCACCGGGGTGCCATGAAGTGTCCGAAGAGCACTAATCCTGGCCGCCTCGGCGGGATTCGCCGCATTCGCCAGAAGGCTCCCGTCCGAGAAACGGGTTACCTTCGGCTCTCTACCAATTGCACTAGCTAATCCTCTCCGCTGATGGATCATGTTGCCCTTGGACAACATGGTGCCATCAGTGGAGCGAATAACGAGGAAGCGTTTGAAGCCAGCGGGCTCGAAAACGCCAGGTAACCTCTGAATGAGGGGCCCCGATGTCATCGAGGCTCCGCCCTGTGCACTCTTGGTAGTAGTCTTCTTTGTCAGGGGCTCCGCAACCGGGGGGGCAGAGGGGGCGGATGTCCCGATCTTGGCTTGGTCGCTTGCCAGAGTGGCAGCAGACCCATCCGTCCCCGCAGCCCCCGCGGATGGAGAGGAGCCCCGAGTCTTTTTGGGCTTTTTAGTCTTTTTAGTCTTTTTCTTTTTCGGAGAGGAGGGCGGGGAATGAACCCGCTTTTCACCTCCGCCGGCAGAAGTCCCCAGGCCAGATGGACCAGCCTCAGCCAGGTCCCTCTCCGAAATGGAGAAGGTCCTGGTTGTCCTAGGGGCACCTGTCGGAGGAGATCCCTCCCCTCCTTCTACTGCCTCGGAGCCCTCAGCCATTTGAGGAGGACCTTGCATAGGGGCGGATTCGGGTTCGGTGCTTGGCGCCGAGCCCGAATTCCCCCCCATGGAAGGCCCTACCGTCTGGGGCTGGGTCTCCTCAAGGACCATGTCTATCACAGGAGGGGCCTCCAATTGGCCATCCCCTCCCAGGACATCGCAGGTCCCCTTGGCAGTGTCGCCAGTCTTGTATGGGGAGGCACAGGCCTTGACCCCGGCAAGGTTTAAAATTCTTGCCAGCAAGTCTTTTGAGGGAAGCGACCGAAGGGGCCTGGCTTCCCTCTCCCCCCTAAGGGGGTTTGCCCTACCGAGCCGCTTTGATGGGAAGCGGCTGGCTAAGGGCTGCCTGCTGGCTTTCTTGGCAGTCCCCTTGAAAAGAAAAGATGGGACTGCCGCTGGGAAAAGGGAGGTGCCCGAAAGCACCTCCAGAGAAGGGGGTGAGGGGGAGTCCCCTGCACCCGTAGGCGAAGGAGAGGAGTAAGCCTCCTCTCCGGTTAGAGAAATATGGAGGGTCCCCTGTGCAAGCACAGGGGGGGGGACCTCCATTTTTTCGGTGGAGCTGCCCAAGGGCGGCTCCGTCGATGAGCAAGGGGGAGTTAAAGGGGTTTGGGTTTTTTTTTTTGTTGTTCATCTATGGGCATGGTGACCCTATTTTTGCCACGGGACGCAATAGCTCATCACCCCTCGCAGTAGCCCGCACTGCGAGAGGTGCTTACAAGCCCGGCAGAGCCAGGCGCCGCCATTCGGGACCACCCCTCCCGCCTGGTGGCCTGGCAGTCCATCGGCATGGCGGCTCCACCTTGGACACGGCGTAAAAAATATAGGTTGTGAAGAGGAGAGGAAAAGGGATGTGAGGAAGGTATGGGTGGGGATAAAGCAGGTTGTTAAAAACCAACCACCCCAGACCGGAGCTCAGGGGTTAGGGAACATTGTCCCCTCCCCCCTCAGCCCCGACCCTGGACGGTTGACTTAAGAAGAAGGTCAGCATTCTACCCTGTGAAATTAGAGGCTGACTAGAGAAAGTTGTGGGAGAGGTTGTATGAAAAGCGACAAGGTAGGGGAGAAATCGGGCTATCTGAAGGAAGGAAGAGAGGCTAAGCTGGGGCCGGACGGAGCGCTGGATCCCGTCAGCACGGCGGCCAGGATGGCAAATCGCCGCGCCCCTTACGGGGTGAAGCCAGTTAGAGATATTGGGCGGAAACCGGTCGGAGTAGAGTGATCTCTCCCCGGCTTGCGAAAGGCGAGCACAGTAGCGATTCGCCAGGAGTCTGGGAGGAGACCTTCCACCCAGATCCTGTTGAACAAATCTAAGAGAAAGGCCATGCCTCGCTCACCCAGGTGTCGAAGCATGGCGTACGGGACATCATCCGGACCATGGGCGGTGTCCGCGCACGAAGCGAGAGCGGAACGCAACTCACTCACAGTAAACTTGTCGTTGAAGGGTTCTCCGCCTCTGGAGGTAAAGTCCAGCCGGCGGCCTTCCGCGAAACACGACGTGCATTGAATGCTGGCGGAGCAGCATCACGGCTAGAGAATGCGGAAAAAGCGGTCGCGAAGGATTCCGCCACGGACGCGGGGTCCGAGATTGCGGTCCCATTCTCCTGGAGAACGGGAGGGGGGTCCTGCGAGAACTTGCCCCGAATCCTTTTGACTCGCTTCCACACCTCAGCTAAAGGGGTCTTCCCGTTAAGTGAAGACACGTATGCCCGCCAAGAAGAGCGGCGGGCGTGCTTCGAAATATACCGGAACCTAGCCCTAGCCCGACGAAATTCAGCGACAGTGAAATCGTTCGGGCGGCGCTTATAGCGCATGTAGTCATAACGCTTCTGTTTGAGGGCCGTCTCACACTCGGCCGACCACCATGGGAGTGGTCGGCGTGCAAATTTTTTTATTTTTTTTTTTTAAGAGCTCATCTGGCGACTGCCTACTTGGGCATTAGTCGCCGTATTAAAACTGGCCTAGTTCTAGGCTACTTTAAAATGAAATTAAAGAGAAAAAAAAAACAACACTCCAAAAGGGGGAAAGGAAGCAAGCTGGTGCGTCGGGGAGAGGTCCCCCCGGCGCAGGAGCGTGCAACTAAAGAAAAAAAAAACAAACAAAAAACAAAACAAATGCAAAAAAACCAAAAAAAAACCCCCAAAAAACAAACAAACAAACCTTGCTTAAATAATAGGGAGAAGGCCGGCCTCCCCCAAGAAGTCAACAAGTCCACAAGTAAGTGTGCACGAATCTGTCCCAAGCACAAGGGACAGGCGGTAGCGACCCCGCCCATCCCGGTACTGGGACAGGTATCGTGCGCGAAGATCACCCAGACTGGGACATTCGACAAGAATGTGCCGAACAGTCTGGGGGACGACGCAGTCGTTGCAATAGGGCGCAGGCGAGCGCTACATCAGATAGCGATGCGTCACACGAGTGTGTCCGATTCGGAGACGACAGAAAGCAACCTGAAGCCGCCGCGGCATTGGGGGATAGGTCCATGGGAACAGTCGCGGCGCAATGGCACGCAACTTTAAGTTCCCTTCGACCGTCTCCCATCTTCTTTGCCAAGCAGTCCGAAGAGCTGCCCGTATTCCTGCCATGTAGTCGGTGTGAGGAAGAGCGAAACGCTGGTCCGGTCGCAGAGTCCTCGCGGACTCTTTGGCGCCCTCATCGGCGCGCTCATTCCCCGCAATTCCTACATGTCCAGGAACCCAGCAGAAGATAATCTCGACATCTGCCCGGCTCGCCAAAACCGTGGCGTCACGGATATCGCGAACCAGGGGATGCGGAGATTCCAATGCCCCGAGAGCACTCAGGGCGCTTTGTGAGTCGCTATAGATCACAATCCGGTCTCCGAACCGGGCACGTCGCGTAATCTCCCGTACCGAGTGGTGTATTGCCACCAGCTCGGCCGTGAAGACAGACGCAGCGCCTGGTAGAGCCCCGCTGACTTCAAACAGAGGGGATACGGCGTGGAAGCCGACCCCCTCTTGGGACTTGGAGCCATCCGTATACACTGGCACGGTACCAGCGTGACACGATGTGTGCTCCAAAAAGGTCGAACGCAATACTCCCGGCGCAGTACAAGCTTTGGGAGCAGAGGCGTGGCGACAAATAGCCAAATGTGGTACCCTCCAGGGTGGCGTCCTGGGCAGAACCAGGGGCGCCACCGGCCCGAGAGCTATATCTAGCTCTCGAAGGAGTTTCCTGGCCCTAAACCCAAAGGGCTTAGGGTATGACTGGCGTCTCTCGGCGGCATAGGCACCATCGAGATCAGCTGCGGATGCAGTGAGAGCTGTTGGCGACTGAGGGAGGCGCCGGGCTCGCGCGTACAGGCGAGTGATGCACTGCACGCGGCGCAGAGCGAGTGGCATCTCCCCAGCATCGACCAACAGGCTCTCAATGGGGGAAGTGCGGAAGGCACCGGTCGCAAGGCGAAGGCCGGTGTGGTGGATCGAATCCACCTTCCGCAATAAACGCTCGGCTGCGGATGCATAAAACTCGCATCCGTAGTTGAGCTTCGAGCGAACAAAGGATCGATAAAAAAGTAAGGCGGTAGCCCTATCAGCGCCCCAAGCGCTGAACGTCACGGAACGGAGAATGTCCATGGCGCGGGTACAAGAGACCCTAAGGCTGCGAATGTGAGCCTCCCAGGTGAGGCGTCGGTCGAATACAAGACCAAGGAAACGGTGCGACTCAACCACATCCAGGCGCACCCCATTAAGAAACAAATCTGGGTCGGGGTGAAGCCGTGGATGGCGGCAGAAGTGCACCACCTTAGTCTTGGCCAAAGAAAACCGAAACCTGTGCGCTTCGGCATAGCGAGAGACGCGGTTCAATGCCTGTTGGAGTCGACGCTCCAGAGTTGGCATCTGGGCCGCGCCAAAAGAGATCGAAAGGTCGTCCACGTAGAGCGTAGCGAGAACATCTTCCGGCAGCACCGAGGTGATGCCGTTGATGCTCAGGGCAAAGAGTGTGACACTGAGGACACTTCCCTGCGGGACACCCTCTTCCTGCTCCTTTGGGCCGGAGAGGGCTCCCCCCACCCGTACGCGGAATCGACGATCTCGCAAAAATTCAGATATAAAAATTGGGAGGCGTCCCCTCGCCCCCATCGTGTGGAGAGTCTCCATGATACCGTATCGCCATGCGGTATCATAGGCCTTCTCCAGATCAAAAAACACCGTGGCGTAGTGCTGTCTACGAAGGAAAGCCTCGCAGACGGCATTTTCCAGTCGGAGCAGAGCATCCGACGTGGAGTGGAACTTACGGAAGCCGCACTGTGCAGAAGAGAGATGGCCTCCGCTGTCCAGGAAATAGGCTAATCTAACATTTACCAATTTCTCCATCAACTTGCACACGCAAGAGGTTAGAGAGATTGGGCGGAAACCGGTCGGAGTAGAGTGATCTCTCCCCGGCTTGCGAAAGGCGAGCACAGTAGCGATTCGCCAGGAGTCTGGGAGAAGACCTTCCACCCAGATCCTGTTGAACAAATCTAACAGAAAGGCCATGCCTCGCTCACCCAGGTGTCGAAGCATGGCGTACGGGACATCGTCCGGACCATGGGCGGTGTCCGCGCACGAAGCGAGAGCGGAGCGCAACTCACTCACAGTAAACTTGTCGTTGAAGGGTTCTCCACCTCTGGAGGTAAAGTCCAGCCGGCGGCCTTCCGCGACATCACGACGTGCATTGAATGCTGGCGGAGCAGCATCACGGCTAGATAATGCGGAAAAAGCGGTCGCTAAGGATTCCGCCACGGACGCGGGGTCCGAGATTGCGGTCCCATTCTCCTGGAGAACGGGAGGGGGGTCCTGCGAGAACTTGCCCCGAATCCTTTTGACTCGCTTCCACACCTCAGCTAAAGGGGTCTTCCCGTTAAGTGAAGACACGTATGCCCGCCAAGAAGAGCGGCGGGCGTGCTTCGAAATATACCGGAACATAGCCCTAGCGCGACGAAATTCAGCGACAGTGAAATCGTTCGGGCGGCGCTTATAGCGCATGTAGGCATAACGTTTTTTTTTTTTTTTAATTAAGGGGCTATCTGGCGACTGCCGACTAAGGCATAAGTTGCCGTAAACAAACAGCCTAATTTAGGCTACTTTAAAAAATTAAACAGAAAACAATAAAAAGGAATAACAAAACAATAACAAAGCAATAACAAAACAATTACAAAAACAACAACAACAATTAAATCGCGTTAAATAAAAGGGAGAAGGCCGGCCTCCCCCCAAAAGTCAATAAGTCCACCAGTCATGGTGCACGCACTCGTCCCGAGTACAAGGGACAGGCGGTAGCGACCCCGCCCATCCCGGTACCGAGACAGGTATCGTGCGCGAAGATCACCCAGACTGGGACATTCGACAAGAATATGCCGAACAGTCTGGGGGACGACGCAGTCGTTGCAATAGGGCACATGCGAGCGCTCCACCAAGTAACGATGCGTCACACGAGTGTGTCCGATTCGAAGACGACAGAAAGCAACCTGAAGCCGCCGCGGCATTGGGGGATAGGTCCATGGGAACAGTCGCGGCGCAATGGCACGCAACTTTAAGTTCCCCTCGACCGTCTCCCATCTTCTTTGCCAAGCAGTCCGAAGAGCTGCCCGTATTCCTGCCATGTAGTCAGTGTGAGGAAGAGCGAAACACTGGTCCGGTCGCAGAGTCCTCGCGGACTCTTTGGCGCCCTCATCGGCGCGCTCATTCCCCGCAACTCCTACATGTCCAGGAACCCAGCAGAAGATAATCTCGACATCTGCCCGGCTCGCCAAAACCGTGGCGTCACGGATTTCGCGAACCAGGGGATGCGGAGATTCCAATGCCCCGAGAGCACTCAGGGCGCTTTGTGAGCCGCTATAAATCACAATCCGGTCTCCGAACCGGGCACGTCGCGTAATCTCCCGTACCGAGTGGTGTATTGCCGCCAGCTCGGCCGTGAAGACAGACGCAGCGCCTGGTAGAGCCCCGCTGACTTCAAACAGAGGGGATACGGCGTGGAAGCCGACCCCCTCTTGGGACTTGGAGCCATCCGTATACACTGGCACGGTACCAGCGTGACACGATGTGTGCTCCAAAAAGGTCGAACGCAATACTCCCGGCGCAGTACAAGCTTTGGGAGCAGAGGCGTGGCGACAAATAGCCAAATGTGGTACCCTCCAGGGTGGCGTCCTGGGCAGAACCAGGGGCGCCACCGACGCGAGAGCTATATCTAGCTCTCGAAGGAGTTTCCTGGCCCTAAACCCAAAGGGCTTAGGGTATGACTGGCGTCTCTCGGCGGCATAGGCACCATCGAGATCAGCTGCGGATGCAGTGAGAGCTGTTGGCGACTGAGGGAGGCGCCGGGCTCGCGCGTACAGGCGAGTGATGCACTGCACGCGGCGCAGAGCGAGTGGCATCTCCCCAGCATCGACCAACAGGCTCTCAATGGGGGAAGTGCGGAAGGCACCGGTCGCAAGGCGAAGGCCGGTGTGGTGGATCGAATCCACCTTCCGCAATAAACGCTCGGCTGCGGATGCATAAAACTCGCATCCGTAGTCGAGCTTCGAGCGAACAAAGGATCGATAAAAAAGTAAGGCGGTAGCCCTATCAGCGCCCCAAGCGCTGAACGTCACGGAACGGAGAATGTCCATGGCGCGGGTACAAGAGACCCTAAGGCTGCAAATGTGAGCCTCCCAGGTGAGGCGTTGGTCGAATACAAGACCAAGGAAACGGTGCGACTCAACCACATCCAGGCGCACCCCATTAAGAAACAAATCTGGGTCGGGGTGAAGCCGTGGATGGCGGCAGAATTTTTTTTTTTTTTTTTTTTTTTTTTTTTTTATAGAGCCCATCTGGCAACTACCCACTTGGGCATAAGTCGCCGAAAAACACGACAGCCTAGAATTAGGCTACTTTAAAGTTAAAATATGAAAACTTAACAATCAATATTTAATTTGAAAAACTTAACAATCGAAGCAATCTCCGGCAGCGGGGGGAGGTCCCCCTCACCCCGGTGCAGGAGAGTGCAATCTAAAACAAAACAACAACAAAAAAAGGAACCTTAAATAAAGGGGAGAAGGCCGGCCTCCCCCAAAAAGTCAATAAGTCCACCAGTCATGGTGCACGCACTCGTCCCGAGTACAAGGGACAGGCGGTAGCGACCCCGCCCATCCCGGTACCGAGACAGGTATCGTGCGCGAAGATCACCCAGACTGGGACATTCGACAAGAATATGCCGAACAGTCTGGGGGACGACGCAGTCGTTGCAATAGGACACATGCGAGCGCTCCACCAAGTAACGATGCGTCACACGAGTGTGTCCGATTCGAAGACGACAGAAAGCAACCTGAAGCCGCCGCGGCATTGGGGGATAGGTCCATGGGAACAGTCGCGGCGCAATGGCACGCAACTTTAAGTTCCCCTCGACCGTCTCCCATCTTCTTTGCCAAGCAGTCCGAAGAGCTGCCCGTATTCCTGCCATGTAGTCGGTGTGAGGAAGAGCGAAACGCTGGTCCGGTCGCAGAGTCCTCGCGGACTCTTTGGCGCCCTCATCGGCGCGCTCATTCCCCGCAATTCCTACATGTCCAGGAACCCAGCAGAAGATAATCTCGACATCTGCCCGGCTCGCCAAAACCGTGGCGTCACGGATTTCGCGAACCAGGGGATGCGGAGATTCCAATGCCCCGAGAGCACTCAGGGCGCTTTGTGAGTCGCTATAAATCACAATCCGGTCTCCGAACCGGGCACGTCGCGTAATCTCCCGTACCGAGTGGTGTATTGCCACCAGCTCGGCCGTGAAGACAGACGCAGCGCCTGGTAGAGCCCCGCTGACTTCAAACAGAGGGGATACGGCGTGGAAGCCGACCCCCTCTTGGGACTTGGAGCCATCCGTATACACTGGCACGGTACCAGCGTGTCACGATGTGTGCTCCAAAAAGATCGAACGCAATACTCCCGGCGCAGTACAAGCTTTGGGAGCAGAGGCGTGGCGACAAATAGCCAAATGTGGTACCCTCCAGGGTGGCGTCCTGGGCAGAACCAGGGGCGCCACCGGCCCGAGAGCTATATCTACCTCTCGAAGGAGTTTCCTGGCCCTAAACCCAAAGGGCTTAGGGTATGACTGGCGTCTCTCGGCGGCATAGGCACCATCGAGATCAGCTGCGGATGCAGTGAGAGCTGTTGGCGACTGAGGGAGGCGCCGGGCTCGCGCGTACAGGCGAGTGATGCACTGCACGCGGCGCAGAGCGAGTGGCATCTCCCCAGCATCGACCAACAGGCTCTCAATGGGGGAAGTGCGGAAGGCACCGGTCGCAAGGCGAAGACCGGTGTGGTGGATCGAATCCACCGTCCGCAATAAACGCTCGGCTGCGGATGCATAAAACTCGCATCCGTAGTCGAGCTTCGAGCGAACAAAGGATCGATAAAAAAGTAAGGCGGTAGCCCTATCAGCGCCCCAAGCGCTGAACGTCACGGAACGGAGAATGTCCATGGCGCGGGTACAAGAGACCCTAAGGCTGCGAATGTGAGCCTCCCAGGTGAGGCGTCGGTCGAATACAAGACCAAGGAAACGGTGCGACTCAACCACATCCAGGCGCACCCCATTAAGAAACAAATCTGGGTCGGGGTGAAGCCGTGGATGGCGGCAGAAGTGCACCACCTTAGTCTTGGCCAAAGAAAACCGAAACCTGTGCGCTTTGGCATAGCAAGAGACGCGGTTCAATGCCTGTTGGAGTCGGCGCTCCAGAGTTGGCATCTGGGCCGCGCCAAAAGAGATCGAAAGGTCGTCCACGTAGAGTGTAGCGAGAACATCTTCCGGCAGCACCGAGGTGATGCCGTTGATGCTCAGGGCAAAGAGTGTGACACTGAGGACACTTCCCTGCGGGACACCCTCTTCCTGCTCCTTTGGGCCGGAGAGGGCTCCCCCCACCCGTACGCGGAATCGACGATCTCGCAAAAATTCAGATATAAACATTGGGAGGCGTCCCCTCGCCCCCATCGTGTGGAGAGTCTCCATGATACCGTATCGCCATGCGGTATCATAGGCTTTCTCCAGATCAAAAAACACCGTGGCGTAGTGCTGTCTACGAAGGAAAGCCTCGCAGACGGCATTTTCCAGTCGGAGCAGAGCATCCGACGTGGAGTGGAACTTACGGAAGCCGCACTGTGCAGAAGACAGATGGCCTCCGCTGTCCAGGAAATAGGCTAATCTAACATTTACCAATTTCTCCATCATTTTTTTTTTTTTTTTTTTTTTTTATAGAGCCCATCTGGAAACTACCCACTTGGGCATAAGTCGCCGAAAAACACGACAGCCTAGAATTAGGCTACTTTAAAGTTAAAATATGAAAACTTAACAATCAATATAAATTTGAAAAACTTAACAATCGAAGCAATCTCCGGCAGCGGGGGGAGGTCCCCCTCACCCCGGTGCAGGAGAGTGCAATCTAAAACAAAACAATAACAAAAAAAGGAACCTTAAATAAAGGGGAGAAGGCCGGCCTCCCCCAAAAAGTCAATAAGTCCACCAGTCATGGTGCACGCACTCGTCCCGAGTACAAGGGACAGGCGGTAGCGACCCCGCCCATCCCGGTACCGAGACAGGTATCGTGCGCGAAGATCACCCAGACTGGGACATTCGACAAGAATATGCCGAACAGTCTGGGGGACGACGCAGTCGTTGCAATAGGGCACATGCGAGCGCTCCACCAAGTAACGATGCGTCACACGAGTGTGTCCGATTCGAAGACGACAGAAAGCAACCTGAAGCCGCCGCGGCATTGGGGGATAGGTCCATGGGAACAGTCGCGGCGCAATGGCACGCAACTTTAAGTTCCCCTCGACCGTCTCCCATCTTCTTTGCCAAGCAGTCCGAAGAGCTGCCCGTATTCCTGCCATGTAGTCGGTGTGAGGAAGAGCGAAACGCTGGTCCGGTCGCAGAGTCCTCGCGGACTCTTTGGCGCCCTCATCGGCGCGCTCATTCCCCGCAATTCCTACATGTCCAGGAACCCAGCAGAAGATAATCTCGACATCTGCCCGGCTCGCCAAAACCGTGGCGTCACGGATTTCGCGAACCAGGGGATGCGGAGATTCCAATGCCCCGAGAGCACTCAGGGCGCTTTGTGAGTCGCTATAAATCACAATCCGGTCTCCGAACCGGGCACGTCGCGTAATCTCCCGTACCGAGTGGTGTATTGCCACCAGCTCGGCCGTGAAGACAGACGCAGCGCCTGGTAGAGCCCCGCTGACTTCAAACAGAGGGGATACGGCGTGGAAGCCGACCCCCTCTTGGGACTTGGAGCCATCCGTATACACTGGCACGGTACCAGCGTGACACGATGTGTGCTCCAAAAAGATCGAACGCAATACTCCCGGCGCAGTACAAGCTTTGGGAGCAGAGGCGTGGCGACAAATAGCCAAATGTGGTACCCTCCAGGGTGGCGTCCTGGGCAGAACCAGGGGCGCCACCGGCCCGAGAGCTATATCTACCTCTCGAAGGAGTTTCCTGGCCCTAAACCCAAAGAGCTTATGGTATGACTGGCGTCTCTCGGCGGCATAGGCACCATCGAGATCAGCTGCGGATGCAGTGAGAGCTGTTGGCGACTGGGGGAGGCGCCGGGCTCGCGCGTACAGGCGAGTGATGCACTGCACGCGGCGCAGAGCGAGTGGCATCTCCCCAGCATCGACCAACAGGCTCTCAATGGGGGAAGTGCGGAAGGCACCGGTCGCAAGGCGAAGGCCGGTGTGGTGGATCGAATCCACCTTCCGCAATAAACGCTCGGCTGCGGATGCATAAAACTCGCATCCGTAGTCGAGCTTCGAGCGAACAAAGGATCGATAAAAAAGTAAGGCGGTAGCCCTATCAGCGCCCCAAGCGCTGAACGTCACGGAACGGAGAATGTCCATGGCGCGGGTACAAGAGACCCTAAGGCTGCGAATGTGAGCCTCCCAGGTGAGGCGTCGGTCGAATACAAGACCAAGGAAACGGTGCGACTCAACCACATCCAGGCGCACCCCATTAAGAAACAAATCTGGGTCGGGGTGAAGCCGTGGATGGCGGCAGAAGTGCACCACCTTAGTCTTGGCCAAAGAAAACCGAAACCTGTGCGCTTTGGCATAGCAAGAGACGCGGTTCAATGCCTGTTGGAGTCGGCGCTCCAGAGTTGGCATCTGGGCCGCGCCAAAAGAGATCGAAAGGTCGTCCACGTAGAGCGTAGCGAGAACATCTTCCGGCAGCACCGAGGTGATGCCGTTGATGCTCAGGGCAAAGAGTGTGACACTGAGGACACTTCCCTGCGGGACACCCTCTTCCTGCTCCTTTGGGCCGGAGAGGGCTCCCCCCACCCGTACGCGGAATCGACGATCTCGCAAAAATTCAGATATAAACATTGGGAGGCGTCCCCTCGCCCCCATCGTGTGGAGAGTCTCCATGATACCGTATCGCCATGAGGTATCATAGGCTTTCTCCAGATCAAAAAACACCGTGGCGTAGTGCTGTCTACGAAGGAAAGCCTCGCAGACGGCATTTTCCAGTCGGAGCAGAGCATCCGACGTGGAATGGAACTTACGGAAGCCGCACTGTGCAGAAGACAGATGGCCTCCGCTGTCCAGGAAATAGGCTAATCTAACATTTACCAATTTCTCCATCAACTTGCACACGCAAGAGGTTAGAGAGATTGGGCGGAAACCGGTCGGAGTAGAGTGATCTCTCCCCGGCTTGCGAAAGGCGAGCACAGTAGCGATTCGCCAGGAGTCTGGGAGGAGACCTTCCACCCAGATCCTGTTGAACAAATCTAATAGAAAGGCCATGCCTCGCTCACCCAGGTGTCGAAGCATGGCGTACGGGACATCGTCCGGACCATGGGCGGTGTCCGCGCACGAAGCGAGAGCGGAACGCAACTCACTCACAGTAAACTTGTCGTTGAAGGGTTCTCCGCCTCTGGAGGTAAAGTCCAGCCGGCGGCCTTCCGCGACATCACGACGTGCATTGAATGCTGGCGGAGCAGCATCACGGCTAGAGAATGCGGAAAAAGCGGTCGCTAAGGATTCCGCCACGGACGCGGGGTCCGAGATTGCGGTCCCATTCTCCTGGAGAACGGGAGGGGGGTCCTGCGAGAACTTGCCCCGAATCCTTTTGACTCGCTTCCACACCTCAGCTAAAGGGGTCTTCCCGTTAAGTGAAGACACGTATGCCCGCCAAGAAGAGCGGCGGGCGTGCTTCGAAATATACCGGAACCTAGCCCTAGCCCGACGAAATTCAGCGACGGTGAAATCGTTCGGGCGGCGCTTATAGCGCATGTAGGCATAACGCTTCTGTTTGAGGGCCGTCTCACACTCGGCCGACCACCATGGGAGTGGTCGGCGTGCAAAACGGCCAGACGTCCTAGGAATAGTAGTCAGGCCCACGGCGATGAGGTTGCCGGAGAAGAACTCGACGGCCTCATCTACCGACCTAAACTCCTTGACTGAGATAGAGAATTCAGTCATTTCCTGAAATGCAGGCCACCGCGCCCGCGCCAAGCACCACCGAGGTGGTCTCTCAGGCGGCAGTTGCCCTGAAAATGATATTTGAATGGGAAAGTGATCACTACCATGGAGGTCATCGACCACCCCCCAATCAAAATCAGGCTGTGCATCCGAAGAGCACAAAGATAGGTCAAGGCAAGAAAATGAAGCGGTTCTCGGACAGTGATGCGTAAACTCATCCACGTTTAGGACACCCATCTCAAGCTCTTCGATCAGATCGGCAAGGACTTGTCCCCTGGGATTTATGGTGTAATCTCCCCAGAGAGGATGCCTGCCGTTCAGATCTCCAAGCAAGAGATAGGGCCTCGGCAACCGTGCCACGACGCGGCGAAAGTCCCCCGCGTCGAAGTCAGCTGACGGTGGAATGTACGCAGAAATGATAGTATACCTCCTATCCAGGTGCAGCTGCACAGCCACTGCCTGAAAGGAGGTATCTAAAGAGAAAGGAAGAACGGAGACATCATGCCGGGTGTAAACCGCGCATCCCCCAGCCCGGCCGTCCCGCGGTGGTTGGGTCGCAAGACCCTTATACCCCGGGAGGGCAGGCAGGGGGCACGCGCCTAGCATGGTCTCCTGCAAAAAAATAGCTAACGGGGAACGGGATGAGGCGAGCCTCCGCAGCTCCTCCCAGTTGGCCCGGAGTCCACGGCAATTCCATTGAAGGAATATGCCCTCCAGGCCTAGCTCTGAGGAGACGCGGGGGCCCTCCTCGAATTGAAGACCCTCACGGGAATGGCCGTACGCTTCCCGGGGGCAGAACCCCGGGCGCTGTTGGCCGGACAAAGAGCTGAAGGCGCTGTCGCCTTCGAGGACTTATTGGGGGAGGTTGGGCTCGCCATGCGAGTCTTTTCCTCCCTCCGCCTCGAAACTTTAGGCGGGCGTTGCGGCTTCGGAGGCGGGGGGCCCTCTTTTCGAGGAACCACCGTCTCCGAGCCACTCGCTCCACCTCGGGGCGTGGGCAAAGGGGCCGAAGCTCCTTTGTTGCTGTCCTCCTTTCGGGGAACAGCTTTAGGAACCCCGGAAGATGGCCTAGCGACCATCTTCAGGGGTGTTGCCTCCTGTGAGTCTAACGACTCGGTGGAGGCGCGTGGCCGTTTCGCTTTACGCGAAACGGTCACGCTGGGGGAAGAGGGGGGAGCCCTGGTTTTAGCCGGGGCAGGGTATGAACCCTTTTTGCCGCCAGCTTTACCAGGGGAGCGCCCAGGTTGGGTAGAGCCCACAGAAGGGCTCCGAATGGGCGCGGAAACAACCGTGCTCGTTGGCCTGGATGGGCCAGGAGCAGAGGGTGCCTTTCTAACTATTGAGGCATATGACGTCCCAGGCAGAGCCGGGCGCGCCAGGACCAAGTCCTTTGCCTCGCGGAATGAGAGTCGATCCTGGGCCTGAACGGCCAGGATTTCTTTCTCAAGGAGATATGCACCACATTGCTTCGAAGAAGCAGGGTGCGGCTCTCCGCAATTGACACACTTGGCCACACACGATTTGGACTTATCGTGTGCGACCTTGGAGCAATTTACACAGACTTCGGGTGACCCCGATTTTGCACGTCTACATGATCGATTCGTATGGCCGAAGCGGTGGCAGTAATTGCACCGCCGCGGCAGTGGCACGAATGCCTTCACGCGGTAGCGGTACCAACCGGCACGCACCGACTCAGGGAGCTTGTCACAGTCGAACGTGACGAAGAGTGTAGGGGTGGGTCTCGAGGCCCCTCCCTGTTTTCTCATCACACGCTCGACCTTGACCGCCCCATGGTCGGCCAGCTCTAGGGTGATGTCCTCAATGGAGTAGTCAACGAGTTCCCTCGCATAAACTACTCCTTTCACAAAGTTCATGGTAGAGTGCGGCGTCACACTCACCGGGGTGCCATGAAGTGTCCGAAGAGCACTTATCTTGGCCGCCTCGGCGGGATTCGCCGCATTCGCCAGAAGGCTCCCGTCCGAGAAACGGGTTACCTTCGGCTCTCTACCAATTGCACTAGCTAATCCTCTCCTCTGATGGATCATGTTGCCCTTGGACAACATGGTGCCATCAGTGGAGCGAATAACGAGGAAGCGTTTGAAGCCAGCGGGCTCGAAAACGCCAGGTAACCTCTGAATCAGGGGCCCCGATGTCATCGAGGCTCCGCCCTGTGCACTCTTGGTAGTAGTCTTCTTTGTAAGGGGCTCCGCAACCGGGGGGGCAGAGGGGGCGAATGTGCCGATCTTGGCTTGGTCGCTTGCCAGAGTGGCAGCAGACCCATCCGTCCCCGCAGCCCCCGCGGATGGAGAGGAGCCCCGAGTCTTTTTGGACTTTTTAGTCTTTTTAGTCTTTTTCATTTTCGGAGAGGAGGGCGGGGAATGAACCCGCTTTTCACCTCCGCCGGCAGAAGTCCCTAGGCCAGATGGACCAGCCTCAGCCAGGTCCCTCTCCGAAATGGAGAAGGTCCTGGTTGTCCTAGGGGCACCTGTCGGAGGAGATCCCTCCCCTCCTTTTGCCTCGGAGCCCTCAGCCATTTGAGGAGGACCTTGCATAGGGGCGGATTCGGGTTCGGTGCTTGGCGCCGAGCCCGAATTCCCCCCCATGGAAGGCCCTACCGTCTGAGACTGGGTCTCCTCAAGGATCATGTCTATCACAGGAGGGGCCTCCAGTTGGCCATCCCCTCCCAGGACATCGCAGGTCCCCTTGGCAGTATTGTCACTAGTCAGGTGGTGTGGGGAGGCACAGGCCTTGACCCCAGCAAGGTTTAAAATTCTTGCCAGCAGGTCTTTTGAGGGAAGCGACCGAAGGGGCCTGGCTTCCCTCTCCCCCCTAAGGGGGTTTGCCCTACCGAGCCGCTTGCACGAGGGGCGGTCGGCAATGGGCTGCCTGCTGGCTTTCTTGGCAGTCCCCTTAGAAAGCAAAGGAGGGACTGCCGCTGGAGATAGGGAGGTGCCCGAAAGCACCTCCAGAGAAGGGGGTGAGGGGGAGTCCCCTACACCCGTAGGCGTAGGAGAGGAGTAAGCCTCCTCTCCGGTTAAAGAATTATGGAGGGTCCCTTGCGCAAGCACAAGGGGGGGGACCTCCATTTTCTCGGTGGAGCTGCCCGAGGGCGGCTCCGTCGATTTTCTTGGGGAAGTTGGGGGTTGGGGTTTTTGTTGTTTTTTTTCATTCATGGGCATGGTGACCCTCTTTTGATTACGGGACGCAATAGCTCATCACCCCTCGCAGTAGCCCGCACTGCGAGAGGTGCTTACAAGCCCGGCAGAGCCAGGCGCCGCCATTCAGGACCACCCCTCCCGCCTGGTGGCCTGGCAGTCCTTCGGCATGGCGGCTCCACCTTGGACACGGCGTAAAAAATATAGGTTGTGAAGAGGAGAGGAAAAGGGATGTGAGGAAGATGTGGGTGGGGATGAAGCAGGTTGTTAAAAAACCCCCATCCTGAACCGGAGCTGAGGGGTTAGGGAACAATGTCCCCTCCCCCCTCAGCCCCGATCCGGGGTGGTTGGCTTGAGAAGAAGGTCAGCATTCTACCCTGTGAAATTAGAGGCTGACCAGAGAAAGTTGTGGGAGAGGTTGTATGAAAAGGCGACGAGGTAGGGGAGAAATCGGGCTATCTGAAGGAAGGAAGAGAGGCTAAGCTGGGGCCGGACCGAGTGCTGGATCCCGTCAGCACGGCGGCCAGGATGGCAAATCGCCGCGCCCCTTACGGGGTCGCAAGGTCGATCTGGTTGTGGGGAACCCTGCTGTTGATGAGCACCGCAGAACCATGGATTGGTTCTATAGGGTTCTTATAGTATCCCACAAAACCAGGAATATTGGGTACACTACGAGTACCCAAGCAAGTTTCCTGTAAAGCTATACAATCAGGATTGTAGTCTTTAAACAGGAGCTTGAGTTCTTCCCACTTGGGGAAGAGACCTTGGATGTTCCAATGAATTATTGGATACATCCTTACCTCTTTAAGACAATCATCCTACCCTTAGGGGTAGGAGGTTTTGTTTTTATACTACCCGTAGGGGTAGTTTTGGTCATACCAATTACCGGTTTTGGGTATGACTCTGGAGGCATCGGGAGCGTTAATTTAGCTCTCGGCTTTTCTTTTAAACGTGGCAATTTTGTTAGCTGGCTATACGAAATGACTGTCTTGACTGGAGAAGCAGATGTGGGAGCATCTCCATCAGTCATTTCGTGAGCCGATGACATCGACTTGGCTGGTGATGGTGGCAGCGATTGTTCGGCTGGCGAAGGATTCTTGGAATCTGATGGTTGGTTCGGCTCCTCCTTGGATAAGGGGGCAGCCTCGACTACAGCTGTTTCCTGTGATGGGGTACAGGTTGATTCCTTCTCACTTAGGGCTCGAAGGAGTTCCAAAGCAGTATCAGCAAGGGGTGGGTTGCTGACTACTCGCTTTGGGGCTGTAGTTCTCTGTTCTTTGGGGGCAGGATGGATGTCCAGAGCTGGAATAGACACCACCTGCGGCCCAATCCGATTCACATCCACGTCTTGTGGAGCGGTGGCAAAGTGTTTTGCCACTCTTGGTGAATCGGGAGAGGATGGAAGGTTCCTCTTCTTTGTGCCATCAGAAGCTAGGCTAGATTTTGGTGAAGAGTTTTCTCTACCGATTGATCGTGGTTTCGGTCGAGGGGGGCTCTTAACCTTTTCAGGTGTGCGTGGAGATGCGGGTTTAGGGTGTGGAGAACCCCTTACCTGTTGAGGCACATCTCTGCGCGGAGACCTGGGTTTCGGTTGTGGAGGACTTCTTGTTTGTTCAGGAGAGCCTGTAGATGGTCTCTGGCTTCTCCCCTTCTTTGGCGTGGCGGTGCGCAGAGCATCCGCGAAGCTCACGCCAGGCTGAACGTAAGTCTCTCTAACTCTTCGTCTAGCCTCTTTATAGCTCACCCTGTTTTTATTTCGAACAGCAATGACCTCTCTCTCGTAGAGGAAGAAGGTGCATTGCTGTGATGTGGCAGAGTGGTCTCCGCCACAATTGGGGCAGCACGGCTGTTTGGAACAGGGTGTTCCGTGAAATTCTGCTGAGCAGTTTACACATATCCTTTCGCTTTTACAAAACTTGCTTACATGGCCAAAGCGTTGGCAATGGAAGCACCGCCGGGGGTTTTCGACGTAAGGCTTGACTGGGATGTTAAGGTAGCCAGCCTTGACGTACTTGGGCGGTTCCAATCTGTTGAAAGTTAGGATTATGGTGGCGGTAGGGACCCTAGCGCCATTCACAAACCTAGAAATGCGATGTGCACTTGTTACTTTCTGATTGGCAAGTTTTGTCACCAACCTGTCAATATCATACTCAATGAGTTCACCCGATCGAATAACACCTTTGGAGGTATTAAATGTCGGATGAGACGCGGATGATACATTCACTGAGGCTAACTTTTCGAGAGATTGAATTCTCTTTTGCTGCTCATTAGACTTGGCCTCGACAATCAATGCGCCATCATTGCGCGGCCACATTTGAGCAGGTTCGCCACACTTGTTTACGAAGTCGTCAAAGACATCAAAGATGTCAGCTTTACTAAGAGGACAACGTTCGTTGCTGGATTTGAGTACTATAAAGCGGTCATAATCCAGTTCTTCGTCTACTTCTGATCCAAAAGGATCCAAGCGACGAAGATCTCTGCTATTTTCACGGTGACCAGAGGCCGGCGGTCTCTGGGATGAGTTTTTGGAAAGTTTACCCATAAAATTTTTATTTTTATAAGTGGTGTCTCTGGAGCCGAGGGCATGTACCAAATCGCCATCGTGAGTCCGGAGAGCGCCCATACAGTCCAGACAGGGTAGCCCGCCCCCCGACTCCCACTGTTGTTTCAAAAACAGCGGAGCCGCATAACGGAGTTTTACTGGACTGCGGTGCAAAGACCTCCCGAAAGCAAAACAACGACCCAGGCAACCAAACCTACCTCCGTGGCACGGTCCTGCGGACGATGCCCCCCAGTGGGGACATCCGTCGACTCGTACAGAGTACACATACTGACTAGGACCAAGTGGGCCGAAAGTGCGCTGGGGTTCAGACACACAGTCGCCCCACAAGGTAATTTGGGGATGCCGGAGTGATGCCAGTGTTTGGTCATCAAACCGCCTCATGGGGTTCCCCTCACCCACCTTTTATGTTGGTGTGAGGTCACCTAGCCCTTGTGATGCCATTCAATAACTGCAGGGCCACAGCAAAGACAACCATATGGGCCAGAAGTGTGCTGGTGTCCATACACACAACTGCCCCAAAAGGTTGGTGGGTACCCTTAGATACCCAAACCAGGATATCCCGCCTGGTGTTCGGACGTTGGGCACACGCTCAGTTAAAAAACAGGGGCACCACGTGAAGGTGGTGTGCCAACATTTAGGGAACATAGGCTATGAGTTACGCGATATTCCCCATCACCCCCGCCTCGAAACCTTAGGCGGGCGTTGCGGCTTGGGAGGCGGGGGGCCCTCTTTTCGAGGAACCACCGTCTCCGAGCCACTCGCTCCACCTCGGGGCGTGGGCGAAGGGGCCGAAGCTGCTTTGTTGCTGTCCTCCTTTCGGGGAACAGCTTTAGGAACCCCGGAAGATGGCCTAGCGACCATCTTCAGGGGTGTTGCCTCCTGTGAGTCTAACGACTCTGTGGAGGCGCGTGGCCGTTTCGCCTTACGGGAAACGGTCACGCTGGGGGAAGAGGGGGGGAGCCCTGGTATTAGCCGGGGCTGGGTGTGAACCCTTTTTGCCGCCAGCTCTACCAGGGGAGCGCCCGGGTGTAGTAGAGCCCGCAGAAGGGCTCCGAATGGGCGCGGAAACAACCGTGCTCGTTGGCCTGGATGGGCCAGGAGCAGAGGGTGCTTTTCTAACTTTTGAGGCATATGACGTCCCAGGCAGAGCCGGGCGCGCCAGGACCAAGTCCTTAGCCTCGCGGAATGAGAGTCGATCCTGGGCCTGAATGGCCAGGATTTCTTTCTCAAGGAGATATGCACCACATTGCTTCGAAGAAGCAGGGTGCGGCTCTCCGCAATTGACACACTTGGCCACACACGATTTGGACTTATCGTGTGCGACCTTGGAGCAATTTACACAGACTTCGGGTGACCCCGATTTTGCACGTCTACATGATCGATTCGTATGGCCGAAGCGGTGGCAGTAATAGCACCGCCGCGGCAGTGGCACGAATGCCTTCACGCGGTAGCGGTACCAACCAGCACGCACCGACTCAGGGAGCTTGTCACAGTCGAACGTGACGAAGAGTGTAGGGGTGGGTCTCGAGGCCCCTCCCTGTTTTCTCATCACACGTTCGACCTTGACCGCCCCATGGTCGGCCAGCTCTAGGGTGATGTCTTCTATGGAGTAGTCAACGCGTTCCCTCGCATAAACTACTCCTTTTACAAAGTTCATGGTAGAGTGCGGCGTCACACTCACCGGGGTGCCATGAAGTGTCCGAAGAGCACTTATCTTGGCCGCCTCGGCGGGATTCGCCGCATTCGCCAGAAGGCTCCCGTCCGAGAAACGGGTTACCTTCGGCTCTCTACCAATTGCACTAGCTAATCCTCTCCTCTGATGGATCATGTTGCCCTTGGACAACATGGTGCCATCAGTGGAGCGAATAACGAGGAAGCGTTTGAAGCCAGCGGGCTCGAAAACGCCAGGTAACCTCTGAATCAGGGGCCCCGATGTCATCGAGGCTCCGCCCTGTGCACTCTTGGTCTTAGTCAGGGGCTCCGCACACGAGGGGGTAGAGGGGCCGGATGTGCCGATCTTGGCTTGGTCGCTTGCCAGAGTGGCAGCAGACCCATCCGTTCCCGCAGCCCCCGCGGATGGAGAGGAGCCCCGAGTCTTTTTCGTCCTTTTAGTCTTTTTAGTCTTTTTCTTTTTTGGAGAGGAGGGCGGGGAATGAATCCGCTTTTCACCTCCGCCGGTAGAAGCCCCTAGGCCAGATGGACCGGCCTCAGCCAGGTCCCTCTCCGAAATGGAGAAGGTCCTGGTTGTCGTAGGGGCACCTGTCGGAGGAGATCCCTCCCCTCCTTCTACTGCCTCGGAGCCCTCAGCCATTTGAGGAGGACCTTGCATAGGGGCGGACTCGGGTTCGGTGCTTGGCGCCGAGCCCGAATTCCCCCCCATGGAAGGCCCTACCGTCTGAGGCTGGGTCTCCTCAAGGACCATGTCTATCACGGGAGGGGCCTCCAGTTGGCCATCCCCTCCCAGGACATTGCAGGTCCCCTTGGCAGTGTCGCCAGTCTTGTTTGGGGAGGCACAGGCCTTGACCCCGGCAAGGTTTAATATTTTTGCCAGCAGGTCTTTTGAGGGAAGCGACCGAAGGGGCCTGGCTTGCCTCTCCCCCCTAAGGGGGTTTACCCTACCGAGCCGCTTTGATGGGGAGCGGCTGGCTAAGGGCTGCCTGCTGGCTTTCTTGGCAGTCCCCTTGGAAAGAAAAGAGGGGACTGCCGCTGGGAAAAGGGAGGTGCCCGAAAGCACCTCCAGAGAAGGGGGTGAGGGGGAGTCCCCTGCACCCGTAGGCGAAGGAGAGGAGTAAGCCTCCTCTCCGGTTAGAGAAATATGGAGGGTCCCCTGTGCAAGCACAGGGGGGGGACCTCCATTTTTTTGCTTGAGCTGCCCGAGGGCGGCTCCGTTGTTCTTGGGGAAGTTGGGGGTTGGGTTTTTTTGGTGTGATTTTCATCATTGGGCATGGTGACCCTTCTTTTAATACGGGATGCAATAGCGCACACCTCTCGTAGTAGCCCGCACTGCGAGAGGTGCTTACAGGCCCAGCAGAGCCAGGCGCCGCCATTTGGGACCACCCCTCCCGCCTGGTGGCCTGGCAGTCCATCGGCATGGCGGCTCCACCTTGGACACGGCGTATAAATGATAGATTTTGAAGACGAGAGGAAAAGGGATGTGAGGAAGGTATGGGTGGGGATGAAGCAGGTAGTTAAAAACCAGCCACCCCAGACCGGAGCTCAGGGGTTAGGGAACATTGTCCCCCACCCCCTCAGCCCCGATGCGGGACGGTTGGCTGAAAGGAAGGTCAGCATCTACCCTGTGAAATTAGAGGCTGACCAGAGAAAGTTGTGGGAGAGGTTGTGTGAAAAGAGAGGAAACAAGTGTTTTGAAGGAAGGAAGAGAGGCTAAGCTGGGGCCGGACGGAGCGCTGGATCCCGTCAGCACGGCGGCTAGAGTGGCAAATCGCCGCGCCCCTTACGAAGGGGCGGCGTGCAAAACGGCCAGACGTCCTAGGAATAGTAGTCAGGCCCAGGGCGATGAGATTGCCGGAGAACTCAACGGCCTCATCTACCGACCTAAACTCCTCGACTGAGATAGAGAATTCAGTCATTTCCTGAAATGCAGGCCACCGCGCTCGCGCCAAGCACCACCGAGGTGGGCTCTCAGGCGGCAGTTGCCCTGAAAATGATATTTGAATGGGAAAGTGATCACTACCATGGAGGTCATCGACCACCCCCCAATCAAAATCAGGCTGTGCATCCGAAGAGCACAAAGATAGGTCAAGGCAAGAAAATGAAGCGGTTCTCGGACAGTGATGCGTAAACTCATCCACGTTTAGGACACCCATCTCAAGCTCTTCGATCAGATCGGCAAGGACTTGTCCCCTGGGATTTATGGAGTATTCTCCCCAGAGAGGATGCCTGCCGTTCAGATCTCCAAGCAAGAGATAGGGCCTCGGCAACCGTGCCACGACGCGGCGGAAGTCCCCCGCGTCGAAGTCAGCTGACGGTGGAATGTACGCAGAAATGATAGTATACCTCCTATCCAGGTGCAGCTGCACAGCCACTGCGTGAAAGAAGGTATCTAAAGAGAAAGGAAGAACGGAGACATTATGCCGGGTGTAAACCCTGCATCCCCCAGCTCGGCCATCCCGCGGTGGTGGGGTCGCAAGACCCTTGTACCCCGGGAGGGCGGGCAGGGGGCACGCGCCTAGCATGGTCTCCTGCAAAGAGATAGCTAACGGGGAGCGGGATGAGACGAACCTCCGCAGCTCCTCCTAGTTGGCCCGGAGTCCACGGCAATTCCATTGAAGGAATATGCCCTCCAGGCCTAGCTCGGAGGAGACGCGGGGGCCCTCCTCGAATTGAAGACCCTCACGGGAATGGCCGTACGCTTTCCGGGGGCAGAACCCCAGGCGCTGTTGGCCGGACAAAGCGCTGGAGGCGCTGTCGCCTTCGAAGACTTATTGGGGGAGGTTGGGCTCGCCATGCGAGTCTTTTCCTCCCTCCGCCTCGAAACCTTAGGCGGGCGCTGCGGCTTCGGAGGCGGGGGGCCCTCTTTTCGAGGAACCACCGTCTCCGAGCCACTCGCTCCACCTCGGGGCGTGGGCGAAGGAGCCGAAGCTCCTTTGTTGCTGTCCTCCTTTCGGGGGACAGCTTTAGGAACCCCCGAAGATGGCCTAGCGACCATCTTCAGGGGTGTTGCCTCCTGTGAGTCTAACGACTCGGTGGAGGCGCGTGGCCGTTTCGCCTTGCGGGAAACGGTCACGCTGGGGGAAGAGGGGGGAGCCCTGGTTTTAGCCGGGGCTGGGTATGAACCCTTTTTGCCGCCAGCTTTACCAGGGGAGTGCCCGGCTTGGGTAGAGCCCGCAGAAGGGCTCCGAATGGGCGCGGAAACAACCGTGCTCGTTGGCCTGGATGGGCCAGGAGCAGAGGGTGCCTTTCTAGCTACTGAGGCATATGACGTCCCAGGCAGAGCTGGGCGCGCCAGGACCAAGTCCTTAGCCTCGCGGAATGAGAGTCTATCCTGGGCCTGAACGGCCAGGATTTCTTTCTCCAGGAGATATGACCCACATTGCTTCGAAGAAGCAGGGTGCGGCTCTCCGCAATTGACACACTTGGCCACACACGATTTGGACTTATCGTGAGCGACCTTGGAGCAATTTACACGTACTTCGGGTGACCCCGACTTTGCACGTCTACATGAGCGATTCGTATGGCCGAAGCGGTGACAGTAATAGCACCGCCGCGGAAGTGGCACGAATGCCTTCACGCGGTAGCGGTACCAACCGGCACGCACCGACTCAGGGAGCTTGTCACAGTCGAACGTGACGAATTTTTTTTTTTTTTTTTTTTAAGAGCTCATCTGGCGACTGCCTACTTGGGCATTAGTCGCCGTATTAAAACTGGCCTAGTTCTAGGCTACTTTAAAATGAAATTAAAGAGAAAAAAAAAACAACACCCCAAAGGGGGGAAAGGAAGCAAGCTGGTGCGTCGGGGAGAGGTCCCCCCGGCGCAGGAGCGTGCAACTAAAGAAAAAAACAAAACAAATGCATGAACGTGACGAAGAGTGTAGTGGTGGGTCTCGAGGCCCCTCCCTGTTTTCTCATCACACGTTCGACCTTGACCGCCCCATGGTCGGCCAGCTCTAGGGTGATGTCCTCAATGGAGTAGTCAACGAGTTCCCTCGCATAAACTACTCCTTTCACAAAGTTCATGGTAGAGTGCTCCCCCCTAAGGGGATTTGCCCTACCGAGCCGCTTACACAAGGGGCGGTCGGCAATGGGCTGCCTGCTGGCTTAGAAAGAAAAGGAGGGACAGCCGCTGAAATTAGGGAGGTGCTCGAAAGCACCTCCAGAGAAGAGGGCGAGAGGGAGTCCCTTTCACTCGTAGGCGTAGGAGGAGTAAGCCTCCTCTCCGGTTAAAGAAATATGGAGGGTCCGCTTCGCAAGCACAGGGGGACGGGGCTCCATTTTTTCCGCTGGAATTGCCCGAGGGCGGCTCCGTGATGTACATGGGGTAATGGGGAGAGATTTTTTTTTTTGGGGGGGGTCATACATGGGCATGGTGACCCTCTTTTTTATACGGGAGGCAATAGCTCATCACCTCTCGCGGTTGCCCCGATCCGGGATAGTTGGTTGAGAAGAAGTTCAGCATTTACCCTGTGAAATTAGAGGCTGACCAGAGAGAGTTGTGGGAGAGGTTGTATGAAAATAGAGGAAACAGGGGGTAAACATGTGTTCTAAAAGGAGATGAGGTTAAGCTTGGGTCGGATGGGGTGCTCAGTCTCGTCAGCACGACGGCCAGGATGGCAAATCGCCACGCCCCTTACGGGGTTACTGAGCGTATAATTTTTCTAAAATGTGGTTGCGATTTCCTTGTTTTTTCGAATGTTGCGGTGCGTTGAAAATCATTAAAATACTTTTTCATTTAGCATCTTTTCGTAGTAGATGAAAATGAGCACTGACAATCTAAATTCTTGGATCTTGAAACTTTCTCTCCCAACTCTTACACAAAAATGACAAGGTTAAAAAGAAACAAAAATCACATTTCTAACAGCAATTTATTATTACATTTGATACACGATACTGTTTTCCTTCTAATTACTGGAAATATTATTTGAAAGCTGTTCAATAACAAAAAGGTTGACTACCCTGATTTTTAAGTCCAGTAATGTTCTACACGGGCTTAATGAATTTTGTTTTGTAAATGGCAGCCAATTAATTCGTCGAAACGTTGGCTGAAAACAGCTTAATTAATTAATCGGATCTATACTGGTACCGGATATGAGCAGATTTTCTTCACGTTTTAACATTTTATAAAGAGTGAATGTTAAATCAACTACAAATACAATAATTGACTATTACTATATGTACCATATTAAACAAGATACAGTTTCATAAATTTCAAAAATACTTTTCTAATTGTTACATCAAACTTTTTGGCAATTATACACTTTAAAAAGCTATTCCATTACACACAGATTTTGTTGACACCAATAATGAAGGGCTTTACTCTGACTACAAAGTTTTAAAAACACTCCTATTGAGTCAGCGATGGTAGTTACAAACTCTATATATTTTAAAATTTCTAACATGTTTAATTTCCAACAGTTTTGAAAAAACTTTTATATCGATAAGTTATATAATTTTTGGCTGCTGATGATAGAGAATTGTGGTTCTTGGGAGCATTTTTTTTAATTAAGATCCACACAAAAAAAAACGAGGGATTTAGTCTAGTTGAAAAGCTCACTATTTTCAAGCTGCTTATTAAGATATTTCAGGAGGTTCCTGCTCGTTCAATCACTCTTCAATTCATTTTAATGAAGTTAAATTAACAACATTTCATGACAGTAAATTATGATTTTAATGAATATATGTATCAACAGAATTACGAGTATATTTAAGTGATCGCTTCATCGCGCTAAGATAACAATCATGACTATGAAAAAAAATGTACCGCCGAACTTGGGTTAATGATCTTTTAACAACTACAAAAATATCTTCGTCAGCATTATCAAAACTATTGAGTGAATATTTGATCCTAAGTATTATATTATATTGCGGCTTTACTGAGATCTGAATGAGAAAAAGTGATAATAGCGATTTTCTTCAGAAGGAGGAATGATTTGGCAATATTTACATTCTTAAACCACTTATACTAATGTTTGAAAACAATAACAATTCGTTACTTCAAAATGAAAAGGTACTTTAAAAGAAGTTTAAGTAAGCAAATAGAATCGACAGATTACAATGATGATAAAAAATACATAGTTACAAAAGGAGGAACTACAATTATTATTTTTTTTAAGGTGCCGAAAATGAAAGGAATACAAAAAATTGAAATAATCTTCCATCCAAAATGTTACGTATATTGGTCAAATAATTACTAATTGTAAAATTATAATTATAACGTATAAAATTGAAGTATATCGAGTATTTATATAATGTTAACTAGCGATTTTCGACTATGGCAAGGATAATGCCAAACCACATTTTGTAACGTCAACAATGATTTATACAGAGACCAACAAAAATCAGTAATCATAAAACGTAGCAAATAAACCAAATAAGCAAATGTAAGAAATATGAGTGGAATTAGGAGAATAATTTCTCGATTGTGACAAGTTTTTTTTTACTTATTGTCTCAACTTCTTTTCGCAATATTATTACAATAATATTACAATTCGTTACATAAAGGAAGATAGTAGAAAAATCTGAAAAGTTAGAAAGTTTGAGCAAACTATATTTTGTTTATCCCATTTTTGGTGTAGTGGAAATTTTAATTGTTGCATAGATCACTCTCTTGATTTTTAAAGAGAGATTACAGTTATAATTAGGATTTCTTCTATGCATCTGAAGGATATTTATAGTAATGAGAGGTTAAACTTCAGGTTTTAGTTGTTAGAATTATTTATCTGATTGTCTTTTAATACAAGTCACTCGTGACGAATTTCGAGGCTGAAATAATAATCCTATTTCCAAAGCTAATCAAAATCAATCTAAACCTATTTTTTTCCTGAATATTATTACTAGTCACAACATCATACACTCGCAAAACACTTAACAAATTTCTTGATGCCTTTAAAAATCTGATAAACTTTTCTTCCAATTACACAAGCATAAATTTTTTTTCGCATAAACTTCCAACTTCTTGAAAAATCAACGGGTTTTTTTTTCAACATTAGCAAAAATATGTGGTTGATTCAAAATAAACTTCTCGGTTCCATCTAAAACCTCTTCTTAAGAAAAAAGCTCCAAGATTACCTAAACTAGCTTCATTTAATAAATGCACGATAAGCATTTCACAAGAGAAATGCTGAAAATATTGGAAGAACTTAAATGAGGTTTAAAAACCTTTCACTTTGGCTAAGAAAAAAGTAACTTTATGATTAAAGAATATTTTTTGCCCGAATTTAGAAAGAGAAATAAAAAAAAAGTTTACAAATAATATTCCTTATTATTATTCTAAATTCTAACTTAATTCCAAAGATTGGACTTTTGAACCTCGGGATAACGGAAGCTACAATTTTTTTGAAGTGTTTTTTGGGTGCTTTACTTGCGCGGTGAACATATGACTAAATTCACTCAAAGCCTCACCAACTCACAAAAACTAGCACAACCGAACATAGTTGAGGCGTAGATGAATTAGGTCATTAAGACAAGTATTTTTTTAAGATATACTTATTGAGCAAGGGTAATTTTGTTTCAAAAGCTCTCGAAGAAGAAAAAATTAAATACCTTCGCTTATGATCTTTGAAAAACTCATTTCAGAAACCAATCGATTAGCTAATTTTGTCACGGATATTAAGATCAAAGTGATTCCGCAGAATAATCAAATATTTAGTTTAACATCAAATTATATTTACAAAAATACATGCGAGTTATATTTCTAAGTAGTAAAATAAACTAAAAAAAGGTAGGGGGCAGACATTTGTACAAAGGATGTAAATTAAGTACCCTAATGTTTCAATAAATTATAATTTACATTAAGCATTACTTTTTCATATCTTTGGTTATATATAGAATTCAACCTAACGAGCTACATATCAAAGAATACATGAAGAACAAGGTTAGGATAACCAGTACAAATTGTATAATTTCCACCGTTTAGATGAGCATCTCGATATTCTCTTTTTCATTAAATTGTAGAAGATTTAACAACAGGACTTAATATTAAATGCAAGGAGAAAAAAAGAGGCTGTTAAAGTGAATTTGAATCTAAAATAAACGTTGCTACAACTCCTAAAAGATTCCCTTCTACTTTCTAAAGATAGTTTTCAGCGATATCGTAGAGAGAAAACTAAAAATACGTCGCACTGAGAAAAAGAAGCAAATGCAGCCACCCATACACTTACCACTTTCGAAAGTGTAATGAGAGTTAGGGATGCAATCATTCAATCGGCTTATCTCCTTGATTCCAGTGTATCATGAACATTCCCTCAACCCAAATTCAGGAATAGCTATTTAAATATCTGATTTCAAATTAAATCAATCAATCTGATTGACTAATATCCAAACTGCGACTAGCATGTATTCTAAATAACTTAATAACCTTAGGAGTTTAGTTTTATTTACATCCTATACAAATATCACTATATTACAACTCTAAATCTATGGAGTTCAACAATTGAAACCAAGTCATAGAGAAAATAATGTGGATATTGAAGCCACTTATTGACAAGGAATGAACATGGGTGCAAATATTCAGATGCCTCGAGATCGGCCGAGAAGATGCATGATGAGACCGCCAGGAATGGTAACTAATGACTCCGGTAATGACGCAGATGGTGATTGCGAAGGTGGAAAAGAGAGAGAAAGCGGAGTAACATATAGTAGCGGTAACGAAAGTGGTACTGGTCGTGGTTATGATAAATGGGAGATGAAATGACTCACGAGTAAATGGTGATCACTTCACGACCGCCTCCTCTCACCATCAACACCCTATCGAGACCTTCGGTTAGTACCTCGAGGAATTCCATGTAGTTGCTTTCATTCTCGGGCGGGGAAATTTTGGGTGGTCCTGGTAGATTGATGATCACGAGCTGAGCATTGTGGCTCTCGTTCACAATTGCTTCGTTGAGTTTCACCGCCGTGTGCATGCGACGGACATTCGCTTCATCACTGCACAAAATGGGCAGTTTAGTTTTTGAGTCAGATACATAGTTTGAAATCAAACCCTCAATAGAAATAAATGATTTCAAATTCATCTTAAGTAAATATTGCCTATCGACCTCCATCAAAGTATAATAATTCGCCAAAATTATAACTTTGCTAATAAGGTGATTAATAATAATATTTTAGCCTAGAAATAGGCAAAAAAATAAAACAAGCCAACTCGAACCAACAAAAAACAAACAAACAACCAAATTAGCAGCGAGCAAGTTCAGGTGCTGGGAGGAGGCCCACGCCCTCAAGGACCCCGAACGTGAATCAGTGGCTCCCAAAGTAGATCAGATGGAGGAGGCCAGCCTCCTCCAAAAGGTTGATAATGGTTTAATTCGGTGTATAGGAACCTGTTCCGAAAGGACACTCTCGACACCCTTCTATTTTCTTACCTATCAGCTTTCGGCGAGCCGAGCGTCTCATCACAAAAAGCTCCCGTCTATCGGCACAACTCTACTCAGCCCTACGCAGTGGCAAGTATCTAATAACCTTCAGTGAACTCCCCCATACGAGTTAGACATTGAGCGCTGGGTGGGATCGAGACCAAGCTCAGTTTCTCGCCAGTCCGAACGGAGGTTATCTTCTTCACCTGAGGCATAGGAGATGCCTGGATACGCAAACGGGAAAATGACTTTTTAATGAGCCTCCCTATACGATGCGCAGTCCAAAGCCTGAAGGAATTGGGATTCCTTTTTAAAAAGATACGAGTCACAATGCTTTGATGAGTAAAGTGTTACTCAACATGATTTACGCACTTTGGATTCCACGAGACATTCATGTTACATTGCCTTTGAACAGGTGAATTTAAGTTTAAAGGGAAAACAAGGTGGCAGCAACCCAATCCAAATGGACTCTCAATGGCAGCACTGATTAAACGGGGTCGCCCGAAAAAGGTCATAAGGGGCGTGGCAAACACTCAATAAAAATGGGGAAAAGCAAAGGATTAAAAGAAAACAGCACAAAACACTCACTTAAATTACAGGCATACAGCACACATTCTAAAAACAAGGCTCGCATGGGCAATAAACAAATGACATGCGCCAGCACCACGGGAGGGCGCAAGGCAAAAGATAAACCTATACACAAAAATGGAAAGAATTTATAAAAGGGAGAAAACGCCACTTCGTGATAGATTTTTTTTTTTAGAGCCCCTCTGGCGATTGCCCACTTGGGCATAAGTCGCCGGAAATACGATAGCCTAGAACCAGGCTACTTTAAAAAAGGAATAGGAAAAAATAATGATAAAAATTGGAAAAACTTAACAATTAGGAAGCAATCTCCGGCGTCGGGGGGAGGTCCCCCTCACCCCGGGGCAGGAGCGTGCGACCTACAAAGAAAACAACAAAAAAGAATAGAACATACTTAAATAAAGGGGAGAAGCCCGGCCTTCCCCCAAAAGTCAACAAGTCCACAATTCAATGGGCACGAACTCGTCCCAAGCACAAGGGACAGGCGGTAGCGACCCTGCCAATCCCAGTACCGGGACAGGTAACGTGCGCGAAGATCATCCAGACTGGGACATTCGACAAGAATGTACCGAACAGTCTGGGGGACGACTCAGTCGTCATAATAGGGCGCAGGCGAGCGCTCCATCAAATAGCGATGCGTCACACGAGTGTGCCGAGTCAGAGACGACAGAAAGCGACCTGGAGCCGTCGCGGAATTGGGGGATAGGTCCATGGAAACAGTCGCGGCGCAATGGCACGCAACTTTAAGTTCCCTTCGACCGTCTTCCATCTTCTTTGCAAAGCAGTCCGAAGAGCTGCCCGTATTCCTGCCATGTAGTCGGTGTGAGGAAGAGCGAAACGCTGGTCCGGTCGCAGAGTCCTCGCGGACTCTTTGGCACCCTCATCGGCACGCTCATTCCCCGCAATTCCTACATGTCCAGGAACCCAGCAGAAGATAATCTCGACATCCACCCAGCTTGCCAAAACCGTGGTGTCACGGAAATCGCGAACCAGGGGATGCGGAGATTCCAATGCCCCGAGAGCACTCAGGGCGCTTTGTGAGTCGCTATAGATCCCAATCCGGTCTCCGAACCGGGCACGTCGCGTAATCTCCCGTACCGAGTGGTGTATTGCCACCAGCTCGGCCGTGAAGACAGACGCAGCGCCTGGTAGAGCCCCGCTGACTTCAAACAGAGGGGATACGGCGTGGAAGCCGACCCCCTCTTGGGACTTGGAGCCATCCGTATACACTGGCATGGTTCCAGCGTGACACGATGTGTGCTCCAAAAAGGTCGAACGCAATACTCCCGGCGCAGTATAAGCATTGGGAGCAGAGGCGTGGCGACAAATAGCCAAATGTGGTACCCTCAAGGGTGTCATCCTGGGCAGAACCAGGGGCGCCACCGGCCCGAGATCTACAACTAGCTCTCGAAGGAGTTTCCTGGCGGCATAGGCACCATCGAGATCAGCTGCGAAAGCGGTGAGAGCTGTTGGCGACTGAGGGAGGCGCCGGGCTCGCGCGTACAGGCGAGTGATGCACTGCACGCGGCGCAGAGCGAGTGGCATCTCCCCAGCATCGACCAACAGGCTCTCAATGGGAGAAGTGTGGAAGGCACCGGTCGCAAGGCGAAGGCCGGTGTGGTGGATCGAATCCACCTTCCGCAATAAACGCTCGGCTGCGGATGCATAAAACTCGCATCCGTAGTTGAGCTTCGAGCGAACAAAGGATCGATAAAAAAGTAAGGCAGTAGCCCTATCAGCGCCCCAAGCGCTGAACGTCACGGAACGGAGAATGTCCATGGCGTGGGTACAAGAGACCCTAAGGCTGCGAATATGAGCCTCCCAGGTGAGGCCTCGGTCGAATACAAGACCAAGGAAACGGTGCGACTCAACCACATCCAGGCGCACCCCATTAAGAAACAAATCTGGGTCGGGGTGAAGCCGTGGATGGCGGCAGAAGTGCACCACCTTAGTCTTGGCCAAAGAAAACCGAAACCTGTGCGCTTCGGCATAGCGAGAGACGCGGTTCAATGCCTGTTGGAGTCGACGCTTAAGAGTTGGCATCTGGGCCGCGCCAAAAGAGATCGAAAGGTTGTCCACGTAGAGCGTACCGATAACATCTCTTGGCAGCACCGAGCTGATGCCGTTGATGCTCAGGGCAAAGAGTGTGACACTGAGAACATTTACTTGCGAGACCCCCTTTTCCTGCTCCTTTGGGCCGGAGAGGGCTCCCCCCACCCGTACGCGGAATCGACGATCTCGCAAAAATTCTGATATAAACATTGGGAGGCGTCCCCTCGCCCCCACCGTGTGGAGAGTCTCCATGATACCGTATCGCCATAGGGTATCATAGGCCTTCTCCAGATCGAAAAACACCGTGGCGTAGTACTGTATATGAAGGAAGGCCTCGCAGACGGCATTTTCCAGTCGGAACAGAGCATCCGACGTGGAGTGGAACTTGCGGAAGCCGCACTGTGCAGAAGGCAGATGGCCTCCGCTGTCCAGGAAAAAGGCTAATCTAACATTTACCAATTTCTCCATCAACTTGCACACGCAAGAGGTTAGAGAGATTGGGCGGAAACCGGTCAGAGTAGAGTGATCTCTCCCCGGTTTGCGAAAGGCGAGCACAGTAGCGATTCGCCAGGAATCTGGTAGGAGTCCCTCCACCCAGATCCTGTTGAACAAATCTTAGAGAAAGGCCATGCCTCACTCACCCAGGTGGCGACGGGACAGCGTCCGGACCATGGGCAGTGTCCGCGCACGAAGCAAGAGCGGAGTGAAACTCACTCACAGTAAACCTGGAGGTAAAGTCCAGCCGGCGGCCTTCCGCGACATCACGACGTGCATTGAATGCTGGCGGAGCAGCATCCCGGCTAGAGAATGAGTAACAACAAGGAAAGAAGGTACCCTAGGAGACCTTACGGTCCATTCAAAGAGGGTACCATTGGACTTGCAATCGAGCGGGCACAAGGCTGCTCAATTGTTTTGCGTCCCTAAACGGCCACTTTTCAAGACCTTGTCTAGTCTTGACTTGAACTGGTCAACAGATTCACTGTTGACAACTTCCACTGGAAGTGCGTTCCACTTACCGCAGATACTGTAGGTGAAAAAATTTCCACACAGATTGCGGTTGTAACGCTTCAGTTCAAGTTTGAAGCCGTGATTGCGCGTTCTGTTCTCACTCAGTGTGAAAATATCCCGGTAGTCAACATTGTCGAACCCTCGAAGTATTTTGAAAACTTCGATGAGCTGACCACGCAGTCTACGGGTTTCCAGCGAGAACAGATCTAATTCCCTTAGTCTATCCTCATAACTTTTATGTCGGATAGAGGGAATCAGCTTGGTTGCCCTGGCTTGTACGCGTTCCAATCTCGCGATGTCCTTTCGCAATGAAGGACTCCAAAATTGTACGGCATACTCCAGGTGCGGTCGGACAAGTGAGTTGTACAGGCACAGTACAATCTCCTGGTTCCGATAACCAAACTGGCGCTTAATATAGCCTAGCATCCTTTGGGCCTTTTTCTCCGCCTCAATGCATTGTTTCGAGAACTTGAGGTCACTAGTCATTGTTACACCCAAGTCCTTCTCAGTGTCACTCGATTCAAGAGCAGTGCCCTTAAGGATATATTGAGATTGGGGGTTTCTGTGGCCGATATGCATCACTTTGCATTTGCCCACGTTAAAAGGCATCTGCCACATGTCCGACCACTCCCCAATCTTCCCAAGATCTTCCTGCAGGCGGGCAGTATTTCCATCCTTTGCAACGTTCATACCAAGCTTGGTATCGTCGGCAAATTTGGAAATCTTCGCAACCATGTCACCGTCCATGTCGTTGACGTAGATGATGAATAGTAGTGGTCCCAGGACAGAACCTTGAGGCACCCCGCTAGTAACGGGCACCCACTCAGAAGAATCTCCATTCACCACCACCCATTGCCGTCTGCCACTTAGCCAGTTCTCGATCCAGCCGGCTACCTTTCCGTCTATGCCTAGCGCTCGCACTTTCCGGAGAAGGCGGCGGTGTGGTACCTTATCAAAGGCTTTCTGAAAGTCTAGGTAGACCACATCCACCGCCTTGTCCCGATCGTGCTCACTGAACACGAAGTGGAAGAATTCCACAAGGTTCGTCAGGCATGACCGTTGCCTTCGGAAGCCGTGCTGGGAACTCTTCAGTAGCAGGTTTGACTCTAAATACGACGTCACTTTGTCCACCATGATGCTTTCCATGAGTTTACCGACTATCGAAGTCAGACTGATAGGTCTCCTTTCTTGAAGATAGGAGTCACCTCCACCTCACGCCAGTCTCTAGGAACGCATTTGGTCCGGATTGACATGTTAAAGATAGCGCACAGATGTCGTGATACTTCATCGCACACTTCCTTCAACACTTTAGGTAGAAACCCGTCCGGTCCAGGGGACTTATTCGTCTTTAGGTCAGCGATCTTTTTCTTTATTTCTCCTTCGGTGAAGTCCATTGCCTCCAGCTCTTTTCCCCGAGTAGGAATCCGTCGGCTGGGGAATGGGACCACACTCTTCAGTAAACACTGAAGAGAAGTAGTCGTTGAGGAGGTTAGCATTTTCTGCATCTGAATGCTTTAATGTCCCCTCCTCATTCCTCAAAGGGCCAATCGTTCGACGGATTGGTTTACGGCTGTTCACATATCCAAAAAACTCCTTGGGATTCTCTTTACAGAGTCTCGCCACTCGGAGTTCCTCAGACCGCTTAGCCGCCCTTATACTGGACTTCACTCTCCTGGCTAGCCTCCGGTATTCGTCAAAGTCACTCGAGATCTTCGATTCCCGGTACACATTTCTCTTCTCCCTAAGCAGTTGGCCAATTTCTCGATTAAACCACTTTGGTTGAACAGAGGACCGACGGGGGCATTTCAGAGGGATAAAACGCGATTGAAGACTCATGAATGTGGTTTTGAAACTGTTCCAAGAGTCTTCAACAGCATCGCACTCTTCTAGCCTCGCGTCAGTCAGTCCCGCGCGTAGACCTGCAAAGTCTGCTCTTCTCAAATCCAGTTTCCTTGATTTACTAGTTGCAGGCTCTGCCTTGGGGACTTTGACTACAAATCTAATTAGTCGGTGGTCACTGCCACCGAGCTCTTCGCCAACAGAAAGGTCCTCAACGATGTCATCCTCAGAGGTGAAAACCAAGTCGAGGATATTGTCTCCTCTCGTTGGCTCTCTCACCCACTGAGTGAGGAACTCGTTGTTCGTGAACTCCAGGAGTAGTGCGTTCTCGCCACAGGGTTCTCTGGTTTCCCAGTCAACTTGTGTGTTGAAATCACCCATGACGATACACACTCTGTCTTCGACAAGTTCTCCGAGCAGCTGGTACAGATCTCTGTCCTTTTCAACGAGTTGGGCAGGAGGTCTATAAAGCACCAGGGTCCTGTATTTGGCAGGACCTATCTCTAGGTCAACACCTAGTAGTTCATGGTCGGATATGATGTTGCAATCCGTCGAGTTGAGAGTATCCTTGACATACAACATCACACCACCACCCTCTCTGTCTGGCCTATCTTTCAGGAAGAGCTGGTAACCGGGAATCGTGAATTCACCTTCAAAATCTCGGCTTGAGGTTTTTATCCACGACTCCGTTATGGCCACCATCTCAGGTTCCTCTGTTACTACGAGGCCACGGAGCTCAAGAAACTTATTCCTGATTGACCTCGCATTGAACAGAAGAACTTTGAGGGAGTCCCCTAGTGTAGGACTCCCTACACTCTTCCGTTTCCCGGCTTCTCTGTTTTCGTGGTCACACCCTTTTTGACGACCGAGAAGGTCGTTCCAGGAGTGACACGGGCATGCTGGCGCACGTCCGCTTTCGCTCTGTTTCGAACGCTCCTTTGGGTGCGTTGCACGACATCCTGGATTAGATTGGCGAGAAAGGCCTTCCCTTTAAAGGAGAGATGTACCCCGTCCCTTTGGTAGAGGTCGTCTCTACCGATAAAGGTACGATAGGGGTCCACGAAGAAGACTCCTTCTGCCGTGCAGAGATCCGCCAACCTTCTGTTCACTGCGGAGATTGCGCCACGGACGCGGGGTCCGAGATTGCGGTCCCATTTCTCCTGGAGAACGGGAAGAGGGTCCTGCGAGAACTTGCCCCCGACTCCTTTTCACTCGCTTCCACACCTCTGCTAAAGAGGTCTTCCCGTTAAGTGAAGACACGTATGCCCGCCAAGAAGAGCGGCGGGCGTGCTTCGAGATATACCGGAACCTAGCCCTAGCCCGACGAAGTTCACCTACGGGTAAAACGTTCGGGCGGCGCTTATAGCGCATGTAGGCATAACGCTTCTGTTTGAGGGCCGTCTCACACTCGGCCGACCACCATGGGAGTGGTCGGCGTGCAAAACGGCCAGATGTTCTAGAAATAGTAGTCAGGCCGGCGGCGATGAGGTTACCGGAAAAGAACTCAACGGCCTCATCTACCGACCTAAACTCCTCGACTGAGATAGAAACTTCAGTCATTTCCTGAAATGCAGGCCACCGCACCCGAGCCAAGCACCACCGAGGTGGGCTCTCAGGTGGCAGTTGCCCTGAAAATGATATTTGAATGGGAAAGTGATCACTACCATGGAGGTCATCGACCACCCCCTAATCAAAATCAGGCTGTGCATCCGAAGAGCACAAAGATAGGTCAAGGCAAGAAAATGAAGCGGTTCTCGGACAGTGATGCGTAAACTCATCCACGTTTAGGACACCCATCTCAAGTTCTTCGATCAGATCGGCAAGGACTTGTCCCCCGGGATTTATTGAGTAGTCTCCCCAGAGAGGATGCTTGCCGTTCAGATCTCCAAGTAAGAGAAAGAGCCTCGGCAACCATGCCACGACGTAGCGGAAGTTCCCCGCGTCGAAGTCAGCTGAGGGTGGAATGTACGCAGAAATGATAGTATACCTCCCATCCAGGTGCAGCTGCACAGCAACTGCCTGAAATGAAGTATCTAAAGAGAAAGGAAGAACGGAGACAACATGCCAGGTGTAAACCGCGCATCCCCTAGCCCGGCCATCCCGTGGTGGTGGGGTCGCAAGACCCCTATGCACCCGGGAGGCGGGGGGGGGGCAGAGGGGGCGGATGTTCCGATCTTGGTTTGGTCGCCTACCAAAGTGGCAGCAGACCCATCCGTCCCCGCAGCTCCCACGGATGGAGAGGAGCCCCGAGTCTTTTTAGTCTTTTTCTTCTTCTTTTTAGGAAAGGAGGGCGGGGAATGAACCCGCTTCTCACCTCCGCCGGCAGAAGCCCCTAGGCCAGATGGACCGGCCTCAGCCAGGTCCTTCCCAGAATTGGAGATGGTCCTGGGGTTCGCAGGGGCACTGGTCGGAGGAGATGCCTCAGATCCTTATACTGCCTAGAAAACCGTCACCGTTTGAGGAGGACCTTGCATAGGGGCGGATTCGGATTCCGTGCTTGGCGCCGAGCCCGGATTCCCCCTCCATGGAAGGCCCTACCGTCTGAGGTTGGGTTGCCTCAAGGACCATGTCTACCTCAGGGGGGGCCTCCAGTTGGCCATCCCCCCCCCAAGACATCGCAGGTCCCGTTGGCAGTATCGTCACTAGTCAGATGGTATGGGAAGGCACAGCCCTTGACCACGGCAAGGTTCAATATTCTTGACAGTAGGTCTTTTGAGAGAAGCGACCGAAGGGGCATGGATTCCCTCTCCCCCCTAAGGGGGTTTGCCCTACCGAGCAGCTTAAATGGGGGGTGGTCGGCAATGGGCTGCCTGTTGGCTTTCTTGGCAGTCCCCTTGGAAAGAAAAGAGGGGACTGCCGCTGGAAAAAGGGAGGTGCCCCAAAGCACCTCCAGAGAAGGGGGTGGGGGGAGCCCCCTACACCTTTGCGCAAGCACAGGGGGAATGAACCTCCATTTTTTTAGTGGAGCTGCCCGAGGGCGGTTCCGTTGGTGACACAGGGAGAATTAAGGGGAGATTTTGAGTTTTCTCATCATTGGGCATGGTGACCCTATTTGTTTCACGGGATGCAATCGTTCATCACCTCTTGCAGTTGCCCGCACTACAAGAGGTGCTTACAGGCCTGGCAGAGCCAGGTGCCGCCATTCAGGACCACCCCGCCCACCTGGTGGCCTGGCAGCTCTTCGGCATGGCGGCTCCACCTTGAACACGGCGTAAAAAAATATATAGATTGTGAAGAGGAGAGGAAAAGGGATGTGAGGAAGGTATGGGTGGGGATAAAGCAGGTTGTTAAAAACCAACCACCCCAGACCGGAGCTCAGGGGTTAGGGAACATTGTCCCCTTCCCCCTCAGCCCCGACCCTGGACGGTTGACTTAAGAAGAAGGTCAGCATCTACCCTGTGAAATTAGAGGCTGACTAGAGAAAGTTGTGGGAGAGCTTGTATGAAAAGCGAGGAAACAAGTGTTTTGAAGGAAGGAGAAGAGGCTAAGCTGGGGACTTCGTGATAGAAATGTAAGAAGTGGAGACGACCGAAGGGAGTCCTATGCTAAAAGAAAGCGAAGTCGAGCATGGGGGGAGACGCCAGAAAGGGTTGGAAAGCAAGAATTTCGAAGAGAAGCAAGGTGTAGACAAACTACTAAGATGTAGTAGTTAGTTGTCCATCGATTTTGGCGATGACGTCACTTCATGCCCTTAAAAAGAATAAGTTGGACAGAGAGAAACATGCACAAGAGATGCTTGGGCTGGTGGCAAGGTTGTCCAAGACGATCAGCCATTGTGGATTGTTGCAGGAGAATGCCGATTCGACGGTCTAATAACGCTCGCCTAGTGCGGGTTGCCAACGCAGATTTTCCCTTAGGGGTTGACTCCCGTAGTCTTTGTCCAGTCAAAGACATCCTCAAGACAGTGGGTCAGAAGTTAGCGTGGGAGATGTTCCTATTGCTCGAATACAGTATAAGAGAATTTTTCTATGACTCGGGTTACTGTTTGTTTTGCAAAAGTAACTTCAGCCACCTTATCAATAATTTTTGTGACATAAAATTTTCTTGCGAATATTTAGCCAACAATAAATCAATATCATAGGAGATTTCAGTTACTCCAAGGCTTTTATTTCTTCTAAAAAATACATTTTGCCCTTATTTCAATTAGTTTTTTTTGAGTGCACAAAAGTAGCGGCTTCGCCACTGTTTATTCGTCAAGTTGAAGCTTGCTTATTTCACAGCTACCCATCATATCTGATGGACGTTCTACAATCCGCCAACGGTAGACGCGCAAGGTAGCGTGCAGCTCGGCCCCGGAATATACTGCTGAATATATTTAGGAGCGAGGAGCGACGGGTAAACACGTCTGTTCGCCATTAAAAAAAGCAAGATACCAAAAGGGACAACCAGGGGTAACTCGGCCTCCACACTAAACTAAATAGCCATGGGTAAGTCGCGTGTGCCCAATTCGCAACCTCCCATGACCGAAGAAGCTGAGAGCTAGAGGACCAGGGACGGACAGAGTGTTTAATAAGGAACAGCTTAGAAGGGGGGGGGGACGAATCCCACTCTATCTGCCACGAACGATAGATATACGCCCTGATTACGGGGTATGAATCCCTAAAGGAAAGAGGGGCGACCGATCAGGCCAGTCGATCGTCCTCCTTGTTGCCCGGGACCCCAACATGAGCTGGAGCCAACCAGAACGCCACCCTGTAACGGGAGGCATTTCTGACCAGCCAGGAACGAATCCATAAAACAAAAGGGTGGGTGGACGTAAAAGAACGAACCACCTCCAAAGCAGGCCGAGAATCGCTAAAAACAATAAAATCCTAAGAATTGAGGGATAAAATCAAATTAAAAGCCAAAAGAATGGTCGTCAACTCTGCAGTAAAAACGGATGCTGCAGGAGGGAGAGTGAACTGAAGGGACTCCGTAGAGGACACCGCGACCGCTCAGGCACCGAGGTCCGACTTCGAGCCGTCAGTATAGATGGAACGCTGGTGAGCATGAGAACACGCATGTTCAAGAAACAGGCACTTTAATAGGCAGACGAGGGTCAGTAGACCCTTTCTCGAAATGGCAAAAAGCAGTACAGACCTCAGGAGGGCGAACGCTCCAATACGGAGAAGGCGGGAATGGGAGGGCTAACACACCGGGAACACCCAGGGAGGCGAGATGGCCCCCAACCCGGAGCCCTAGAGGCCGGGGGTAAAGATGGCCGCCGATCAAAAGATGCTGAAGAGGACGGGGCAAAAAGGCACTCATGGACTCGTGATGAAGGGTACTACTGAACACGAAACAAGGATCGTAGGCACAGTGCAGCCGGTGATATCGCAAGGAATGCACGCCACGCCCCACAAAGAGGCTAGGGATGGGCGAGGTGCGAAAGGCTCCACTACTAAGACGGACCCCAAGTGAACGAACAGTCAAGTAATTTCAAGGCCGAAGGAGACGCTGAAGAGTACACCTGGCAACCATAGTCCAGCCGGAATTGTACCAGCGCCGAATAAAGCGACTACAAGGTGCGCCTATCACTACCCCAAGTGGTGTGGGATAAACCCGAAGCGACGCAAATGGGGTACCCAAGTAAACTTGCTATCAAGCGTTAAACCCAAGAACGTAAAAACGGGGACATATTCAATCGCCGTGCCATCCAAGAAGAGGGGAGGGGGACCAAGGACGCCACGACCCCGATAAAAATGCATGGCCTTCGTTTTGGTGACCGAAAAACGGAAACCCTTTGAGACAGCAAGACCCGACACGGCATAAATTACCAGCTGTAATCGACGGGCAGCAGAAGGCAAGCGGGGAGATGAACAAACAACGCTAAGTCATCCACGAAGAGAGAAGCCCCCCTCCCCATCGGGAAGAGTGGACACCAGACGATTAATGGAAACGGCAAAACATGTCATACTTAAACCCACCCCTGGGAACACCCTCCTCTTGACGCGCAAGCCTGAGAAAGCATCCCCAATATGGACCTAAAAATTACGGGACAATAAAAATTCTTGATAAAAACCGGAAAAAATCCCCTCATACCCCAATCATATAACTGACGTAAAACGCCATATCTCCAGGTGATATCGTAGGCCTTCTGAATATCGAAGAACACCGCTAACACCTGATGCCTGGAGGAAAAAGCCCGTAAAAGAGTCTTTAAAACGGATGAGGTGGTCAAAGTAGTACGGCCGCTGCGAAAACCGCACTGAAATGGAGAGAAGAGCGAGCTGGACTCCAAAAACCAAGTGAGGCGAACTTGAACCATCTTCTCGAATAACTTACTGAGGCAGCTCGTAAGAGCAATCGGGTGATAGTGAATGGGGTCCAAACCGTCCCTACCGGGTTTGAGAAAGGGTAGAAAGACCCCCACAAGCCAGAAGGACGGATAGATCCCTTCAACCCAAAGCAGGTTGTAAAGGTTAACCAAAAATAACGAGTGGGGATGGAGACGACGGAGAAAGTCGTAGTGGATGCAATCATCACCGGGAGAGGTGGAACCACAGTGAGACAAAGCATCCCGCAACTCATAGACGGAACAGAGAGGATATAAGAGTAGGTGGGGCACGTAGTAAAATCTAAAGGCGAGATTCTATGGCGCTCTTATAATCGAGAAACCATCGAGGATAGCTACCAGCGCTACTCACCGAAGCAAAATGGTCAGCCAGAGCTTCGCTGACAAACCGGCCATCCGACACAAGCGAGCCTCCAATATCCAAAGTGGGGATGGCATGACCAGCGTAGCGACCACGGATCTTAATGACCCGCTACCAAGCCGAAGTCAACGACGTGGATGAAGAGATGGAAGATACATACCGGCTTCAAGACTCACGGCCGGCACGACGGAGGAACCTCTGGCGGAAGGCACGAACACGGTTCCAATTGACCCTAATCGAGACGAGACGGTCGGGTTCCGCCTATGAGGGAAATGGGCCAACTGATAGGCAGAAATAGCCGACGCGCAATCTCTCGACGACCTTTCCGGGAGTGATCACTTCCCGACAGGAAGATCGGGAAGGCATCACTCCCGGAAAGGTCGTCCCGAATCGACCACCGGAAATCGAGGAAACAGTCGGGTGAACATAAGGACAAATCAACAGCACTACAAGAATCCGTTTGAACATGATAAGAAGTAAAATCACGGAATTTAAAAGGATTTTTTTTTTAAGGGGCTATCTGGCGACTGCCAACTTAGGTATAAGTCGCCGTAAACAAACAGCCTAGTTCTAGGCTACTTTAAAAAAAATTGAAAAGAAAACAATAAAAAGAAATAACAATTAGGAAGCAATAACAATAGCAAAACAATATCAAAAACAACAACTAAAGCTAGTTAAATGAAAGGGAGAAGGCCGGCCTCCCCCCAAAAGTCAACAAGTCCACCAGTCAATGTGTACGCACTCGTCCCGAGTACAAAGGACAGGCGGTAGCGCCCCCGCCCATCCCGGTACAGGGACTGGTAACGTGCGCGAAGATCACCCAGACTGGGACATTCGACAAGAATGTGCCGAACAGTCTGGGGGACGACGCAGTAGTCGCAATAGGGCGCAGGTGAGCGCTCCATCAAAAAGCGATGCGTCACACAAATGTGTCCAATTTGGAGACGACAGAAAGCGACCTGAAGCCGTCGCGGCATTGGGGGATAGGTCCATGGGAACAGTCGCGGCGCAATGGCACGCAACTTTAAGTTACTTTCGACCATCTCCCATCTTCTTTGCCAAACAGTCCGAAGAGCTGCCCGTATTCCTGCCATGTAGTCGGTGTGAGGAAGAGCGAAACGCTGGTCTGGTCGCAGAGTCCTCGCGGACTCTTTGGCGCTCTCATTCCTCGCAATTCCTAAATGTCCAGGAACCCAGCAGAAGATAATCTCAACATACGCCCAGCTCGCCAAAACTATGGCGTCACGGATATCGCGAACCAGGGGATGCGGAGATTCCAATGCCCCGAGAGCACTCAGGGCGCTTTGTGAGTCGCGATAGATCACAATCCGGTCTCGGAACCGGGCACGTCGCGTAATCTCCCGTACCGAGTGGTGTATTGCCCCAGCTCGGCCGTGAAGACAGACGCAGCGCCTGGCAGAGCCCCGCTGACTTCAAACAGAGGGGATACGGCGTGGAAGCGGACCCCCTCTTGGGACTTGGAGCCATCCGTATACACTGGCACAGTTCCAGCGTGACACGAGGTGAAATTTAAAAGGAAAAGGGAATCAGATAATAAGAGGGACTCAAACACTCCGCACCGGGGATTACGGACAGTATCATCCCAAGATGGTGACGAGCATTAAAATCACCAATTAATAAAAACGGGGTAGGTAACTGACTTGTGAGCTCTAAAAGGTAATACCGACTCAAATTTAAATCCGGGGAGATGGACACAGAACAAACAATTAAAAGCTTGGAAATTAAAAAAACTCTCGCAGCAACAGCCTTCAAGGTAGTACGGAGGGGAAGTGGCGAAGAAAATAGCGAAGAGGAAATTAAAAGAGAAGCACCACCATGGGACATGCCCCTGGCGGGGGAGATGGAATAAAACACCCAGAAGTGCGAAAGCACCGGGAAGGGGCGAGCCCCAAGCTTATTTTCTTGCAAACAGACCACCAAGGGCCCAACGCTAGAAAGTAAGAGCTGGAGTTCCTCACACTTGGGGAGAACCCCTTGACAATTCCACTGTAGGATAACAAACATTACTGTCGTCTCGACAACAACGTCGGGATTCTAGTGACGGAAACCGTCAAAGGTTCCCGACGACTAGAAGACCCAGAGGAGACAAGGGACAAATCGCGATGAGCCGGGGACGCACCCGGCAGGGACTTGGCAGCGTGAACGGCTGGAGGCGACAGCCGAGAGCCAGACCGAACCTCCAACGTGGACGGCTCATGACCCGGAGGGAAAGTAAGATCGAGCAGAGACGGACGACAACTAAGATGCGAAGAAGCTGAAACAGAAGGCGGAACATGGACAGAGGGTGAAAATGGAACAGGGTCAGAAGGAGATGAAGAAACAGGGGTAGGAGGCAAGGGAGACGGAACTGAGGTAGGAGGCATCGAAGACTGAACAGAGGTAAGGGGCAAGGAAGAAGGAATCGGGGTAGGAGGCAAGTTAGCCGGAACCGGGTGAACCTCCGCCCTCACAATGATATCGGTGATACCAACGGGGGAGGCCGGCGAAGACCGGGAAGGAGAAGGCATCAAAACGGAGGGCGCCCCAACAACCGACTCGGGAACTAAACAAGCCTCATCAGAGGCAGCGCGCTTGGACTCCGAACGGGTTGAGGAGGAACCCTTCCGTTTGCGCTGAGGCAAAGGAACGGAAGGAACAGCGGGGTCAGACGCCTGGAGGAACTCCCGGATATCCTCCAGCGTCTCAGCTCGGTCGGTCTCACGGCCCGCGACAGAGGGAAGAACATGAGAAGAGACCAAAGGCAAATGTTAGGGCGCGACGGAGGAACCGCGAGGAGGGACCAAAGACATGGGAGAAGGAGCAACAGAGGGACCGCGAGAAGACAAAGAAGGAGTAACACGACCGGGAGGAGGACGGCGGGACCCCGCCTCCCGGATAACGTCAGAGAAGAGACGGCCGGAGGGGGAGAGCTGCCCCCGCAGCCTACGACAGGCCTCACGCAAGTCCAGCCTGAGGGAGTCCCGAAGAGCCAGGACCTCCTTCTCAAAAAGGAATACGGGACAAGAAAGCGAAGCCGCGCTATGGGAACCTCCACAATTGGCGCAACATTCATGATTCCCACAAGAAGAGCCATGGTACGCCAACGCATAGGCCACACAGCGACGAGCCTGCCTACAATTGCTGTTCATATGGCCAAACTGGTGGCAATTAAAACAACGTCTGGAAGCTCGACATAACGGGACACAGGAACACGAAGACAACCAGCATGAACAAACTGGGGCAGATCTTGACGCTCAAAGGTGATGATGAGCGTACTCGTAGGAACCTAAGCGGGACCAATAGACTTAGAAACCTTATAAACGTCCGTAACCCTCTGGGACGAAAGTTTATCCTTTAGTCTCGAGACATCATATTGCAATAATTCGTTAGAGCGAATCACTCCCTTAACAAAATTAAGGCGAGGGTGGGGCACAACCGATACCGGGACCTTCGAAAGGGAGGACAAATCCCGCACGGCACCACACTGCTCTCGCGAAGATACCTCAACCACTAAATCGCCACTACCACGGGCCCACATACGGCGGGGGGCACTACAGTAGGACTCAAACTCTTCATTAAAATCAAACACGTCCAATTTAGAAAGCGGAGACGCGGAAATGGAACTCAGCACCAGAAAACAAGGATAATCCAAATCAGGATCCATCTCTTCTGCAAAGGGATCTAACAAGCGCGGAAAAGAGGACTTATTGACAGGCGTAGTACGAGAACCAGAAGTCACATGGGAGAGAGTTTTTTTTTATTATTACCCATATAAAGTAAAGTATAAAAGGGGGTGCGAACTCGCACAGAGCAGTCACTGTCTACCGTCGTGACACCTATTCGGAGAGCGGGCCCAACCATGAGGGTAAGCCCGTCGACCCCTGACCCAACCATCGTTTAAAAAATGGCCGGCCAGCCTCCGAAATTTACCGGTTGGGAACGCCACTCCGGCTCAGGCACCCACCAGCCAACACAGGCAGGACCTAGCCATGGGGTCGCGCCCCCTAACGGACAGCTCTCATACACCGAGATCGCCAAACAATCGTAGATGGAAAGACGATGCAGGGTGAAAGAGAATTGGTACAGAAGACGAAGTAGGGGTTAGCAGAAGGAGAAAAAAGATGCCAAGCTGGGGCCAGACGGGGTGCTGAGTCCCGTCAGCACGGCGGCCAGGAGAGCAAATCGCCGTGCCCCTTACCGGGATGGAACAAGTGATATAAATTGAGAGAGTATAGGAGTAAACCCTCTTAGCTCACTGGCAAGTTTTCCTAGTGCGACCACCTAAAAATCACAATAAATACACGAATGCATTCACACGGAATTTGTACCAACCGGCAATCAGCGACTCAGGGAGCCTACTAGTGGAAAACGTGATAAAGAGCGTCGGGGTAGGCCTCCCCTTCCCTACTCTCACACGTTAGACCTTGACCATCCCCTGGTTGATCAGCTCTTCGGTGAGTTCTTATATTTTACCAAGTTTAGTGTCGAGTATGGCGTTACCCGCACAGGTGTTCTATCGAGTACAGGGAAGGTGCTTCATTTTTCACTTTGTAAGGGCCAGAAGGGCTGTCTAGCTAACGAGATTTTAAATTACCTTATATTGATGGAACAAGTGCTCATCGGACAATTTAGTTCGGTCAGTGGAGTCACAAGGAGTCACAAGGAAAAGAAGTACCCTAGAAGACCTTACGGTCCATACGAGAGGGTACTTGTTACGAGTCAGGGACTCGTGAGCCTGTCAGCGAACCAGGGCTTTATCCAGGCGCCTTTTGAACTGCTCCACAGAGTCGCTGTTCACGACTTCTGGCGGAAGCGCGTTCCACTCGTTGCAGATACTGTAACTGAAGAAGTTCCCGCATCTGTCCCGGTGATAACGCGGCAGCTCAATTTTGTAGCCGTGGTTTCTCGTTACGCCCTCGCTTAGTTGGAACATGTCCCCGTTGCCTACGTGGTCAATACCTCGGAGGATTTTGAAGACCTCGATTAATTGACCGCGCCGTCTTCGGGTTTCCAGTGAGAAGAGGTTTAGTTCTTCTAGGCGGGCTTCGTAACTTTTGTGCCTGATCGAGGGGATCAGTTTGGTCGCCCTGGCTTGTACTCGCTCCAGTCGGGCGATGTCCTTCCGAAGGGATGGACTCCAAAACTGGACTGCGTACTCCAGGTGAGGTCGGACCAGGGAATTAAAGAGAGTGAGAACGATTTCCCTGTTCCGATACCCAAACTGTCACTTGATATACCCCAAGATTCTCTGGGCTTTCTTCTCCGCCTCGATGCACTGCTTGGAAAACTTGAGGTCGCTGGTGATCACGACTCCCAAGTCTTTTTCCATGTCTGTGCTCTCGAGCGCCGAGTTTTTGAGGCTGTAGACGGCTTGGGGATTTCTGTGGCCGATGTGCATCACCTTGCACTTTTCGACATTGAACGGCCTTTTGACATTGGCGAACGAGAAAGTGCTGGGGAGGATCTCAAACATAGTCCTACTCTGAGTTTTCTTTTTTACTCTGAGGTATGGTTGTTGGCTCATTGGACCTTTAGGTCCTAGTCCCTATGCCGATCCACTCTCAAGAAGGGTTTTAGAGTGTTAAGGTGTTATATCTTCCACCTCGAGCCCACTCACAAGGGTATTCGGTCTTGGGTAACGTATCCTTTTTTACATCTTATCTGAGGACACATTGCCGCGAGAGCATTCTTCGAGGCTACATCTTTCTTCTTAAAGGGGGAAATATCTCTCGTTTTGCCCTCGATTCCATTGCTTACTTGGGTTAGAAATCCACTGCAAACAAGCAGGGGACGGGTACACCAGCTCTCGGGAAGTCAGGAGGCAAGACTTTCATGCACCAAAGAACGGAGACAGGTGGGTCGTCAGCTTATTTATACGTTAAGGATGGGGTTACTAAAGCGCAAATCTATCTTATTGATCGCACACCAAAGCCCCTGACTCCTTAAGCCTGGTCTCTTAGAACTTGAGTTAATGGGCTTATTTATAGAGGTTCCAAAGCCCTCTCTTCGTCACAGTACGAGGTTAGTGGTCAGGTCCTTAATATTAGGTGGAAGAATGAGTCAAAATGGGTGAATGGATTGAGTTGGAAAATGAGAACCGAGAACCCGCACTGGTCTTTCTACAGTTTGCGGCAGTTTGAACCACCATCTAAGCGTTCCTTGCAGGCGTTGGGGTTAGGAAGAGATACTATCTTCTAGATGTCAGCTGCAGCATGGTTGCCTCCTTGTGGGGTTCAGGTCAATACAAATCAGGCTACCATCCAGCAAATAACTATACCCAGTGTGGCTTTCTGTCACTCATGCAAAACGGCGTTATCATTTGGTTAGCTCGTGACATAAAAGAAACACCTTTGCATTTTTAAAATGAAACAACTCAATTACTTACGGCCTGAGGGTTAGAAGTTTCTTGAAATTTTCGTTATTACTAGACTTTCCTTCAGCGGCAGATGGCTGAAAAAGTTAAAAAGGTTTGTTAAAAACATATATTTACTCATTATGCTCTCAATTATAATGAAAATCTTGCAAATTCATTTTTTCACACACGATCTCTATAAAAGTGTCGATTCAAACTAGCTCAGGGAAAATAAAACTTACCTCTCCTTGTTCATTATTCGTGGCGTCTTCAGCAACATCTATCACAACTTCCGGAACAGGAACGATGTATTTAATATTCATATCACCATCGGAAGCTTTAACTACTCCTTGTTCACCCTGTTCTTGGAAACGGACTTTGCTGGCCGAATGATCTTGCGAAGCGTGATGATGATCCACGATGGACTGAACCTGAAAAAGGATCAAAGTGAGTTGTCTACCTCTGGGGAAAAAAAATTTAAAATAAACGGATCATTGAGGAGGGACGAGGGGGAGGGGGTGAGATCAAGGATAGGAGAGATTTTAAGGAAGAGAAAACTTGGATTACAGGAATCATTATTTGTTTAGAATTTACAGGTTGAGGAAAAGACTACTTAGGAGAAGGTTTTCATATTACAGAATAAGACAACTAGATGACATACACTATACAAGCGGGAAGCGAGGTAAACAAGGCAGGTGAAGATAATTTGTGCATTTTTGGATTACCACAATGCTACTATTAACAAATTAAAGAATACCAGAAAACTGTACTCAAGTTGGAAAAATAACATTCCTAAGAAAGGAAAAAATAGTGCGCACAGATCTCTTTACATTGTTTAGAAACTAGTGAAATAAGCGGCTAAATCTAGCAAGCTTTAATTTGGTAACAAAGACATTACTAACAAAATACACAGCCAAGAAAAACTACATTGACTGATGAGATGAATAATGAGATGGGGAATTTCTCGAATAAAGTTGGTCATAGTGATATTAAACCCTTAATCTTAAGTAAAAAAAAATAAAAAAAATGGATACTAAAATTAGAACTTTTGTACCTTACCAATAATTAACTTAAATTAGATACGTTCATCTTTGTGACTGGTGTTACCAATATGTTCTAGAAATTACATATTTGGACTAAAAAAACTGCAACGATATTGAAGAGCCTAAAAAGGTCTAAAATGTCCTTAGTACAGATTTTATCTACAGTGTTAAAACGCCATTTTACTCGTTATAAACTGCATCCATTTTGCTTTGTTTTGGGCACAGATTTTACTCCCCATTTGCATTTGTTTTCCATTTTAGACCTTTCTTGGAGGGAACCTACAGTTCAACGCGGGATTCGAACCACGGGCCGCGATAGCGTATGAAAGCCACCACACGAAGTCGAACCGAGTCGCGGTTCTATCAGGCGAGTACCCACACCCGATGCAAGCTCAACTTCACTCGAAATGGAGTCGGTGCTTCCTTTTACACTATCTCGATTCCCTTACTACTATGGCCAAATAAGAGGGGGTGTGACAGGTGTATGAAGATGAGAGGTGAGGGCCAGGATGTGTTCACAACAGGACACTTCGGAACACAATAGAGGGCAGGGAAATTGCATTCGTCATCTTTGCCCACGGATTCATCACCTCTTCTTACAATGAAAGCTTGTGAGGAATTTTGGTGATAAACGATGGCATGACTGCGAAGTGATATTTTCTCATGCGTTTACACGTAAAAAAATAAAAATAAATGATCAAACATAGGCAGGGAAATTTTCACCACTCGCTTCCCATCTGGGAATTGTTCGGATTGTGAATTTGCTCAGTACATATGACAATTATTTTTGAAGTGCTTCCAATTTTATATATCCATTACTAGAATTTTGATAGCCAAAAATTTCCCGTAAAAAATAATTTAGCGAATGACCCGGAAAATGATGTACAGATAGAATTGGTAACAAGAATTGTCACGAACCAGCGGCACATCTTCCTCAAGATCTGTGCTTTCCATCAGAGTTAGGTCCGTCTAAAGAAGGAGAAAGGCCTATATCAGTTGGGGCTGAATGACTTCAGCCAGGGGACGAGAGAACTGGCTGTGAAAGGCAGCGGTGGGGGAAGGGGAAAAGTGGAGGACAGTTGGAGCAAGAGGAGGGCGAGACAATAGCCGGAAAAAGAATAAATAGCTGAATGCAAGAAGTGAAGAGCGAAAAAACGCCATAAACCTCAAAGAACTTCCCAGAAACAAGCTTGCATGAAGGAACCGAGAATGCAAGCTTAGACTCAATTGTGCAGTACACTTCGTAAAGACAAACACAAATATTGTAAGAAATTAGGGCTAACAATGACCAATATGGCCACTCAAAACGTTTCATTCAATTAATGGTAAACCTTTTTTGAAATGGTCATCAAGACTATTCTTAAACCCACTCTCGAAGTTGCCTTCAACAATCACTTCGGCAAGACTATTCCATGATTTAATATTTATTAGGTTACCGAAATTTTTCGCAATCTCATTTCTACATCAATTGCTCTTAGTTTTATCGTTGCTTCGAATTTTCCAAAGGAAACCATTTTTTCAATTTAACATTGAGAAGTTTTCCTTTATTTGAAAACTCAATAGTCTTATTTTAGGCTATTATCAGTTAAGAGAATTCTTTCGAACATATATCTTCGTGAGAATTAGGGCTTGAAAGGGACAATATTTTGAGGCAAAACTCTGTACTCTTTCTCGCATTCTCTTGCAATTACTGAAGACCAAAATGAACTACTAGCTTCAAATGAGGGCGCGCCAATGATTTATAGAGATGCTCAAGTGCGTTCTTTGATTTATATGAATAAAATATTTATCAATAAATCCGATCACTGCTAAGATTTCCTTAAAGCTTCAACACTTTGCTTTGTAATTATAGCTATAGCACCCAAATCTTTCTCAATTGATACTTTCTGTGAGTTCCATATTACATAATACTACACATTTCTCTATGTACATTTAATATTATTTAGCATGTACTACTCAGCAACGTGTCAATATCAGTTCGGAACTTTGTTTAGTGCTCATATTTGTTGCTTTTTCACTTTTCTCTTCGACGCCAACAAATTTAGATAGGGTACTTAGTAATTAGGTATCAATGCCAGTGATATAATAAAGCTATGATCTCAGAACAGAGCCTTTTGGGGTCAATAATCACCATTCTGAAGAAATAGTTAATCACAGATGTTTTCGTTTTATTAATTAATCTTCAATTTACTTGAATAAATTATTTTGTATCTCACAAACATCACTTTTCTTCAACAATCGGTTATACAGAACTGTCAAAAGCTTTTACCAAATTCAGGTAAATTACATTAACTGCTCTCTCAGAATCGCATTTCTGAATCATTTCTTTAAAAAAAAATCAGGATTCGTCAAAGAGATTTTTGTTTGGGAAAACCTTGTCTTAATATCCCTTATAAGAATATGGTGGTGCAGATATTCTATTATTTCTTCCTCAATTATGAATTATCCAAGTTTTCTCCAATAGTAGACGCCAGACTGATCAATAGTTGCCACGCAGGGCTATATATCCTTTTCAAATATTGACAAGATATTTTTGATAGGGAAGCCGGACCAATCCTTCTTAAATGGATTAAATTAAGCAATGTAACTAGAAAAACAGTGTGGCATCGAAGACGATTGGTGCGGTTAGTAGATAACACTAATTAATTGCTTCGAGCAACCCCGGGGACCATCATCGTCCTCTCCAGAGAAGGTTAGGCTTCAAATACCTTCTCTAACAATTTCAAAGGAAATGTATCAATTAACCCTTTCAAACTACACCTCTGCTGTGGCAGAAAACGTAAATCTAATTATTTCCGTCGTTGTCTACCTTAAATACTTTTTAACATATTGGGAAAATTCAAGACGATTGGTGCAGAAGGCAGAGGTGTGGTTTAGAAGGATTGATACAATTCCTTTTGGGATTGTTAAAGAAACTGTCCGAAAAACCTAAACTTTCCTGAAGAGGACGATTCTCGTGTCCTTGGGGGCTCGAAGCCGTGTTGGTTGCCAATTGCTATATACTAAACGCAACAATCGGCTTGAATTTTCCATTTGTTAAAGAGTATTTAGCGGAGACACCGAGGGAAATAATTAGAAAGATCTTTGTTTTCTGCGGCAGCAGAGGTGTGGCTTAAAAGGGTTAATTGATACATTTCCTTTGGGATTATTAGAGAAGCTATTTGAAGCCTAACCTTCTCTGGAGAGGACAATGTTCGTCCCCGAGGTTGCTCGAAGCAATTAATTAGTGCTAGGTATAGACTAACCATACCAGATACAGTATATGGTGTATCTATGTATATAGATAGACGTACATCAATACTTTGTTCTCCGCAGGATACTCAAAGTTTAGCCGGTGATATAAACCAAGGAATGTCAATCTTATTGGATAAATACTTTTAATAAATACACCAGTAAATTAGGACGAAAACCAACGAAAACATCAGAAAGCTGCTCAAGAGAGGTTTATATAGAAGGTAGTGAAAATGTGTGAAAGTTACATTCGACTAGACACTAGACTTCTTTTAGTCCTAGGGATCGCTCTGAAAAAGTTTAAATAAACCACAGGGTGTAATAAGAATTTGGTAGGAACATGGATGTGAATTTGTTTAACAAGTATGCGTCATTGGACGCCAGTAAATGTTGGGTACCTATTAGCATCTAATGTTGAACCCAATGCGGAATAAATTAAAGCCGAGGAGATGGGTAAAGGGCATCGGCCCAAGGAGGCGAATCCTTTTATTTGGCAAAAGGAACCAAGTACCTCAAGTTGAAAACACAGTAGATGAAGCTGTTGGTATGGTAGATGAAGAGTAGAGGCCAAGATAGAACGGGTATTATGCAAGAGTGTGTATGTTCATTAGAAAGAAGAGGTACGTGGAAAACAAGTGTGAAAAAGATACTCCGACCGAAGTGGGGTTTTCCTTCACAGGCAGTCCTAGTTGGAGTGTCCACCCTGACAGGCGAGAGTGTCCAAAACCTACGGTCATATTCAACGTGTCGTTTGTGGTGCTTATAAATTACGCCCCACAAGTGTTTAAGATTTGACTTTTAATACTTTTGTACAAATTTGCCCCTTGTGGTTTATGCCATGGTCTTTGATAACCTTCATTTTTTTCACAATTCTTGTTCTATTTATTTATCCACTTTCTTCATCTGTTGCGGCCTCCCATCATTCTTTCTTCATTGAGTGAAAATATCAATGACTCTAAGGTTTTTTTCTTCATTATAAAAAGCCAAAACAGACTTCTGCACGAAGAGAGAAAAGTTACCAACCCTCACCAATAAGAACAGGGCATTTTGTAAATGGAAGTGACTAGGGCAGAAACCCAAGAAAAAACGAATAAACATAAAAACAAGAATAAAGAAAATGAAGACCCTAAATATAGCATATCACTCCAATGCTTAAGGTTTAACGACCACAACGAATCTTGTATGTCGAGGAACTTTATCTTCGTGTTAATAGTAAGAGGAAAGAACCCCCAAAAGTTCTGGAATTTAAGTGAGAGAGATAATTATAAAAGAAGATGCGAAGATTGGAATGAGTAAATCGTCATTACAAGTTTACCGGTATAATATTTTCGTTACCTAGTACGAATGGAGGTCTTACCTGACAAACACCAATCTGATCCATTTTATATCAACCAAATGAATTTGACCCCAAATCTTAGAAACCGACGGATATATACAAGTCACTTAAATTAAACCCACTGCAGATTAGGTAAAACAGAGCATTTGTAAGAAATGGGACAAAAATCATTTCTATCCCTTTCTTGGGGCAAGGATTAGATAAGGACAAATAAAAACTATCCCGGTAGCTTGAAATAGAGCGCATTGGAATTATAAAAATCGAGAGATCCTGAAAAGTGTGTCAATCCATAAACGTCACATCATCTGAAAAGGAAGTTTAGAGTTCGTCTACATTTAGAAATAGTTAGTATCTGTTTAAAAGTATCGATGGTAAATCTATGGTGGCTCATACAAAGAAACTGAATATTTATGTTTTTAGTCGCGTGCTACTCTATATCTCACTATGTCGGTCGGTCGGGTCCCTTTTGCATTTTTTTTTTGTTTTGGGCATAACATTGTAACTATTCGGCCGATTGTAACGAAATGTGAAAGCCTTATGTTGTTTTAGATTCTCTTTCGAATGATATAATTGCCAAAGTCCTCCCAAGGTTAGCCTGGTAATTATTTTTTGGGGGCAATAGCATCATAACTACTTCGCTGATTCTAACCAAATTCAAAACCATTATGTTTTTTTACATTGGGAACAAAAGTCCTCCGTTGCCGGATATCGGGGATCGAATCCTCTAAAAGTCGGATCTAATCGCAGGGAACTGATTAAACCACTTACGAGATTAAGTTTCTCTTTCCTATTAAGCCGCAGTTCTTTGAGCATCTGTGTTCGTTGTTCCATCATCAAGGTTCGCTCGTAGGTGTACGAAGCGATATCACTATCGACCTGCAAGGAAGAAAGATCTAATAAAATAGAAGTATCAACAATAGACAGAAAAAGAACTGTATATGCCCTCACTTTGGTGGAGATCGAATTAAAGATGGAATAGAGAAAGTGGCAATTTTTCTTAGTTATTTAAATTTCATAGATTTGCAACTAACCACTTTGAAATTTCCCTCGAGTATACCTACCCGAGATGCAATGAATGGACTGCAGCAATTTGTGGACGTGGATGATACATCCTTCAAATATTCAGTACTACTTACTCATAAATGGTGCAGCAAGTCAGTTGCATGTAAGGGTGCCACATTGAATTAAATGAGGTTAAAGAAATACTTAGCTCCTCCTCACCATTTCCACGACTTCCACTTCAGCCTCGATCCTCAAGTGGTAGAGGAAAGTGTTTAAATCCTTTTTCATTTGAATGCTGTTGTCTTCCAGTTGAGCCACGGTGAAGATACGCATCTTGCAGTTCTTCCACACCTTCGGAGAAAAACGTAATAAATGATATGCAGTTATATTCCTGATTCGTGGCCTTATCAACATATTATTAGTATAAATTGGGGGGCAAGTTCATTTCCGTTGACAGGGTATTTCCGAGTCGATAAGGAAATCCACATAAAGATCAGTATGGTAATCCCTGGAGACTCTGTGGGCGGTTCTCGTTGGAGAAGGGACAACAAAAACACTGTAGTAAGTATTTTGCCACCAACCATCGACAAGGAACCTTTCGTGGCCCAATGAACAGATAACCGTACCAAATCAGAGGTGTATGGATTGGAAACTAAATTAGCGGGTTTGGTAGACGCTTAGAGTGGTGTTGTGGGTTCTACAGAAGTCTGTTAAAGAAACACTGGTGCTTTGATTGGCTGTGTGATGACATATGTAGAATGAAACTGCCTGCGCGCATGCGCAAAACTGGGTGGCTCGCCGCAGCTCCAATTCAAACATCCGTTACCAATAGGATCCCCCAAATGATTCGGGCTTTGGTACGCGCAGTCACCGCTTTCCCCTTAAATGTTTACTTCTATCGGAATAAATAAATGAAGATTACCTTATGTTGACGCAACAAAAATGGGAGCAACATTAGAAGACCGCCATCGTGTACAATCCACCACACATCGATAGTTCCCGAAACCTGAAAATTTCATTGAGGTAACTATTCACGTACTATCGACATGAAGTGATGCATATAAACATCTTCACTTGAATATTTCAATGAGTATCGGTGTTTAGCAGTGTTAAGATACCTTAGTATTAGATTCCGGATAGTAGTTGATGCCTTTGGGAACTAAGAGGGCCATTTTTGCCGCGGAAACGTTACGGACTGTGTCCAAAAAGACGCGCCAGGATTTTTCATCGGGGGAATGCCGCCATCCGTATGGCCAACCGAGAATCACCGTGTTGGGTTTCATGCCACCTAAACCGCAAGTCTGAATCCTGCAAACAAGGAATATTGGCCCCTTAGTTGAACAGCATGAATATAATCGACCTTTTAGAGACGCTCAATGGTGGTAAAACTTACACGTGACTAATTCCTTCTCCGATCTTGTCAGCGACTAGAGAATCCACGAAGCCTTTCACTTTCTCGCGGTCCATCATTTTCCTCAGCGTCTGTCGAGCGGCCTGGGCTTCACCATAGCATTTCTAGGAGGAAAGAAAATGCTAAAGTGGAAATAGCATCATGATAATCCGTTTTACCATAGTGCGGAGTAGGCGCGCATCAACGCTAATACAGTCCTGAGTGGACGGGAGGCATTACCGCCTTCTCGTATTGCATTTCCGAGAACAAGACTATCTAGTGCGCGGTTTTCCAAGCCAGCGACCCATATCCGGGTTTATTTGCCTTTTGCGACACGCACTGGAAGACGATAGGGGCAGTCTTCCTTCTGCGCACACGGGTGACTAAAATTGGGAATAAAGGTATGAAAAATAGTGGTCCATTTCTAAAATAATTCGCCCAAGTCCACCTCTAACAAAATCTATAACTCTCCTACTGGTGGCAGTGAAGACAGATGTCTGTGTCGGGCAGGACCGTGCAGTATTTGTATGTGTTTATTTTTGGGTGGTGACCGCACGTCACCCTTGTCGGGGCGACCCATTTATAGTGTGGGAAGGGATCTTTCCTCTTAGTTTAGGTCCGGTGGAATGGCGTAGAGAATGTTGTTTGTAGCAAGAAATTGTATGTCTTGCCGTATTGTGTGTGTTGAAGGTTTTGTAGGTGACGGGGTCTAGTTTGGAGGTGGAGATATTTCTTGGAGTGTCTCGGTGTAGGGTCTTGCTTGTAGGGGTTTTGTTGGCTTTAGTTTTTTGTACTAAGGAGAAATTGCGTTCCCTGGAGTTCAAAATGGTGTTTGAGCGGCCCAACCTTTGTTTCTTGGTGTAGGCGGTTAATGTAAGTGCTAGGGCTTGCAACCTGCTGCTAGGTGTAGTGCTCTGTTTTGTCTATTTTGCAGTGGTAAGGGTTAAGGTGTCCAGACTGTGGAAGCACTGGAAAATAAGAGTTGGATTATTTCAAATGTGTGGTTGATGGCTTCCGTGGATTGCCAGAATGTAGTTTCTGTGAGTGCTCAGAATGTGTTCGTTTTTGTGTTTTGTGTGGTTCTCGTGTGTTGTTAGAAATTTAGTTATGTATTTAGTATGAAACCACGTGCTGTAGGCGTTTTATTTAGAGGGAGTGACATGGTTGTTAAAGTGATACGGTGTTCGTTGTACTCCAGCTTGTAGGTTGTGAAGAGAGTAACAGAGGATTATGAAGGCGAGGTTGTGAAGAGAGTAACAGATGATTTTGAAGGTGAGGTTGTGAAGAGAGTAACAGAAGATTATGAAGGTGAGATTGTGAAGAGAGTAACGGAGGATTTTGAAGGTGAGGTTGTGAAGAAAGTAACGGAGGATTTTGAAGGTGAGGTTGTGAAGAAAGTAACGGAGGATTTTGAAGGTGAGGTTGTGAAGGGAGTAACAAAGGATTTTGAATCCCAGGTTGTGAAGAGTAACAGGATTTTGAATGTGAGGTTGTGAAAAGAGTAACAGGATTTTAAGGGGAGGTTGTGAAGAGAGTAACAGAAGATTATGAAGGTGAGATTGTGAAGAGAGTAACGGAGGATTTTGAAGGTGAGGTTGTGAAGAAAGTAACGGAGGATTTTGAAGGTGAGGTTGTGAAGGGAGTAACAAAGGATTTTGAATCCCAGGTTGTGAAGAGTAACAGGATTATGAAGGCGAGGTTGTGAAGAGAGTAACAGATGATTTTGAAGGTGAGGTTGTGAAGAGAGTAACAGAAGATTATGAAGGTGAGATTGTGAAGAGAGTAACGGAGGATTTTGAAGGTGAGGTTGTGAAGAAAGTAACGGAGGATTTTGAAGGTGAGGTTGTGAAGAAAGTAACGGAGGATTTTGAAGGTGAGGTTGTGAAGGGAGTAACAAAGGATTTTGAATCCCAGGTTGTGAAGAGTAACAGGATTTTGAATGTGAGGTTGTGAAAAGAGTAACAGGATTTTAAGGGGAGGTTGTGAAGAGAGTAACAGAAGATTATGAAGGTGAGATTGTGAAGAGAGTAACGGAGGATTTTGAAGGTGAGGTTGTGAAGAAAGTAACGGAGGATTTTGAAGGTGAGGTTGTGAAGGGAGTAACAAAGGATTTTGAATCCCAGGTTGTGAAGAGTAACAGGATTTTGAATGTGAGGTTGTGAAAAGAGTAACAGGATTTTGAAGGTGAGGTTAGGAATAGAGTAACAAGATTTGGAAAGTTAGGTTGTGAAAAGAGTAACAGGATTTTGAGGGTGAGGTTGTGAAAAGAGTAAAATGATTTGGAAGGTGAGGTTGTGAAGAGAGTAACAGAGGATTATGAAGGTAAGGTTGTGAATAGAGTAACAGGATTTTGAAGGTGAGGTTGTGAAGAGAGTAATCGGATTTGGAAAGTGAGGTTGTGAAGAGAGTAACAAGATTTGGAAAGAGAAGTTGTGAAGAGGGTAACAGAGGATTATGAAGGTGAGGTTGTGAAGAGAGTAACAGAGGATTTTGAATGTGAGGTTATGAAGAGAGCAACAGGATTTTGAAGGTGAGGTTGTGAAGAGAGTAACAGAAGATTATGAAGGTGAGGTTGTGAAGAGAGCAACGGAGGATTTTGAAGGTAAGGTTGTGAAGGGAGTAACAAAGGATTTTGAATCCGAGGTTGTGAAGAGAGTAACCGGATTTTGAATGTGAGGTTGTGAAGAGAGTAACAGGATTTTGAAGGTGAGGTTGTGAAGAGTGCAACAGAGGATTTTGAAGGCGAGGTTGAGAAGAGGGTAACGGTATTTTGAAGTTGAGGTTGTGAATAGTGTAACGGAGGATTTTGAAGGTGAGGTTGTGAAGAGAGTAACATGATTTGGAAAGTGAGATTGTGAAGAGGATAACAGAGGATTTTGAAGGTGAGATGGCAATTTGGTTTTGTTGAGCCAGCGTTAGAGTCATGTAATGTAGATTGCAAGCTGATTGGGTGTTGTGTAAGAATGGTGATGCCATCTGCGTAGCTGTAGGGTTGCGGAGTGGGGATATCGTGAAGGAAATGGTTGAAGAGGGTGGGTGAGTCTTAGCGCCATCCACCCAAGTCGGTCAATTCGCTAAGCTCTGCGGATCAAGGTTTCCCTAGAGGTGAAATACTCTAGTTTTGATTTGTCAATCCTTTTACTCCTTGGATTTTATCCACAATTTTGTTTAGCTTATTGTTGTTGTTGTTGATGTTTGGTGTGTGTGGGACGGCGTCTCATTATAGTCAACGACTCGATGGATTAGACCAAGGATGACAGGAATTAACCCCTTAAAAAAGGCCACTGATGAAGTTTTGGGATCGAAACAAGAGTACATTACCATTAATTTTAGTGGTTAATGTTAATTACAGATAATAAAGAAAAGTAGTGCAATCCAACGAAGGCATATTCAACCGGGACAGAATGACAAATAAAAAAATAGTGAACAAAGTCAAGACAAAAACAATACTTCTAGAGGTATAAGAGTTTAGTATATATATATATATATATATATATATATATATATATATATATATATATATATATATATATATATATATCAAGTCCAAGGAAATAATAACAAAAGACATCTGGGTTTAGCTTTGCCCCTCCGATGGTCTCTGGTAACATAGGAGAACGGGCAAAATGGTAAATTTTAGGACTGATTCCTGACCTCAGCTCAAAAGGCAGACCCTTCGAGGGTGTACTTATAAACAATCAATTCAAAAGTGCAAACTGCAGATCTCGTATTACCCTCTCTCAGAGCTACAAGATGCCAAGCCCGGGAGACCAACCTGAGGTCTCACCTTTGCGAGTCTCCCCTCCAACTCCCCATTACCCCGCGGGAGTAATTAGGGTATATAACAGGTTGACCCGAGGAAACGAGGCTTTTTGTAGGTTCTAACAGGAGGGACAAAAAAGTCACCGGTTAAGAGAAGATTTTTCGAGTTCGAGAAGAAAACAGAAAAATCACCGGTAGAAAGTTTTCTGCAAGTTAATGAGAACTTGCAGTCCTTGTACAAAACCAGATTGTACCAAGGAAGCTCGGCGCCGTTCGAGCCCCAAGATTACTGAGTATCAATCTACCCAGTTTGAGGACTCCAAATCTTACTCTATCTGAGTTGGACAAACCCCAACTAAATAGAAAGAAAAGAAGACAACGATTTCATCTCGTCCGGAAGAAAACGAGGTCAAGGTCGCCCCTACCGCCTAAAAGTAGAAGGACTAAGCTTTCGCTTGAGCCTCAACCCAACCCGTCAAATCGACAGGCAGGTCGACGAACGCCATCTATTGAGCAAACAACCAACTACTCGAGCTACGCCTCCCCAGAACAAAATCTCCGAAGATAGTGCAACTACTCGAGCTACGCCTCTCCAGAACAAAATCTCCGAAGATAGTGTAACTGGTCTCAGGTATTTAATCTCCATTACCTCATGTAAGTAAAGAATAATCCTGTTGTTTATGTCCCCGTGCATAATAATTAGTTTATTGGATGTCTGGCCAAGGACAAAGATATTAACTTAAAATTGTTCCCCCCGTAAAATTCTATCTCGAATCGAGCCTCGAGAGCTCGCCCAGTAATCCCATTTTCTTTTTTTTAAGTGTATTAGATCTGTATTTTTTAATGTTATTTAGTGAGAGGGTTTATGTTCATTAAAGTCTATTTTTTTTTTAGTAAAAACACTGTTTTAATCATCCTCGAACGAGTTAAAGTGGCAATAATTGATAAAGTCAAGAAAGAAACCCCTTTTATTCATTCACTAGAATAAAAATAAAGATTAGCACTCTTAGAGGACGATCCTCAAGCGATCACCGAGGCACAAAACAACGCCTCAAGTCCACGTTTATTTGGTGAATTAAAAAAATAATAAAACAAATATATATATATATATATATATATATATATATATATATATATATATATATATATATATATATATATATATATATATATAAATATATATATCGTCTAACCTACGACAATACTAAAGCTCGTGAGTGAACGTGCTGGGGACATGATGATGAACTCGAGGTCCCCAAGAATTTTAAAAAATTAATATGAGAACAAGCTCTCGGACGAGGTACCACAAAGAACCGTTCTCGTGAAACGATCTCTCGATTCAAATTTCGCTCAGGAAAACCTAAAATTTGGAACCATAACGAAAAGACGCCTCTAAACGCGAGGGCCGGCGAGATACGTGGAAATAATTACCGTAAATTCTCCTTCGATGACCGAAACTGCGATCGCCAACCCTTTGCCTGCCTTGAGTTGAGAGGCAAAGGTGAACATCTTCTGGTATTTCGGAACCAAGTCTTTATTGAGCTTGGCTAAAATCAAGATCTGCGGTCTCCAGTTCTTGGTGTGAGGCGGACCTTTGAAAATAATTAAATCGTCAATCGAAATGAATGTAACAAAGGTGGGTTAAGGGATGGTTGATACTATCAGCGCCACTCATCTATCTCATTTATCAGCAGAATCTTGATTACTTCACAATGTACAAATACTTGATCTCTAATAGGTGTGGTTGATTAAATTAGGAATCACTTGATACGCACACAAGATGTGGGAATGAAACTTGCATTATTTCTTGCGGAACATCGTGTTAATCAAATGACAAAATTGAATTATAAATTAATTATAATTTTAGTGATTTTATGAATATATGGATAATTGTGGAGTCTATAGCGTGATACATTTTCCAAAATGGTTCCCAGTGAGAAAATGACCCAGAAGTTGAATTAACCATTTATTAACACCGTCCAATCCAGCGTAATTAAAATTGAGAGCTCTCGAAATTTACCTTAGCCTAATTTTATATGGACAATATAAATGCCCTGTCTGGATTTGGGCCAAACAAACGCCGCTCCACTTCGAGCGAAATCAAACCACATCAGGTGTGGTTACTTGTCATACTCGGATCGACTTGGTTTGGGAAGCTGCCCGACAATGCAGTGACCATTGGTTCGAATCTCACGTGACATTGTTGGTTCCCACTCAGAGGTCCTTGAAGTGCAGTCCGGTGGTAAAACCATGAACAAAATAAACAAGCACTGTATATGTATGGGTTCGGCTGCCCCCCCCCAACGTCACTTAGTGCGGATATATTAAAAACGATAATGAAGGTTAATACTAACTCGACAGCACCCCCTCCCCCTGGTGCCTTCGGGCTTTCTCGCAATCGACATTCTGATCTTTATGTGCATGTTATTTCGACAGCCCCCTTCCCTCACCAAACCAGAGCCGGTCTCTGGCGCCTTCGGGATTTCCAGCAATCGACATTCTGATCTTTATGTGAATGTCATTATCCTGTAGGAAATCAGGCGCTCTCGCTGGCCTAGTGGGTACAGCGTTGGCCTTCTAACGCCAAGGTGTCGGGTTCAATCCCAGAGAGAGCCGAGGCAAACGCGGCACGCGAAGCGATCTAGCCACGTGGTGCGCTGGAACCCGCGAGGGTAGGTATATTACCACAGCGTCAATCACAACGCCGCTATCTTTCCTTTGCGTCTTCACAGCGCAACACACATTCTGTTCCAAGGAATTCTGCCTGCGGGTAGTTGTAGCCACATAGCCGTGACGCGGAACGGGCCCTGCTTCCCCCAGGGCGACGAAGGATCCTTCTTACCTGATATCTGGTCGTGCCAAAAGCAAATTATCCTTCCCCCACCTCCCCCCAAAAGACGACCGGCTCCTGGTGCGCTCGTATCACCAGCGATTGTCATGCTGATCTTTATGTTGGGTTCATATTATCCGGTCGGGGTGGGGGATCTCATCCACGATGCGGAGGGGGGAGGGCTCAACTACCTAGTGTCGAAGGGATGACCTCATTTGCTGTGGAATCAACTCTGCTCACTTCCCAAACTACTGTCCTAATGACTTACTAATTATTACGTTTTTCTATTAGAAATAAATTATTTACCTTATTTAATTGTGGATTATTTATCGGAATAGCAATGTTAACTATTTATTGAGTAGTATACTAGTATTAGAACTCTTGCTGGGCTAATGGATAAAGCGTTGGATTCCCACTCGCTGCAAATGTGCATCAATTGGCAATGAGATAAGAGATGGGAATGTGATGAAACTTTCAACAATTCATGAATATCCTCAAAACATGGCTCGAACCTCCTAAGTCAAAGGCTTAAATACCCCCTTTCGAATACGAGCCGAAAACGCCGGATCCCTCCTTACCTTCTTCGAGCCTAAGGAGCGAATATCTGGCAGCTGAGAGAGCAATTCCTCTGATGCCATCGCCCCACTCTTTCTCAGCGCCACGGAATTCAATGTACTTGTAGATGACTCCCGCCATACCCATAGCCAAGAGAGCGTAATACCATGACGTCATGAACATGATCGTGATACAAAGAGCGAGGCCCACGAAGGACAAAGCCCTACAAGGAAATAATAAAAAATTTAGCATGTAACTAAACCTATTTGTTCATCTTAATAAGCGCCTTTTCGGACTATCTCCACTATAATGAGTTTTATTATGTTCAAATGTTATGGCAGGATTGAAAACCTTGCCGCCTGGAACTCTTTCAATTGTTTCATTGGAGAATTCGTGATACAAGGCAGGAGTCAAGTATGCAGTAGGGTTTAATATTTAATTAAGGGATCGAATTCAAATCAGAGACGCTGAAGTTGAATGTCAGAAGACTTTAATTGTAGATGTTGAAGTTGGGTAATGGAGGTTTATCTCCTCCACGAGACCGTAAAACATCCAAACAAGAGCTCAACATATATGAAATCAACTTTAGAACATAGCTGTAGTGTGTTCAATGAAACACCAACGCCCACTCACCAATGATAAAATCTGAATCGGGGTCTCCAGTTTGGTGTTCGCAGGAGAGTTTGAAGCGCACAAGCGAGATTAACAAAACCGTAACACATCAAGAAAAACATCGAGAGGATCGGAGCGATGTAATCCAGATTACCAATCAAAATCGCAATTTGGCAGATACCTGCAAAATGGAGCAAAATGCAAGTGATAAGCTGAAAAGACACCAATTCTCTCTATTTTCAGGGGATACATATAAACATTAGTCATGAAACGTACAGGCTGTCAGTATGAGAGCTCTTAGAGGTTCCCCCCGAGCAGAAGACTCTCGAAACGGTGCCAAAAACGGAATCAAGTTGTCAGATGCAATGGCTTGCATGAGCCTTGGGGCTCCTGTCAGCGACTGCAACCCGGCCCCAACAGTCGAGAGCAAAGATCCGATCAAAATGACCCACTCGTTGGGCCATGCAATGCTCGCAATAGCAAGTTTTCCGTTCACGGATTGACCAAACCTGCCAAATTTTTTTAAGATATTAATTAATAATGAGAAAATAAAAAGATTACACTCGCGTAATCCAACGAGACCACGTTCATTCGGTGGGAAAAAGGATATGGAATACGGATAGAAAAGGGGTGAATAATAACTAGTTGAGAGGAAGAGTAAATAACGAGCTCGTTTATCCCGGCACCGGGGTGGGTACCACCCACGAAGCTCCTCCTTCCCCACCCCAAACTAGGACATTCAACCTAAAGGAAAAAGATGAAGTCAAAACAAGTGGCAGAATTTGAAGGAATGTTCAAAGCTGAAAAAGCAAGCCATTATTATCCTTCTCTGAACTCGGTATATATAAAAGCCCTCTCAAATTTGACGTGATTTGCCACGTGAATAAGCAAGCTATTATTAAGACGTGTCACGTAAGCACAACCAAGGAAAATGAATGAACTATCGATCTAGAAATCACTTCCACTAGTATTTCCAGATGATACTATCACTTACTTGTCTCTCATGAGAAGTTGGTCATAGGTACCAGCAAAGAAGAGCAAATAGGAAAGATAAACAATGGAGGTAGTTGTTATAGCAGAGAGGGTGCCAGTTGGAATGCTCTTCTGTGCGTCTGCCAAGTCTCCGGATCTGTTACTTCCAGCCATGATACCTGAAAATGAGACGGCTTTAGTTCATATTCAACAGAAATTACGGTCATCTTTATATGAGAGGAATAACCACAAAGGTCTTATGTGAACTATCGAGTAAGATTCAAGTTTCAAAGTTTGTAATATATTTTTTTTAATATCATTTAGTATCAGAAACAAGATGTCAATTGATGCGACTACTCACCCCATGTAAAAAAAAGTAAGTTTAGCTATCTTGGTTGTGTATGGTCTTGATTGAACTAGCTCTAGTGTGTGTGTGTGTGTGTATGTGTGTGTATGTGATTTGTTTGTTTGGTTATCTTCCGATTCGCTTTCGTAAAACTAATGAAACACAACATAGGGAAAAAAGTTAATTTTGTATTTTTCTGTAGCAGGGTTTGGAATACAGCTGACAATGATGTTGAGACAAGAGGAACGCATTGAGATCATCCTACTGGTGGGTACGAGAAGCAACAGAGAGATAGGAGTTAAATCGCTGACATCCACATGGAAACCTAATTTCTCACACCACTGTTGGACGATTGATTGCCATATGCAAGAAAACGCAAAGTGTGTGCGACAAACCACTTTCAAGACCGGGAAAGAATGTTGTAAACGAAGAACCACGTAGAACTATATTGGCAGGCTTTGTTGAGAGTCCAAGAAAATCCTTGCGCCGAATGTCCGCTTAAATCTAGGTCAGTAAAAGCAGCTTGCACCACGTCCTGAATTTGGAGAAGTAGCCCCCGTTCAAATTACAATAGAAACTGAACGAAGAAAACCTCTGCCGTTTTGTGAGTGGTTTTTATCTGAAGTGGAGTGTCACCCAAACTTCGCCAGCGGCCTCCTGTTCTCTGATGAGGCCAACCTTTTTATGTCCGGCGAACTTAATCGCCAAAACGCGTTACTGGTCCTCTAAGAACCCTCACTGGCTTGAAGACAGTAAAGAACAAGGAAGTGCAGCGCAATTGTGTGGTGTGATATATGAAATAAGATTGATTGATCTTTTCTTCTTTGTCAACAATGGCACAAAGAAAGACGTCTAGTGATGCTGGATACCGAACCGTTTCCAAGCATCCTGAATATTGACGAGAGAATATCCAAAGTGGTTTCAGCAGGACGGAGGCCCTGCTCATTGCGTTCATAAAAAGGCTGTCGTGATGCAACAAAGATAAAATCACTGCCTCATCTGAAATCAAGAATCACAACTGGATGCAGATATATAACCCTAGACTCATACGACGTGTCCTCCATGAGTAGCTCATCCGTCTGAATATTTGTGAGGCACTTCGAACAAATAATCTAAACTTAAGTTTTTCCTATGGTGCGTGACTTGGGGGAAGCCCTGTATTTGCTGTGTATATATACGGAAGGAATGAGGTGTCATGTTTCTCAAGATCTACAAGAACACGACCAAACGAGCGTTCTTGAGAGAAACAAATTTCCTTTTAGGTTGTTGGCCTAAAAATCTATCCTGGACAAAGAAAGTAACCAATGTGAAATGGAATGTGAACTTGAAAGAGTTGCGCAAAGTTCAGTTTAAGAGTACTGCGCAGCACACCTGTTACTGAAGGAAAGAAAATGCCCACAAGGACTGTGAACGAGGTCGTAAGGTCAATGGTGACTTGGTTGTAGGTTGGATTATTGAGAGCCTCATAGTCATCGGGGTTGTCGGAATCCGCGATAATTTGACCTTGACTCATGAAGCGAGCTGGAATATTATCTGAAAAAGAAATGTGCAAAAATTACTTAAAAAATTGTTATAAAAAATTTGTTAAGAAGAGGTCAGAAAAAAGTCCTATTTAACTATGACTTCAAATAGTGACATTTTAAAGGATTCGAGATATGTGATAAGCTAATGTTAGGCCCATCGGAGGAATAGATAGTATGGCGTTCAAAATGTGAGGACTCAAGAAAAAATTAAATTTGATATTCGTAACAGTGCTAAATTTTAATAAAATTATAAAAGTTTAAAACTTTATATTTCAACGATTTTTAATAATACTTTAATTTTAAAACAGTACTATACTACATCTTAACCACCCTACTCATTAGACGATGACGGATTAATATAATAGGATAAAAAAGTAGGACAATTTGTTTTGTTTTAAATTAAAAATAAAAACCAACGAGGACGAATACCGCAGAAAGTGTGCAAGGAGAGATCTGTAAAAAAAGTGAAGAGAAAGAGAAAATGTGGGGCAGATATATAGCCCCTAGATGGTCTTTCAGGCATTGGGGCCGAGAGAGAACGCAAGCCTCCAGATGTAAGCTACACCATGCTTTCATCCTACATCTGACACCCTTTTGCGGAGGGAGGGGGCTAAGAGAAGAGAAAAATTAGGGCAATTAAATAGAAGTAGGCATTTTAAAAACCATGACTCTCCCACACACAAGAGGGAGAAGGTAATATCCCGGCTCCGACTAGGGATGAGTGGACGAAAGCTGGTCACCGACTAGCCTGCAAAATTAGCCGCTGGCCAAGAAATATACGTGAGAAGCTTGTAAAGAAGGTACCAAAAGAGGTAAAAAATGCCTCAAAGGAAAAAAAAGCTCAGATAGTCTTAATCTTGTTTGAGACTACCGGTAGCAATGGGGTCGAGAAAAGAATGGGGAAAGACTTTCCAAGGGAGAAGAGGGGAAGGGGGGAGTTTTAGGCAAAGCCAAAGAGTCCGCCCGAATTTAAAACCATCCATAGGATTATTATACAATCTCATTTTTCCGCCCATTTCAAGAATGGTCACAGTAGTCGCATTCTACGACGTGCAACTGGCACTTACCTACATACACCCTTGGCCAAAAGTATAAAGCCCTCATCATAGATTTATATATCTAACATATTTAATCAAACATTTAAAAATTATCGTAGTATTCATAAATATGCATGATAATAATGTGTATTTTACTAATATGTTTGAATTATTTAGTATTTTACTAATGTGTAATTAATAAAATGGTGTTTTCTAAAATCATAATTTAACCAATATTTCTTATGTTTCAGCATAAATTTTCAACTGTTGTGTATTCAATATCGTTCTAAAAAAGTAGTATGACTAAAACTAAAGAACTTCAGAAGCAGAGCACAAATGCAACTTGTCCATAGACAAGGATTATCACAACAAGAAATTACTAAAACAATAAAATGTCCAAACCATTATTAAACAATCTCATGAGGCCAACACGAGCTTTTTATCAAGGAAGAGAAATGGCAGAACACGGTTTACAGCACCTAGAAAAAGACATCTGAACTTGCTGGTGAGTTCAATGAAGCTTCAAGTTAAAAAAAAAAAATCACCCATAACAGTTAGGAGAAAAGATTAAGACTTAAAATGATGCAAGGGGGAAAAGAAGATATGGATCTATGTGGTCAACTGAAACAAAAACTCTTAAGTGGGCCAGAGATCATAAAATTGGACACATGAACAATGGTCTAAAGTTATTTAGTCAGATCAAAGTAATTATCAGTTATGTAAGAGACTTTTATATTCTTGTTTTAAATGCAATTCATGTAATTGTATTTTAATGTCTTGTAAGAAATGTAAAACTTTACTTTTTTTAACAATTTTGAAGATTTTCAGCACTTCTGTGGCTACATTTGAGAGAAGATGAGATAGTTGGAGAGGCATTTCATCCTTCTTGTGTGGTACCACCTATCAAGCATGAAGATTGTTCTATAATAATATGGAACTGTATGTCTTCATCAGGGCTAGGGGAGATGTCTTTATGCTAAGGAAGACTGAAATCCACAACTTATACCACCATGTTATCACGAGTTTCAGAGCCAGCTATCCAGAAATTGGTAAACTCATTCCTAATTTAATCGTGAGGTGTATGTGGTTTGTAACCACCTTAAATACACGCTTACACGACAATCCATAACTTATGCCCCAATGTTACACAAGTTTTAGAGCCATCTATCCAGAAATTGTATCCCACAACACCAAGAAATGAAGTTATATTTCAGCAAGACAATGGTCCTTCTGATACATCTAAGCAAAGCAAGAAATATCTGGAGAAATGGGAATCTCCCCTATGGAATAGCCACCGGAAAGCCCAGACTTAAATCTAATACAAAACTTGTGGGAAGTTCTTGGAAAACCTCTAAGAAGTATATATGTATAAATCTTTCATGAACGCGAAAGAATGATGAATTGAATCCAGCAAACTGCAAGAAACAGAAAAACAGGCTAATTTTTTTTCCGAAATGTTATTTCCTAATTCCCCAAAATTCCGTACAGGGGTAGGATTCGAACTGTGCACACTGAGGCAGCGAGCAACCGCTTTGATCTCAATTAAAGAGTCTGTTTCTTGCGGTTTGCTGGATTCATTTCATCATTCTTTCGCGTTCATGAAAGATTTATACATTGTATATTCACCGGATTGAACCCCCCGGTTTATTTGCGCAATAGTATTGCATACAAATTTTCTTGCCCTGGATGTTCCCAGGGAACATATATTGGTAGTACTATTCGCTCGTTACATTCGAGGGTTTGCACACACCTCGGCATTAGTTGCCGAACAGGAAAGTCTCTCGCTAGCAAGGAAGTCTCGCCAATCAGAGATCACATTATAAAGTGTAAGGTTGATGCAAACATCAATAATTTTGAGATTCTGGGCTCTAATCCTAACATCACACAGCTCAGAATTCTGGAATCTCACTTCATAAAAACACATTCGCCCACGTTAAATTCAGACTTGACCTGCCACCCATTATCGGTAATAGCCACAACCAACCAGCTTCAGACCTGTTAATATTCTACCGACAACAAACTACCCATAATCGTGTCCGATTTTGGGTAAATTTCTTAGTCATTCTCCTGACTCACTGACAGCAGGTATGAATTTTTCCTCTCCTTATCTGTATACGTACTTGCAATTATTAATACTTTTAATTTTATAGGTTCACTATCTAAATTATTTTGCTTTTGATTTGTATCTAGTTTATGTTAACATTTGTTCGCCTCACAAATTGTGTTTATCCCTTTAGCCTGATGATGGATTGGGTAATCCGAAACGTTGCTTGGAATAAATAAGAATGTCACTGGTGGTCGTATCCTTCCTACTGCAAATATATATATATATATATATATATATATATATATATATATATATATATATATATATATATATATATATATATATACTGAATTCATTTACCATAAATGTCCAATTACATAGGGTGCTTTATGCTTTTGACTAAGGGCGTATACTCACACGGACGCTACTTGCAACTCTGTGTAGTTGAATACGAGTCGATGATTCTTCAAGTGACCTGTCTTCACAAGAGGAATTGGGCCCATAACATCATAAATACAGGGTGAAGCAAAATTATCGATACAAACATAAAAACAACCGCAAGGACTTCAGCCGAGCCGTGTAGTGTCGAAAAAGAAACATTCCAACCTATGAATGCTCCTGATGCGAGACCAACGATGGACTTTCGAAGGCTAGCGTTGTGCGCCAGGAAGTAGGGGTCACAATCCGACACGTTGAGGGACACGGAGCCGTTCTCAGCTCGGCAGTAAATATTCCACAGATCTTCACCAACTTCTTTTGTGCAGTTAGTGACGAAGCTGAGCAAACGAGGTCCTAACACACACATGCTGCAAAAAAAGCAACAAGCGACTTTTGACCGGGATTTTCATTCTACTCATACGCCTTGCAATCCCTAGGAATTTGGGGTCAATTGACTTTTATAGGTTTCCTTCCCTATTAGAATTTGAGGTATCATTCCTTAATGTTATTTGGGGTCTCCTTCCTTATTGAGATTTTGGTTCTCCTTCCCTATTGTGATTTTGGTTCTCCTTCCCTATTGTGATTTTGAGGCTCATTTACTGTGTGATGTTTAGCGGTTTGTATTCTACATCTTAATTAAGTTTGTTTGGTGATTATGGTTAGGTACCTAACTAGACGTAGCTTAACTTTAGCTGCCCAAACTAATTAAAATGTAAAATATAAACCACACCTAAAAATCACAATGGGAAAAGAGACCCCAATTAACAATAAGGAATGAGAGACAAAATCAAATTGGAAGATTTTTTGGGGGGAAGGGGCCATCTGCCAACTGCCTACAAGGGACTAAGTCGACATAATTATCTTATAGCATAATAATAGACTAAAGTAAAAACAAAACCCCCAAACCAAAGGCAAAAAAATACAAACAATAACAAAGAAAAAGGAAGCACGATTAGCCAAGCTCAGCAACCTTTCGAGTGGGGTTAGAAAATTGGAAACATCGCCTACAGAATTCTAATGATGTGAATGGAGGATATGTTGAAAAAAAGTAGTTTTTGTAAAGTTTTTCATTTTGATATAAAACATTTTGAAATACCCAATACACAGCTTGAGACCTGAAGGGAGCGCAATTCTTCCGAAGCTGTCGAAGCAAAGCCTCGTAATTCCAACAAATCAAACAGGGATAAAGGGGTATAAATTAACCAAAACATAAGAACAATCCGAGAAAATGTTGGATAAAGTACCAGTGGAATTTCCTCCGCACATTCATGGATACAGGGTGTACTTATGCGTCAACTGAGTTAGTAATTCAAAGCGGCGGTCGAGCAAGACTTCTTCCTTATAAGTAAAAGGGTGTGCTCAAACTGGACGCCCTGGCTATGTATTCGAACTCATCTATAAGCGCCTCGGAAAAGCTTAGTACACACGAATTCAACTCAAAGCCCATCGGCAATCCAACGAGTCGGTCACATTCCTATACACTGGTTAAACTCAAAACACCTCGGAAATCAATTCGTACAATTCAATGAAAGTCACCTCCTCAATGCATTTCCATGGACAAATTTAACTAAAATCGCTTCGGAAACACACTCACTCATACACACGAATTCAACTAAAAGCAGATAAAGAACGCATTCAATACAAATTCAACTAAAAGCGCCCCTGGAATGTATTTATATACACGAATTAATAACATCCGATTGGTGACGGATTCGTACACATGAATTCAATTAAAATAGCCTCTGTAACACGTTTGCATACACGAAATCAACTAAAATCGTCTCGACAACACATTCGTCCACACAAATTCGATAAAATCCCCTCCCAAAGCATTCGCATACAGGATTTAAACTAAAAGTGCCTCGAGAACCCGTTCACGGCCCGAATCAACTAAGAGCACGTCGGAAACGTTTTCCCGCACGCGATTTCAACCCAAAGTGGCTCGGGAAAGTGTTCTAACACAAGAACTCAACATACGAACCCTTGCCCCCCCCCCCGCCCCCCTACTCTCGGCACCCAAAAGAAGGAATCAGGAACTTACTACATCTCCTCCTTGCCATCGTAGTTGACAAAGACACCGATGAGAATAGCGGCGATCGAGAAGATGACGCAGGCGAGCGCGATGGCAGCGAATTTGCTGACGAAGGCAACGCCGATGCTGACAATCACGGTCATGATAATGAGAAGGATCGTGCCGTAGACTCGAAAGTTGTTGTACATGATGCTCGGGTCCTTCGTGAAGTCGCCGAATATCGACAGCACCGGAGAAATGTACGTCTATCAAAAGGAATATAGGTTGTTAGCAAATATAACATCTAATTACTATTAAAAAGCAAAACCAATGGTTTTTTTTAAAGAAATGTTAAAAAGTAGCGCAGAAGTGCAAGCCTTGGAGCCGGGGAAGAACGCAACGGAAGGCATATGGGTCGGGAGGGCACGTAATCCGACGCGAAGAGTATAACAGAAGAAAAACGAACGAAAGGGGGAGAATAACACTTAAATACCACGGTTTGACTTGACAATTTTCATAGATCCTCCCAAAAGACACCTAATTGCCCTCAGCTCTTTTGAGTGTGGAGGAACCTAGATTACTACTATAGGGTTAATGTCTCTGAAATATCCTCAAATCGAAAAAAGTTGTGTAGGAAAAAGGCCCGCAGGAAAATAAAGATGCAGGATGAGAGGCCAACAAAATATTTTTTCCTCAAATAATGTTTGGCTCTTTTGTTTGGAAAAAATCTAAGATCTCTAAAAAATGCAATTTTGCTGTAAAGTTTTTCTGCTCTTTTCAAAAACTTTAAGATCAACTGTGCCTTGTAAATGTAAAAGAAATAATAAAATTATGTAATGCAGCATAATAAAAGGTAAGATGTATATGTGTGTATATAACTCTTTAATTGTGATATTAATCATAAACCACCGCAACGTCATCGTATTAAAAAATATGAAGACATTAAATGTAAAACGGGAAACAATAAAAAACAACAACCTAAAACCTTAAGGTCAATAGACATTTTTAGTGTTAGAAATACTATAGTTAAGTGTAGTTTTAACTTAATGATACTAATAGAATATTTCTTTGATTTCGAGAATTACTTTATCAACATCATTAAATTAAAATGAGATTGACTATAACAAAGCAGCATTTGAAAAATGAAAAAGATAAACGAACATGGATTTGAGATTGAGAAAATTTAAATGTCTGTTCGTGTAACAGTCCTGTAACAGTCCTATTTAAACATGATTCATTTTTCAGTCAGGAAAGGAGAGGTAAACAATGAATTCTTTGTTGTAAGTGAATTCCTAACGGGTTGTGAGGATGTCATTGCCCAAATTGTGTAACCTTGCTATCTCATTTAGATGGCGATGGACAGTGGGGTGAATTCAATGTAGTTTTCCAGTCAATTATTCCAAAGTTACAATCGGATTCTCTTTCACTGACACTGCCATCATTTAACCATAATGCACATTAAATTAAAAAAAATAATAGTACAAAATTAATAACCAGGAAAATACTGAAAAAGGTATATCGAAATGTAAGCCTTGAGTTAGGCTAAGACATACAGGTACCTTGAGTTAGGCTAAGACATACAGGTACCTAGGCTTCTTCGAGCAGACTAGACAAGTGTAAAAACTTGCTCTCAATGATTTCTATCCATAAAATAAGGATAAAAATGAAAAAAATGCCGTATAACTTATGGGATAACTTAATATTTTCCTAATGAAGAATTTTAATCCTTTTTTTTAGTCATATTTTTCCCATGGAATATGATAGTCACGGTGAGTATTAATCAGTCATAAATTCATTTGCTCCATTGTTTTCCTTTTTCAATTACGCCTATTTATTAGTATAATCATGAACTATACAAAAATGTGATAATCAATAAATCTATAATAAATACTTGCACAGAGCTTGAGCTAAATTAAATATAAGATGTATTATTTTGTATTCATTAATTAAATAAAAATTGGAATCAATTTATAAAAAAGACAAGATGAAATCGCTAAAGAATTCAAATTGGAAATTGCATAAAACCAAATCGAAATCGGTAATTGCGAAAATGCTAAACCCAAATCGAAATTAGGGTCTTTTTCGAAATTATTTTTTTTTTAAAGAGCTCATCTGGCGACTGCCCACTTGGGCATTAGTCGCTGTATTAAAAACTGGCCTAGAACTAAGCTACCTCAAAATAAAATCCAAAAAGATAAAAAACACCCCCCCCCCCAAAAAAAAGGAAAAAGGAAGCGAGCAGTAAGCAAGATCCTGCGTTGGGAACGGGTCACCCCCCCGCGGCATAGGAGCGTGCGACCTATAAGGAAAAAAAACAAAACAAAACAAAACAAAAAAAAACTGCATAAATAATAGGGAGAAGGCCGGGCGCCCCCCAGAAGTCAAGAAGTCCATTAGTCAGTGTGCACGCACTCATCCTGAGTACAAGGGACAGGCGGTAGCGACCCCGCCCATCCCGTTACCGGGGCGGGTAACGTGGGCGAAGATCACCCAGACAGGGACATTCGACAAGAATGTGCCGAACAGTCTGGGAGACGACGCAGTCGAGCGCTCCATCAGATAGCGATGCGTCACACGAGTGTGTCCGATTCGGAGACGACAGAAGGCGACCTGAAGCCGTAAAGCATTGGGGGATAGGTCCATGGGAACAGTCGCGGTGCAATGGCACGGAACCTTAAGTTCCATTCGACCGTCTCCCATCTTCTTTGTCAAGCAGTCCGAAGAGCTGCCCGTATTCCTGCCATGTAGTCGGTGTGAGGAAGAGCGAAACGCTGGTCCGGTCGCAGAGTCCTCGCGGACTCTTTGGCGCCCTCATCGGCGCGCTCATTCCCCGCAATTCCTACATGTCCAGGAACCCAGCAGAAGATAATCTCGACATCCGCCCGGCTCGCCACGGATATCGCGAACCAGGGAATGCGGAGATTCCAATGCCCCGAGAGCACTCAGGGCATGAGCGTTGTGAGTCGCTATAGATCACAATCCGGTCTCCGAACCAGGCACGTCGCGTGATCTCCCGTACCGAGTGGTGTATTGCCACCAGTTCGGCCGTGAAGGCAGACGCAGCGCCTCGCTGACTTCAAACAGAGGGAATACGGTGTGGAAGCCGACCCCCTCTTGGGACTTGGAGCCATCCGTATACACTAGCACGGTTCCAGCGTGACACGAGGTGTGCTCCAAAAAGGTCGAACGAAATACTCCCGGCGCTGTACAAGCTTTGGGAGTAGAGGCGTGGCGACAAATAGCCAAATGTTGTATCCTCCAGGGTGGCGTCCAGGGCAGAACCAGGGGTGCCACCGGCCCGAGAACTATACCTAGCTCTCGAAGGAGTTTCCTGACCCTAAACCAAAGGGCTTAGGGTATGACTGGCGTCTCTTAGCGGCATAAGCACCGTCGAGATCAGCTGCGGATGCAATGAGAGCTGTTGGCCCATGAGGGAGGCGCCAGGCTCACGCGTACAAGCGACTGATGCACTGCACGCGGCGTAGAGCGAGTGGCATCTCCCCAGCATCGAACAACAGGCTCTCAATGGGGCAAGTGCGGAAGGCACCGGTCGCCAAGCGAAGGCCGGTGTGGTGGATCGAGTCCACCTTCCGTAATAAACGCTCGGCTGCGGATGCATAAAACTCGCTTGTGTAGTCGAGCTTCGAACGAACAAAGGATCAATAAAAAAGTAGGGCAGAAGCCCTATCACCGCCCCAAGCGCTGAACGTCACGGAACGGGGAATAACCAATGCGCGTGTAAAAGAGACCCTAAGGCTGCGAATATGAGCCTTCCAGGTGAGGCGTCAGTCGAATACAAAACCAAGGAATCGGTGCGACTCAACCACTTCCATGCGCACCCCATTAAGAGAGAAATCTGGCTCGGGGTGGAGACGTGGATGGCGGAAGAAGTGCACCACCATAATCTTGGCCAAAGAAAACCGAAACCTTTGCACTTCGGCATAGCGAGAGACGGGGTTCAATGCCTGTTGGAATCGACGCTCCAGAGTTGGCTTCTGGGCCGAGCCAAAAGAGATCGAAAGGTCGTCCACGTAGAGCGTAGCGAGAACATCTTCCGGCAGCACCGAGGTGATGCCGTTGATGCTCAGGGCAAAGAGTGCGACACTGAGGACACTTCCCTGCGGGACACCCTCTTCTTGCTCCTTGGGGCCGGAGAGGGCTCCCTCCACCCGTACGCGGAATCGACGATCTCGCAAAAATTCAGATATAAACATTGGGAGGCGTCCCCTCACCCCCATCGTGTGGAGAACCTTCATGATACCGTATCGCCATGCCGTATCATAGGCCTTCAGATCGACAAACACCGTGGCGTACTCCTGTCTACGAAGGAAGGCCTCGCAGACGGCATTTTCCAGTCAGAGCATAGCATCTGACGTGGAGTGGAACCTGCGAAAGCCGCACTGTGCGGAAGATAGATGGCCTCCACTGTCCAGGAAAAAGGCTAATCGAACATTTACCAATTTCTCCATCAACTTGCGCACCCAAGACGTAAGAGAGAATGGGCGGAAAACGGACGGAGTAGAGTGATCTCTCCCCGGTTTGCGAAAGGCGAGCACACTAGCGATTCGCCATGAATCTGGGAGAAGACCCTCCACCCAGATCATGTTGAACAAATCTAACAGAAAGGCCATGCCTCGCTCACCCAGGTGTCAAAACATGGCGTACGGTGCATCGCATGGGCCGTGTCCGCGCACGAAGCAAAAGCGGAGCGCAACTCACTCACAGTAAACTTGTCGTTGAAGGGTTCTCCGCCTCTGAAGGTAAAGTCCAGCCGGCGGAATTCAGCAACATGACGAGGTGCATTGAATGTTTGCGGATCAGTATCCCGGCTATTTTTTTTTATTATTATTTAAGGGCTATCTGGCGACTGCCGACTTAGGCATAAGTCGCCGTAAACAAACAGCCTAGTTCTAGGCTACTTTAAAAAATTGAATAGGAAACAACAATAAAAAGAAATAACAATTACAATAAGAAAACAATAACAAAAACAACAATTAAACCTGGTTAAATGAAAGGAAGAAGGCCGGCCTCCCCCCAAAAGTCAACAAGTCCACCAGTCAAAGTGCACGCACTCGTCACGAGCACAAGGGAAAAGCGGGAGCGAACCCGCCCACCCGGTACCGGGACAGGTATCGTGCGCGAAGATCACCCAGACTGGGACATTCGACAAGAGTGTGCCGAACAGTCTGGGGGACGACGCAGTCGTTGTAATAGGGCGCAGGCGAGCGCTCCATCAGATAGCGATGCGTCACACGAGTGTGTCCGATTCGGAGACGACAGAAAGAAACCTGAAGCCGCCGCGGCATTGGGGGATAGGTCCATGGGAACAGTCGCGGCGCAATGGCACGCAACTTTAGGTTCCCTTCGACCGTCTCCCATCTTCTTTGCCAAGCAGTGCGAAGAGCTGCCCGTATTCCTGCCATGTAGTCAGGGTGAGGAAGAGCGAAACGCTAGGCCGGTCGCAGAGTCCTCGCGGACTCTTTGGCGCCCTCATCAGCGCGCTCATTCCCCGCAATTCCTACATGTCCAGGAACCCAGCAGAAGATAATCTCGAAATCCAAACCGGCTCGCCAAAACCGTGGCGTCACGGATACCGCAGACCAGAGGATGCGGAGATTCCAATGCCCCGAGAGCACTCAGGGCACTTTGTGAGTCCCTATAGATCACAATCCGGTCTCCGAACCGGCCACGGCGCGTAATCTCCCGTACCGAGTGGTTTATTGCTACCAGCTCGGCCGTAAAGACAGAAGCAGCGCCTGGTAGAGCCCCGCTGACTTCAAACAGAGGGGATACGGCGTGGAAGCAGACCCTCTCTTGGGACTTGGAGCCATCCGTATACACTGGCACGGTTCCAGCGTGACACGATATGTGCTCCAAAAAGGTCGAACGCAATACTCCCGGCGCAGTACAAGCTTTGGGAGCAGAGGCGTGGCGACAAATAGCCAAATGTGGTACCCTCCTTGGTGGCGTCCTGGGCAGAACCAGGGACACCACCGGCCCGAGAGCTATATCTACCTCTCGAAGGAGTTTCCTGACCATAAACCCAAAGGGCTTAGGGTATGACTAACGTCTCTCGGCGGCATAGGCACCATCGAGATCAGCTGCGGAAGCAGTGAGAGCTGTTGGTGACTGAGGGAGGCACCGGGCTCGCGCGTACAGGCGGGTGATGCACTGCACGCGGCGACGAGCGAATGGAATCTCCGCAGCATCGACCAACAGGCTATCAATGGGGGAAGTGCGGAAGGCACCGGTCGCAAGGCGAAGGCCGGAAAGTGGATTAAATCCACCTTCCGCAATAAACGCTCGGCTGCGGATGCATAAAACTCGCTTGCGTAGTCGAGCTTCGAACGAAGAAAGGATCGATAAAAAAGTAGGGCAGTAGTCCTATCAGCGCCCCAAGCGCTGAGCGTCACGGAACGGAGAATGTCCATGATGCTCAGGGCAAAGAGTGTGACACTGAGGACACTTTCCTGCGGGACACCCTCTTCCTGCTCCTTTGGGCCGGAGAGGGCTCCCCCCCACCCGTACGCGGAATCGACGATCTCGCAAAAATTCAGATATAAACATTGGGAGGCGTCCCCTCGCCTCCATCGTGTGGAGTCTCCATGATACCGTATCGCCTTCTCCAGATCGAAAAAGACCGTGGCGTAGTGCTGTCTACGAAGGAAAGCCTCGCAGACGGCATTTTCAGGTCGGAGCAGAGCATCCGACGTGGAGTGGAACTTGCGGAAGCCGCACTGGGCGGAAGACAGATGGCCTCCGCTGTCCAGGAAAAAGGCTAGTCTAACATATACCAATTTCTCCATCAACTTGCAAACGCAAAAGGTTAGAGAGATTGGGCGGAAACCGGTCGGAGTAGAGTGATCTCTTCCCGGTTTGCGAAAGGCGAGCACAGTTGCGATTCGCCAGGAGTCTGGGAGAAGATCTTCCACCCAGATTCTGTTAACCAAATCTACAGAAAAGCCATGCCTCGCTCACCCAGGTGTCGAAGCATGGCGTACGGGACATCGTCCGGACCATGGGCGGTGTCCACGCACGAAGCGAGAGCGGAACGCAACTCACTCACAGTAAACTTATCGTTGAAGGGTTCTCCGCCTCTGGAGGTAAAGTCCAGCCGGCGGTCTTCCGAGACATCACGACGTGCATTGAATGCTGATGGAGCAGCATCACGGCTAGAAAATGCGGAAAAAGCGGTCGCTAAGGATTCCGCCACCTACGCGGGGTCCGAGATTGCGGTTCCATTTTTCTGGAAAACGGGAGGGGGGTCCTGCGAGAACTTGCCCCGAATCCTTTTGACTCGCTTCCACACCTCTGCTAGAGGGGTCTTCCCGTTAAGTAAAGACACGTATGCCCGCCAAGAGTGGTGGGCGTGCTTCGAAATATAGCGGAACCTAGCCCTAGCCCGACGAAATTCAGCGACAGTGAAATCATTTGGGCGGCGCTTATAGCGCATGTCGGCATTACGCTTCTGTTTGAGGGCCTTTGGCGTGCAAAACGGCCAGACGTTCTAGGAATAGTAGTCAGGCCGTTGGGAATGAGGTTGCCAGAGAAAAACTCAACGCCTCATCTACCGACCTAAACTCTTCGACTGAGATATAGAATTCAGTCATTTCCTGAAATGCAGGCCACCGCGCCCGCGCCAAGCACCCCTGAGGTGGGCTCTCAGGCAGCAGTTGCACTGTAAATGATATTTGAATGGGAAAGTGATCACTACCATGGAGGTAATCGACCACCCTCAAATAAAAATCAGGTTGTGCATCCGAAGAGCACAAAGATAGATCAAGGCAAGAAAATGAAGCGGTTTTCGGGCAGTGATGCGTAAATTCATCCACATTTAGGACACCTATCTCCAGCTCTTCGATCAGATCAGCAAGGACTTGTCCCCTGGGATTTATGGAGTAATCTCCCCAGAGAGGATGCCTGCCGTTCAGATCTCCAAGCAAGAGAAAGGGCCTCGGCAACAGTGCCACGACGCGGCGGAAGTCCCCCGTTTCGAAGTCAGCTGACGGTGGAATGTACGCAGAAATGATAGTATACCTCCTATCCAGGTGCAGCTGCACAGCCACTGCCTGAAAGAAGATATCTAAAGTGAAAGGAAGAACGCAGACAGCATGTCGGGTGTAAACCGTGCATCCTCCATCCCAGCTATCTCGCGGTGGTGGGTTCGCAAGACCCTTATTCCCCGAAGGGCGGGCAGGGGGCACGCGCCTAGCATGGTCTCCTGCAGAAAAATAGCTAACGGGGAACGGGACGAGACGAGACGAGCCTCCGCAGCTCTTCCCAGTTGGCTCGGAGTCCACGGCAATTCCATTGAAGGAATATGCCCTCTAGGCCTAGCTCGGAGGAGACGCGGGGGCCCGCTTCGAACAGAAGACCCTCACGGGAATAGCCATGCGCTTCCCGGGGGCAGAACCCCGGGCGCTGTTGGCCGGACAAAGCGCTGAAGGCGCTCTCGCCTTCGAGAACTTATTGGGGGAGGTTAGGCTCGCCATGCGAGTCTTTTCCTCCCTCCACCTCGAAACCTTAGGCGGGCATTGCGGCTTCGTAGGCGGGGGGCCCTCTTTTCGAGGAACAACCGTCTCCGAGCCACTAAGCCCACCACTAGGCGTGGGCGAAGGAGCCTAAGCTCCTTTTTTGCTGTCCTCCTTCCAGGGGACAGCTTTAGGAACCCCGGAAGATGGCCTAGCGACCATCTTCAGGGGTGTTTCTTCCTGTGAGTCTAACGACTCGGTGGAGGGACGTGGTGGTTTCGCCTTACTGGAAACGGTCACGCTGGGGGAAGATCGGGAAGCCCTGGTTTTAGCCGAGGCTGGGTGTGAACCCTTTTTGCCGCCAGCTTAACTAGGGGAGTGCCCGGGTTGAGTAGAGCCCGCAGAAGGGCTCCGAATGGGCGCGGAAACAATCGTGCTCGTTGGCCTGGATGGGCTAGGAGCAGAGGGTGCCTTTCTAACTATTGAGGCATAAGACGTCCCAGGCAGAGCCGAGTGCGCCAGGACCAATCCCTTAGCCTCGCAGAATGAGAGTCGATCCTGGGCCTGAACGGCCAGGATTTCTTTCTCAAGGAGATATGCACCACATTGCTTCGAAGAAGCGGAAGGCGGCTCTCCGCAATTGAAACACTTGGCCACACACGATTTAGACTTATCATGTGCAGCCTTGGAGCAATTTACACAGACTTCGGGTGATCCCGACTTTGCACGTCTACAAGAACGATTCGTATGGCCAAAGCGGTGACAGTAATAACACCGCCGCGGTAGTGGCACTAATGCCTTCACGCGGTAGCAGTACCAACCGCCACGCACCGACTCAGGGAGTTTGTCTCGAGGCTCCTCTCTGTTTTCTCATCACACGTTCGACCCTGACCGCCCCATGGTAAGCCAGCTCTAAGGTGATGTCTCTATGGAGTAGTTAACAAGTTCCCTCGCATAAACTACTCCTTTCACAAAGTTCATGGTAGAGTGCGGCGTCACACTCACCGGGATGCCTTGAATTGTCCGAAGAGCATTTATCTTGGCCGCCTCCGATGGATTCGCCGCATTCGCCAGAAAGTTCCCGTCCGAGAAACGGGTCACCTTAGGCTCTCCACCAATTACACTAGCTAATGCTCTCCTCTGATGGATCATGTGGCCCTTGGCCAACATGGTGCCATCAGTGGAGCGAATAACTGGGAAGCGTTTAAAGCCACCGTGCTCGAAAACGCCAGGTAGCCTCTGAATGAGGGGCCCCGATGTTATCTAGGCTCCGCCCTGCGCTCATTTCTTCTTAGTCATAGTCGGGGGCTCCGCACCCGGGGAGGCAGAGGGGCCGGATGTGCCGATCTTGGCTTGATCGCCTACCAAAGTGGCAGCAGACCCATCCGTCCCCATAGCCCCCCGCGGATGGAGAGGAGCCCCGAGTTCTTTTAGTCTTTTTATTATTATTTTTTTTCTTTTTAGGAGAGGAGGGCGGGGAATGAACCCGCTTCTCCCATCCGCTGGCAGAAAGCCCTAGGCCAGATGGACCGGCCTCATCCAGGTCCTTCTCCGAGATGGAGAAGGTCCTGGTGGTCACAGGGGCACCGGTTGGAGGAGATCCCTCCCCTCCTTCTACTGCCTCGGAGACCCCAGCCGTTTGAGGAGGACCTTGTAAAGGGGCGGATTCGGTTTCGGTGCTTGGCGCCGAGCACGGATTCCCTCCAATGGAAGGCCCTACCGTCTGAGGCTGGGTTGCCTCAAGAACCATGTCTATCACAGGAGGGGCCTCCAGTTGGTCATCCCCTCCCAGGACATCGCAGATCCCGTTGGCAGTGTCGCCAGTCATGTTTGGGGAGGCACAGGCCTTGACCCCGACAAGGTTTAGTATTCTGGCCAGTAGGTCTTTTGAGGGAAGCGACCGAAGGGGCCTGGCTTCCATCTCCCCCCTAAGGGGGTTTGCTCTACCGAGCCGCTTCACTTGGGGGCGGTCAGTTATGAGTTACCTGCTGGCTTTCTTGGCAGTCCCCTTGGAAAGAAAAGAGGGGACTGCCGCTGGAAAAAGGGAGGTGCCCGAAAGCACTTCCATAGAAGGGGGTGAGGGGGAGTCCCCTACACCCGTAGGAGAAGGAGAGGAGTAAGCCTCCTCTCCGGTTAGAGAAATATGGAGGGTCCCCTGCGCAAGCACAGGGGGGGGGGGAAGGACCTCCATTTTTTCGGTGGAGCTGCCCGAGGGCGGTTCCGTTGATAAGCAAGGGGAATTGGGGAGAGATTTGTTTTTTTTTTTAATTTTCATCTATGGGCATGGTGACCCTACTTGTTCGACGGAAAGCAATAGCTCATCACTCCTCGCAGTTGCCCGTTCTGCAAGGGGTGCATACAGGCCTGGCAGAGCCAGGTGCCGCTATTTAAGGGCACCCCTCCTGCCTGGTGACCTGGCAGCCCTTCAGCATGGCGGCTCCACCTTGGGCACGGCGTAAAATTGATAGTGTGTGTAGAGAAAAGGAAGGTATGGGTGGAGATGAAGCAGGTTGTTAAAAAAACACCATCCCGAACCGGAGCTGAGGGGTTAGGGAACGTTGTCCCCTCCTCCCTCAACCCCGAAATAGGACGGTTGGCTGAGAACAAGGTCAGCATCTACCCTGTGAAATTAGAGGCTGACCAGAAAAAGTTGTGGTAGAGGTTGTATGAAAAGCGAGGAAACCGGGGGGAAAAACAAGTGTTTTGAAGGAAGGAGAAGAGGCTAAGCTGTGGTCGGACGGGGTGCTGAATCCCGTCAGCACGGCGGCCAGGATGGCACTCGCCGCGCCCCTTACGGGGGGTCTTTTTCGAAACAGAATCAGCAGCGAATTAGGCGTTCGAGGATATCGCGAGGCTCGAAGGTTAGGCTACATTAGGTTAGGTTTGAAGCAAGGAACTGGTGCAAACCTATCACAGAAAGTGTTTTCCAATCATTATGGCTTCTAATGACATTTTAAGAAGCTCTTTAACACAAAAACAGTAGTCTTCATCCCTTTACATCATGCATAAATTAAATAAACCATTGTCTCAAAAGATAATTTTGATTCTTCTAACCAAGTGTTTTTTCGTACTCCAACAATGATATTCACGCTTATAAGAGCGCCAACGGCAACGCGAAGACTCTAATGAAAGTTTCATATGTCAATTTTTTGCAAAAGCGCTTTTCATGCAAAACACCCATTTTTGAAAATCTTCGTATCTTCTGTTTTTAACTTTTCTTGCTAGTTCGTAAATTGACCACCATTTAAGGATTTAAAATGGAAAGAAATAATGAATGAATGAGACACCAACTATTAAGCTATCAATTGACGTGACTGACTGACAGACAGGCTTGTATGTACTCAATACGATCCTCGCGATAGCTTCGAACGCGTAATTCGCTGCCGGGACTATTCCGAAAAAAACCCCGAAATTGATATACTCTAGTTTTGTTTTCACCCTTGGTCTAAAAAGCTAATAATTGCAGATCTAGTTAACCGCGGAAGGAGAGTATTATAAAGCTTTAGGAATATGTAGGCAGAAATGGAACAGGCACTTATAACCCAAAGTTCAACCCCCTTTGAGGGTAAAAAAACAACAAATGAACACCACCTCCTTTCACCCTTTAAAAATGTGCGAATTACTTACGAGCAAAATTTCAACTGCTCCAATGATGTACATAGCTCCTGCCACGGTGGTACCAGTGTAGAACAGGACTCCAACGGCGCCTCCAAACTCAGGTCCAAGAGATCGGGATATCATGAAATATGAACCTCCTGCAGGTACAACTCCGTTGGTGGCGATGGCGGATAGGGAGATACCCGTCAGGAATGTCTATAAAAATACACGAACGGAGTAAAGAGTTTGTTTTGAGTTGTTAACGAATTGGAAAGAGGACGGTTTTTTTTTACCATAGTTTTCCTCTCCGCTCTCTCACATTCCTATACCGGCTAAGGATAATTAAAATCGATAGATTTGAAGGATCATTAAATATGGCGGCATCATCGGAAAATTAATCGAATCGAACTTTTGCAATGTCGGGTTGATCCGGGAGAGTAAAGAATGCAGTTGGGTTTGGTTTGGTATAGGAACAGAGGAAAGTAGTGAAGGAAGTGTGCAAGGGGGGAGGGGGATCTGTAAAGAAAGTGGTGACGTATATAGGTTTAAATCCGACCTCCGTCAGTGAGGGCGGCAGGGTACGCAAGTGCAGGAGCGCTGGGACAGTCTGGCATGCAATCCTTTAGCTGCAGTATGGTTGGGTGTTACGCCTGACGCCCTCTTACGCGTGTATTTTTACTCAATTGAGAAAGAATTAAAGATGAGGAATAAAAGAGGAATACACAAATGAAAAGGGATCAAAGAGTGTAATAGCAAACTTCATCAATCCTAAATACTGTAGCAAACGTGCTACAAAAGGCCGGGAGCAAGTTGCCAATAGACAAGGGAAAAGATCAAGTCCTGTGAGTCCTTAAATTGCTTCAAAATAAAGTTAGAAAGTACTTGGAATCTTTATTATATTTTCCTAATATATTCTTGAATTAGTAGATAAATAATAGATATTCTTTTAGAAAAAAAATGCTGTTTATATATTCATATGAATATGCAATGTTCTTCCAGGAAAAAAAAGAAGAGGAAAAGGTGTTTCTGAGTACTTTCGAACTTTATTCAGATAATGAAATGAATAAAGTTCGAAAGTATTCGGAATAACCTTTTCCTTTTTTTCCTGCGGGACATTGCATTCATTGGTAACCTCACGTCCTATTTTGTGAGTTTTTCATTTTATATGAAGCTGTATCGATTTGATGCTGCTCCAGCTGTTTATATTTTTGATGCTGCTGGAGCTCTTTATATTTTTGTAAGGTCCCTTCGCTTCGCCTTTCATCCTGCTGGTTGGTTGAAACGAAGAAGCGAAACCGACGAGGGCATCTCCGCCATAAGGTTTGGGAGCGGAGGTTCGTAAAGAATGGGGAGTGATGACGGGGAAAGGCAAAATGTTACATTGCTAGAGTCTAGGGAGGAAACTACTAGGGGCAGTCGGGACATGGAGGGCACGCAAGTATCCAGACCTTGCTTAACCTCACCACTTAAAGCAGATCCCTTTGTCTTTGGGGACTGGAGGGCACGTAATCCCCCAGATTTCGGGGGCAGCATGGTTGCCAACACAACACCTGGCACACATGCAGAGAACTAACGCTATGATCTAAATAAGAAAGATTTAGAAAGGAAAATAGCTGTGGGAAAAGAAATAAGCATCATGCCGCTATCGAGATTCAAACCGCTGACTCAACGGCTGAGGTGAGTGGACGGTGGCTTAATCCACTCGGCTATCACTTAACCTAAAAAGACTCTTCCCACTCATGGGTCTTCAATAAATGACTTCAAATAAAGAGAAAAAAATCAAGTGGAGTTCGATCTCTACGAGAGACCTGAAAGTGGACTTTAGGGCCCCTTCACACGACGTCATCATGGTGGTGCCACCAGTCACGCCACCAAAGTAACTCGCTGTTATGGCTGCACTAAAAGTCGGGCCTCGTGGGGGATAGCTCCGTTTAGTGTCCTTGCAAACATGTGGTGGCGCCACCAGTCGTGCCGCGGCCAGATTTATGGTGGTGAGCAAAGAGTTTATGCGAGGGGCCAAGCTGGTGGCGCCACCAAATGTCTACTAAACTGAGCTATTCGGACAAGACACGAATTTCAGTACGCTCATGATGAATGAGAATGAGCTCTGTTGGCGGCACGAGTGGTGGCTGGGAGAGAAAAAATGATGGCGTCCTTTGAAGCGACTTTAAGGCCAATTCCTTGGCCGCTAAAAAAAAAGGATCAAATTCATCATTATTAAATCACTTAAAGCGAATAACAATATTTTGATCCGAGTTTTATCGCCCATTTGAAGCCTTTTATTTCTTTTTAGGGGACCTACAGATAAACGGGGGTCTATAGTGTACATGGCAGCGGTCGTTGGGGCGACTCAAATCGGAACTCCATCCGGTGACTGCCCACACCAGATGTGGCTTAACTTGGTGAAGCGGTGTGAGACTAATGGGACTCGCCTAAGCTAGCCACACTCGCAAATTTAATAAAGATGGTTATTTTTGTTTACCTAAAATTATGCGAAAACAAACGAAAGCATCTATGACAGAAATTTGGTGAGGAGATATTAGTAAAGTGGTGATGATAGGTGAAGTGTATGAAAAGTATAGAGCCCGAGTAGTTTAGGCAGGAGACTAGATGGGGCGATCGGGAGCAAAACGTCATGTAACTCAAAAATTTGACTAATTTTAATAATTAAGGCCGAGCCAAGAGGCCGCATTTCAAAATCTCCAGGAACAAGTTGGCGCAAAATGCCCCTCGAGCTCAATAAGTACAAAGAAGAAGGATAACTTTCCGTACCGTACAGCAGCACATCAAGACCAAACTGAAGGAGAGGACGGCCCCGGCACTTCCTACGATCCACGGCATTCGGATAAAAAGGATGACCCCGAAGATATTCTGGATACATGGCAGATATACGCCCATGAGCGTGCCCAACGCCGCTTTCTGCTTGGGCCCTTTGCTAGGGTCGGCTTCTGAAGCGGACGGGATCGTGACGTTGTAGTTGGCCAAGGAATTGATCATCATGGAGATCCGGGGTCGATCGCCCATCTCCTCCTGCGGAAGAAGACAACACTGAACCCAAAGACGCAACAAAGCTGTCGGTAATCAACGCTATCTCCAAAAGGGGGGAGGCGATGAAGGCTAATAAGGTAAGAAAGGTGATAATAAATGCCCTATGCGGTTATGGCCGTAGATAAGGCCTGGGTAAAAATCTATTGCGGGTTGTGCTCTCATTTAATACTATTTTATTTTTTAGTGTAGAAACATTTTTGTGCACATCAATTATAAATGACTAATTGAAAAAGTTTATTACGACCGTATGAGATAATTGAAAAAAACAAAATAAAAAAGTGAAAATATAAACTAAATAAATAATTCTAATTACTGCCATCAGTCCATTGAGTGTGGACGATATCCCTCGACCGAATAATTCAATGAACATAAAGATCAAAATGATAATTAATGGCAAGGGGGCGGGACTCGAGGGGATGGAGGGGGGTAGTGTAGTTTCAAACCAACCAGAGATCATAGAACCCTTCGTGGTTCAGCGTCAGGAGTAAGTGGATAAGAGCCACCTCACTAAGTGATACTAGAATCTCATCGGCTAGGTTCCTGAACAGATGCGAGAGTGGTCATGTGATGTGAAGACGGAAGGGAAAATAGCGGTGTTGTGATTGGCTTGAAAGTTGTGTTCGCCCTCACTCGAAACTGGCCTCGACGCTAGAAGTACAACGTCGTGTCCACTAGACCAATGAGAGACATTTTCTTTCCTTTATACGTTTTTTTTCATTAGCATATTGGCAATGCCTGGGCATGAGTCGCTGTAATCAAAGTTAGTCTCATAATTAAACTATATTGAAAGGAAACAACAAAACCTCCAAACCAACTAAAATCAACAGAACAAACTGGCAAAAAGAGATCAAGAAAAGAACGATGAAATCATGTTTTGGAGAGGGAGGGAGGCCCGGCTCCTTCCTTCGGGAGAACACAAATTCAGCACTAAGAATATCAAATAATATAGAGAGGACAGCCTCCTCCAAGTAGTTAGTCAGTCCTGAGTCCAGAGTGAACGAAACTGTCTCGAGTAATAGAGACAAGCGGTAGCGACTACGCTTGTTCAGGTGCTGGGACAGGTAACGTGCGCGAAGATCCCAGACTGGGGCGCTCAACATGAATGCGCCGAATAGTCGGGAATCAAGCAATTGTTGCAGTAAAGTGCAAGGGAGTATGCCCAATTCGAAGAGGACAGAAATGCCTTTAAAGCCCCAGATGCTTGGGAAAGGTTTGTGTGTGTGTGTGTGTTTGAGTGGAGGGGGGGGGGGTACGGAGACGAAAAGAGAAGCGGCGAGATGGCACTAAACTCTATGTTACCGCCGGTCGTCTCCCATCTTCTTAGCCAGGCAGCCCGGAGGGTGGACCTAATTCCTGCCATGCAGTCGGTGGGAGGAAGAGCCCAGTCTTCACAGGCTCTTTGGCGCAATCATTCCCCGGAATCCCTACATGTCTAGGAACCCACAGAAGATTATCTCGACATCCGCCCGGCTCGTGACAACCGTGGCGTCAGGAACACAGCGAACCAGGAGGTGCGGAGATTCCTATCCCCAAAGAAGAGTCAGGGCGCTTTGTGAGTCTATATCAAACAAGAACCCGTATCCCAACCGGGCGCAATGCGCCATCTCCACTACCGAAAGGTCTATTGCAACTGGATCTGCCATGAAGACAAGCAGCCCCTGGTAGAGCCCCGCTGACTTCAAACAGAGATTATAAGACGTGGAAGTCGAGCCCCTCTTGGTACTTAAGAGCCATCAGTGTACACCGGTACGGATCTAACGTGACACTTTAGGGTGGTCCAAAAAGTCCGAAATCGATACTCATGGCGCTATAGAAGTTTTGAAGCAGAGGCGTGGCAACAAAAAGCCAAAGGTTGGCGTCTTGGGCAGAGCAAGACCACGCCACCGGCTCGAGAGCTACACAGAGGTTTCTGGGGAGTTTCCTAGCCTTAAACCAAAAGGGGTAAGGGTATGACTGGCATCTCTAGGCGGTAAAGGTATCCTCGAGGTCTGACGCAGATGCAGTGAGAGCTGTTAGTGAGTGAGGGGGACGCTGAGCCCGCTTTTACAAGCGTATAATGACTGTGTATGGCTCAAACGCGTGGCATCTCCACGGCTAAGATTGAGAGAGAGGGACGCAGTCTGAAATGCTGGAAATGTTGAAAAGCCTGCCAAAACACAGTAATTTCTAACACTTGTGACCACAAAGGAGAGAAAAAAGAACGGTGTTACATAGAATTACATAAATGAGCAGGCCACGACAGACCTTGCGGTCCAAACTAGGTTGTCTGAGATAAAAGATAATGAGGAAGATATTTAACTTCCTTGAGAGACCGTTCGGTCTCTCGCAACCAGCAGCTCACTGCTATCCCGTCTCTGATTTTCGGAATTTTCAGGGGTCCACAGTGGGTGCGTTAAAGAATGGTGTTTGCAACCTACGAGAGCGAGGCACTCTGACCACAAGTTTCCAAAAGGTCGTATTCTTTTCCATTTGGCGACTCCCTTAAGCATAATTCGCCCGAATTCAAATTTCAGCCTAAGGCTAGGATACTCTAAAATTCCAAGACAAATAAAAAATAAAACAAAAAATCAACAAAGAACCAAAAACAAAAAAGAAGGATGCACGTTCCAGGGTCGGGGAAGGCCCACCTCCTCCTGGCGAAGGAATATTAAACCAACACCAAAGAGAGTAAAATAAAGTGAAAGAAGCCAGCCTCCTCTAAAAAGTTAGAGTGTCCACAAATATGTGTGAAAGAACTCGTTCCGTGTACAAGGAACAAGATGTGGCGACCCATCTCGTCCCGGTACCAAGACAGGTAACGTGCGCGAAGATCACCCAGACTGGGACATTTAACACGAATGTGCCGAACAGTAAGGTGCAGGGAGAGCCTGCATTAAATGGCAGTTCGTCTCGAGAATGTGGCAAATTCGAAAACGACAGAAAGCGAACTGAAGTCGTCGCAGCATTGAGGGGTAGGTCCATGGCAGCAGTCGCGGCGCAATGGCACGTAACTTTAAGGTCGCCTCAGATCTCTCCCATCTTGTTTGCTAGGCCATCCAGAGGGTGACCCTAAATCCTCCCATGTAGCCTGTGTGAGGAGGAGCGAAAAGCTGATTTGGTAAGCACACTCTCCGTGGACTCTTTGGTGCCCTAATTCCCCGCATGTCCTACAATTCCAAGAACCCAGCAGAAAATAATATCCCCATCCACCCAATTCGCGGCAACCGGGGCGTCACGGGTACTGCAAACCAGGTAGTGTTGATACTGCAATGCCACGAGACAACTCAAGGCGCTTTCCATGTCGCTAAAGATCACAATCCAATCTCCGAACCGGATACGAAGCGTTATCTCCCGTACCGAGCGGTGTGTTGCAACTAGCTCGACCGTGAAGGCAGACGAAGTGCCGGTTTGAGCCATGCTGACTTTAAATGAAGGAGATACTTCGTGGGAGCCGACCGCCTCTTTGGACTTGGAGCAATCCGCATACACTGGCACGAAGTGTGCTTTAAAAGGGTCAAACGCAATACTCTCGGTGGTGTGGAAGCTTTGGGAGCAGAGGCGTAGCGACAGATAGTCAAAGGTGGTACCCTGCAGGGTGGCGTCTTGGGCAGCACTTGACGAGCCACTGAGCTCTCAAAGGAGTTTCCTTGCCCTAAAGCCAAAGGGCAGAGAGTATAACTGGCGTCTCTCGGCAGTATAGACACCATCGAGATCGTCCGCCGATGCAGTGAGACGTTGGTGACATAGGGACTACTCGGCAGGTGCGTACAGCCGCACATTTTGTTTTTCAATGTGGTGGCCCATCTGGCAAATGCCTACTTGGGCATAAGTCGCCGTACACCACACAGGCTATATTAGAAAACAAATAACAGAACAAATAATATGTAACTAACAAATAATAACAATAAAAATAACGAGAAAAAGCAATTTATTTTTTTTTAAGAGCTCATCTGGCGACTGCCTACTTGGGCATTAGTCGCCGTATTAAAACTGGCCTAGTTCTAGGCTACTTTAAAATAAAATTAGAGAGAAAAAAGAAACACCCCAAAAAGGGGGAAATGAAGCAAGCTGGGGGGTCAGGGAGAGGTCCCCCCGGAGCAGGAGCGTGAAACCAAAGGGAAAAAAAACAAAAAAAAACAAATGCAAAAAACAAAAAAAAAACAAAAACAAACCTTGCTTAAATAATAGGGAGAAGGCCAGCCTCCCCCCAAAAGTCAACAAGTCCACAAGTCAATGTGCACGAATCTGTCCCGAGTACAAGGGACAGGCGGTAGCAACCCCGCCCATCCCGGTACCGGGACAGGTATAGTGCGCGAAGATCACCCAGACTGGGACATTCGACAAGAATGCTGCCGAACAGTCTGGGGGACGACGCAGTCGTTGCAATAGGGCGCAGGCGAGCGCTCCATCAAATAGCGATGCGTCACACGAGTGTGTCCGATTCGGAGACGACAGAAAGCAACCTGAAACCGCCGCGGCATTGGGGGATAGGTCCATGGGAACAGTCGCGGCGCAATGGCACGCAACTTTAAGGTCCCTTCGACCGTCTCCCATCTTCTTTGCCAAGCAGTCCGAAGAGCTGCCCGTATTCCTGCCATGTAGTCGGTGTGAGGAAGAGCGAAACGCTGGTCCGGTCGCAGAGTCCTCGCGGACTCTTTGGCGCCCTCATCGGCGCGCTCATTCCCCGCAATTCCTACATGTCCAGGAACCCAGCAGAAGATAATCTCGATATCCATCCGGCTCACCAAAACCGTGGCGTCATGGATATCGCGAACCAGGGGATGCGGAGATTCCAATGCCCCGAGAGCACTCAGGGCGCTTTGTGAGTCGCTATAGATCACAATCCGGTCTCCGAAACGAGAAAAAGCAAGAGGACAAGAAGGAAGTATGTTCCAGCGTCGGGAAAAGGTACGCCTCCCCTCGCTGCAGGAACATGCGACCTACAAAAAGAAGCACGAAAGAAGGTCAAATAAACGTGAGAAGGCCAGCCTCCTCCAAAAAGTCATAGAGTCCATAAGTCAATGTGCACGAACCCGTCCCGAGTACAAGGAATAAGAGGTAGCGAACCAGCTCGTCCCGATACTGGAACATGTAACGTGTGCAAATATCGCCTAGATTGGGACATACAACAATAATGTGCCGAACAGTCTGGAGGACAACTCAGTCTTCTCACTAGGACGCAGGCGAGTGCTTCATCAAGTAGCGATGCGTCACACGAGTGTGTCCGATTCGAAGACGACAGAAAGCAACCTGAAGCCGCCGCGGCTTTGGGGGCTAGGTCCATGGGAACAGTCGCGGCGCAATGGCACGCAACTTTAAGTTCCCTTCGACCGTCTCCCATCATCTTTGCCAAGCTGTCCGAAGAGCTGCCCGTATTCCTGCCATGTAGTTGGTGTGAGGAAGAGCGAAACGCTGGTCCGGTCGCAGAGTCCTCGCGGACTCTTTGGCGCCCTCATCGGCGCGCTCATTCCCCGCAATTCCTACATGTCCAGGAACCCAGCAGAAGATAATCTCGATATCCATCCGGCTCACCAAAACCGTGGCGTCACGGATATCGCGAACCAGGGGATGCGGAGATTCCAATGCCCCGAGAGCACTCAGGGCGCTTTGTGAGTCGCTATAGATCACAATCCGGTCTCCGAAACGAGAAAAAGCAAGAGGACAAGAATGAAGTATGTTCCAGCGTCGGGAAAAGGTACGCCTCCCCTCGCTGCAGGAACATGCGACCTACAAAAAGAAGCACGAAAGAAGGTCAAATAAACGTGAGAAGGCCAGCCTCCTCCAAAAAGTTATAGAGTCCATAAGTCAATGTGCACGAACCCGTCCCGAGTACAAGGAATAAGAGGTAGCGAACCAGCTCGTCCCGATACTGGAACATGTAACGTGTGCAAATATCGCCTAGATTGGGACATACAACAATAATGTGCCGAACAGTCTGGAGGACAACTCAGTCTTCTCACTAGGACGCAGGCGAGTGCTTCATCAAGTAGCGATGCGTCACACGAGTGTGTCCGATTCGAAGACGACAGAAAGCAACCTGAAGCCGCCGCGGCATTGGGGGATAGGTCCATGGGAACAGTCGCGGCGCAATGGCACGCAACTTTAAGTTCCCTTCGACCGTCTCCCATCTTCTTTGCCAAGCAGTCCGAAGAGCTGCCCGTATTCCTGCCATGTAGTTGGTGTGAGGAAGAGCGAAACGCTGGTCCGGTCGCAGAGTCCTCGCGGACTCTTTGGCGCCCTCATCGGCGCGCTCATTCCCCGCAATTCCTACATGTCCAGGAACCCAGCAGAAGATAATCTCGACATCTGCCCGGCTCGCCAAAACCGTGGCGTCACGGATATAGCGAACCAGGGGATGCGAAGATTCCAATGCCCCGAGAGCACTCAGGGCGCTTTCTGAGTCGCTATAGATCACAATCCGGTCTCCGAACCGGGCACGTCGCATAATCTCCCGTACCGAGTGGTGTATTGCCACCAGCTCGGCCGTGAAGACAGACGCAGCGACTGGTAGAGCCCCGCTGACTTCAAACAGAGGGGATACGGCGTGGAAGCCGACCCCCTCTTGGGACTTGGAGCCATCCGTATACACTGGCACGGTTCCAGCGTGACACGATGTGTGCTCCAAAAAGGTCGAACGCAATACTCCCGGCGCAGTACAAGCTTTGGGAGCAGAGGCGTGGCGACAAATAGCCAAATGTGGTACCCTCCAGGGTGGCGTCCTGGGCAGAACCAGGGGCGCCACCGGCCCTAGGGCGATATCTACCTCTCGAAGGAGTTTCTTGGCCCTAAACCCAAAAGGCTTAGGGTATGACTGGCGTCTCTCGACGGCATAGGCACCATCGAGATCAGCTGCGGATGCAGTGAGAGCTGTTGGCGACTGAGGGAGGCGCAGGGCTCGCGCGTACAGTCGAGTGATACACTGCACGCGGCGCAGAGCGAGTGGCATCTCCCCAGCATCGACCAACAGGCTCTCAATGGGGAAAGTGCGGAAGGCACCGGTCGCAAGGCGAAGGCCGGTGTGGTGGATCGAATCCACCTTCCGCAATAAACGCTCGGCTGCGGATGCATAAAACTCGCATCCGTAGTCGAGCTTCGAACGAACAAAGGATCGATAAAAAAGAAAGGCAGTAGCCCTATCAGCGCCCCAAGCGCTGAACGTCACGGAACGGAGAATGTCCATGGCGCAGGTACAAGAGACCCTAAGGCTGCGAATATGAGCCTCCCAGGTGAGGCGTGGGTCGAATACAAGACCAAGGAAACGGTGCGACTCAACCACATCCAGGCGCACCCCATTAAGAAACAAATCTGGGTCGAGGTGAAGCCGTGGATGGCGGCAGAAGTGCACCACCTTAGTCTTGGTCAAAGAAAACCGAAACCTGTGCGCTTCGGCATAGCCAGAGACGCGGTTCAATGCCTGTTGGAGTCGACGCTCTAGAGTTGGCATCTGGGCCGCGCCAAAAGAGATCGAAAGGTCGTCCACGTAGAGGGCAGCGAGAACATCTTCCGGCAGCACCGAGGTGATGCCGTTGATGCTCAGGGCAAAGAGTGTGACACTGAGGACACTTCCCTGCGGGACACCCTCTTCCTGCTCCTTTGGGCCGGAGAGGGCTCCCCCCACCCGTACGCGGAATCGACGATCTCGCAAAAATTCAGATATAAAAATTAGGAGGCGTCCCTACGCCACCATCGTGTGGAGAGTCTCCATGATACCGTATCGCCATGCGGTATCATAGGCCTTCCCCAGATCGAAAAACACCGTGGCGTAGTGCTGTCTACGGAGGAAAGCCTCGCAGACGGCATTTTCCAGTCGGAGCAGAGCATCCGACGTGGAGTGGAACTTGCGGAAGCCGCACTGTGCGGAAGACAGATGGCCTCCGCTGTCCAGGAAAAAGGCTAATCTAACATTTACCAATTTCTCCATCAACTTGCACACGGAAGAGGTTAGAGATTTTTTTTTTTTTTTTTTTTTTATAGAGCCCATCTGGCAACTACCCACTTGGGCATAAGTCGCCGAAAAACACGACAGCCTAGAATTAGGCTACTTTAAAGTTAAAATATGAAAACTTAACAATCAATATAAATTTGAAAAACTTAACAATCGAAGCAATCTCCGGCAGCGGGGGGAGGTCCCCCTCACCCCGGTGCAGGAGAGTGCAATCTAAAACAAAACAATAACAAAAAAAGGAACCTTAAATAAAGGGGAGAAGGCCGGCCTCCCCCAAAAAGTCAATAAGTCCACCAGTCATGGTGCACGCACTCGTCCCGAGTACAAGGGACAGGCGGTAGCGACCCCGCCCATCCCGGTACCGAGACAGGTATCGTGCGCGAAGATCACCCAGACTGGGACATTCGACAAGAATATGCCGAACAGTCTGGGGGACGACGCAGTCGTTGCAATAGGGCACATGCGAGCGCTCCACCAAGTAACGATGCGTCACACGAGTGTGTCCGATTCGAAGACGACAGAAAGCAACCTGAAGCCGCCGCGGCATTGGGGGATAGGTCCATGGGAACAGTCGCGGCGCAATGGCACGCAACTTTAAGTTCCCCTCGACCGTCTCCCATCTTCTTTGCCAAGCAGTCCGAAGAGCTGCCCGTATTCCTGCCATGTAGTCGGTGTGAGGAAGAGCGAAACGCTGGTCCGGTCGCAGAGTCCTCGCGGACTCTTTGGCGCCCTCATCGGCGCGCTCATTCCCCGCAATTTCTACATGTCCAGGAACCCAGCAGAAGATAATCTCGACATCTGCCCGGCTCGCCAAAACCGTGGCGTCACGGATTTCGCGAACCAGGGGATGCGGAGTTTCCAATGCCCCGAGAGCACTCAGGGCGCTTTGTGAGTCGCTATAAATCACAATCCGGTCTCCGAACCGGGCACGTCGCGTAATCTCCCGTACCGAGTGGTGTATTGCCACCAGCTCGGCCGTGAAGACAGACGCAGCGCCTGGTAGAGCCCCGCTGACTTCAAACAGAGGGGATACGGCGTGGAAGCCGACCCCCTCTTGGGACTTGGAGCCATCCGTATACACTGGCACGGTACCAGCGTGACACGATGTGTGCTCCAAAAAGATCGAACGCAATACTCCCGGCGCAGTACAAGCTTTGGGAGCAGAGGCGTGGCGACAAATAGCCAAATGTGGTACCCTCCAGGGTGGCGTCCTGGGCAGAACCAGGGGCGCCACCGGCCCGAGAGCTATATCTACCTCTCGAAGGAGTTTCCTGGCCCTAAACCCAAAGGGCTTAGGGTATGACTGGCGTCTCTCGGCGGCATAGGCACCATCGAGATCAGCTGCGGATGCAGTGAGAGCTGTTGGCGACTGGGGGAGGCGCCGGGCTCGCGCGTACAGGCGAGTGATGCACTGCACGCGGCGCAGAGCGAGTGGCATCTCCCCAGCATCGACCAACAGGCTCTCAATGGGGGAAGTGCGGAAGGCACCGGTCGCAAGGCGAAGGCCGGTGTGGTGGATCGAATCCACCTTCCGCAATAAACGCTCGGCTGCGGATGCATAAAACTCGCATCCGTAGTCGAGCTTCGAGCGAACAAAGGATCGATAAAAAAGTAAGGCGGTAGCCCTATCAGCGCCCCAAGCGCTGAACGTCACGGAACGGAGAATGTCCATGGCGCGGGTACAAGAGACCCTAAGGCTGCGAATGTGAGCCTCCCAGGTGAGGCGTCGGTCGAATACAAGACCAAGGAAACGGTGCGACTCAACCACATCCAGGCGCACCCCATTAAGAAACAAATCTGGGTCGGGGTGAAGCCGTGGATGGCGGCAGAAGTGCACCACCTTAGTCTTGGCCAAAGAAAACCGAAACCTGTGCGCTTTGGCATAGCAAGAGACGCGGTTCAATGCCTGTTGGAGTCGGCGCTCCAGAGTTGGCATCTGGGCCGCGCCAAAAGAGATCGAAAGGTCGTCCACGTAGAGCGTAGCGAGAACATCTTCCGGCAGCACCGAGGTGATGCCGTTGATGCTCAGGGCAAAGAGTGTGACACTGAGGACACTTCCCTGCGGGACACCCTCTTCCTGCTCCTTTGGGCCGGAGAGGGCTCCCCCCACCCGTACGCGGAATCGACGATCTCGCAAAAATTCAGATATAAACATTGGGAGGCGTCCCCTCGCCCCCATCGTGTGGAGAGTCTCCATGATACCGTATCGCCATGCGGTATCATAGGCTTTCTCCAGATCAAAAAACACCGTGGCATAGTGCTGTCTACGAAGGAAAGCCTCGCAGACGGCATTTTCCAGTCGGAGCAGAGCATCCGACGTGGAGTGGAACTTACCGAAGCCGCACTGTGCAGAAGACAGATGGCCTCCGCTGTCCAGGAAATAGGCTAATCTAACATTTACCAATTTCTCCATCAACTTGCACACGCAAGAGGTTAGAGAGATTGGGCGGAAACCGGTCGGAGTAGAGTGATCTCTCCCCGGCTTGCGAAAGGCGAGCACAGTAGCGATTCGCCAGGAGTCTGGGAGGAGACCTTCCACCCAGATCCTGTTGAACAAATCTAATAGAAAGGCCATGCCTCGCTCACCCAGGTGTCGAAGCATGGCGTACGGGACATCGTCCGGACCATGGGCGGTGTCCGCGCACGAAGCGAGAGCGGAACGCAACTCACTCACAGTAAACTTGTCGTTGAAGGGTTCTCCGCCTCTGGAGGTAAAGTCCAGCCGGCGGCCTTCCGCGACATCACGACGTGCATTGAATGCTGGCGGAGCAGCATCACGGCTAGAGAATGCGGAAAAAGCGGTCGCTAAGGATTCCGCCACGGACGCGGGGTCCGAGATTGCGGTCCCATTCTCCTGGAGAACGGGAGGGGGGTCCTGCGAGAACTTGCCCCGAATCCTTTTGACTCGCTTCCACACCTCAGCTAAAGGGGTCTTCCCGTTAAGTGAAGACACGTATGCCCGCCAAGAAGAGCGGCGGGCGTGCTTCGAAATTCAGCGACGGTGAAATCGTTCGGGCGGCGCTTATAGCGCATGTAGGCATAACGCTTCTGTTTGAGGGCCGTCTCACACTCGGCCGACCACCATGGGAGTGGTCGGCGTGCAAAACGGCCAGACGTCCTAGGAATAGTAGTCAGGCCCACGGCGATGAGGTTGCCGGAGAAGAACTCAACGGCCTCATCTACCGACCTAAACTCCTCGACTGAGATAGAGAATTCAGTCATTTCCTGAAATGCAGGCCACCGCGCCCGCGCCAAGCACCACCGAGGTGGTCTCTCAGGCGGCAGTTGCCCTGAAAATGATATTTGAATGGGAAAATGATCACTACCATGGAGGTCATCGACCACCCCCCAATCAAAATCAGGCTGTGCATCCGAAGAGCACAAAGATAGGTCTAGGCAAGAAAATCAAGCGGTTCTCGGACAGTGATGCGTAAACTCATCCACGTTTAGGACACCCATCTCAAGCTCTTCGATCAGATCGGCAAGGACTTGTCCCCTGGGATTTATGGAGTAATCTCCCCAGAGAGGATGCCTGCCGTTCAGATCTCCAAGCAAGAGATAGGGCCTCAGGAACCGTGCCACAACGCGGCGGAAGTCCCCCGCGTCGAAGTCAGCTGACGGTGGAATGTACGCAGAAATGATAGTATACCTCCTATCCAGGTGCAGCTGCACAGCCACTGCCTGAAAGGAGGTATCTAAAGAGAAAGGAAGAACGGAGACATCATCCCGGGGGGTAACCGCGCATCCCCCAGCTCGGCCATCCTGCGGTGGTGGGGTCGCAAGACCCTTGTACCCCGGGAGGGCGGGCAGGGGGCACGCGCCTAGCATGGTCTCCTGCAAAAAGATAGCTAACGGGGAGCGGGACGAGACGAGCAACCGCAGCTCCTCCCAGTTGGCCCGGAGTCCACGGCAATTCCATTGAAGGAATATGCCCTCCAGGCCTAGCTCGGAGGAGACGCGGGGGCCCTCCTCGAACTGAAGACCCTCACGGAAATGGCCGTACGTTTCCCGGGGGCAGAACCCCGGGCGCTGTTGGCCGGACAAAGCGCTGGAGGCGCTGTCGCCTTCGATGACTTATTGGGGGAAGTTGGGCTCGCCATCCGAGTCTTTTCCTCCCTCCGCCTCGAAACCTTAGGCGGGCGCTGCGGCTTCGGAGGCGGGCGGCCCTCTTTTCGAGGAACCACCGTCTCCGAGCTACTCGCTCAACCTCGGGACGTGGGCGAAAGAGCCGAAGCTCCTTTGTTGCTGTCCTCCTTTCGGGGGACAGCTTTAGGAACCCTCGAAGATGGCCTAGCGACCATCTTCAGGGGTGTTGCCTCCTGTGAGTCTAACGACTCGGTGGAGGCGCGTGGCCGTTTCGCCTTGCGGGAAACGGTCACGCTGGGGGAAGAGGGGGGAGCCCTGGGTTTAGCCGGGGCTGGGTATGAACCCTTTTTGCCGCCAGCTTTACCAGGGGAGCGCCCGGGTTGGGTAGAGCCCGCAGAAGGGCTCCGAATGGGCGCGGAAACAACCGTGCTCGTTGGCCTGGATGGGCCAGGAGCAGAGGGTGCCTTTCTAGCTACTGAGGCATATGACGTCCCAGGCAGAGCTGGGGGCGCCAGGACCAAGTCCTTAGCCTCGCGGAATGAGAGTCTATCCTGGGCCTGAACGGCCAGGATTTCTTTCTCCAGGAGATATGCACCACATTGCTTCGAAGAAGCAGGGTGCGGCTCTTCGTAATTGACACACTTGGCCACACACGATTTGGACTTATCGTGTGCGACCTTGGAGCAATTTACACATACTTCGGGTGACCCCGACTTTGCACGTCTACATGAGCGATTCGTATGGCCGAAGCGGTCACAGTAATAGCACCGCCGCGGAAGTGGCACGAATGCCTTCACGCGGTAGCGGTACCAACCGGCACGCACCGACTCAGGGAGCTTGTCACAGTCGAACGTGACGAAGAGTGTAGGGGTGGGTCTCGAGGCCCCTCCCTGTTTTCTCATCACACGTTCGAACTTGACCGCCCCATGGTCGGCCAGCTCTAGGGTGATGGCCTCAATGGAGTAGTCAACGAGTTCCCTCGCATAAACTACTCCTTTCACAAAGTTCATGGTAGAGTGCGGCGTCACACTCACCGGGGTGCCATGAAGTGTCCGAAGAGCACTTATCTTGGCCGCCTCGGCGGGATTCGCCTCATTCGCCAGAAGGCTCCCGTCCGAGAAACGGGTCACCTTCGGCTCTCTACCAATTGCACTAGCTAATCCTCTCCTCTGGTGGATCATGTTGCCCTTGGACAACATGGTGCCATCAGTGGAGCGAATAACGAGGAAGCGTTTGAAGCCAGCGGGCTCGAAAACGCCAGGTAACCTCTGAATGAGGGGCCCCGATGTCATCGAGGCTCCGCCCTGTGCACTCTTGGTCTTAGTCAGGGGCTCCGCACACGGGGGGGTAGAGGGGCTGGATGTGCCGATCTTGGCTTGGTCGTCACCTAAAGTGGCAGCAGACCTATCCGTCCCCGCAGCCCCCGCGGATGGAGAGGAGCCCCGAGTCTTCTTTGTCTTTCTAGTCTTTTTCTTTTTTGGAGAGGAGGGCGGGGAATGAACCCGCTTCTCACCTCCGCCGGCAGAAGCCCCCATGCCAGATGGGCCGGCCTCAGCCAGGTCCCTCTCCGAAATGGAGAAGTTCCTGGTAGTCGTGGGGGCACCTGTCAGAGGAGATCCCTTCCCTCCTTGTATTGCCTCGGAGCCCTCAGCCGTTTGAGGGGGACCTTGCATAGGGGCGGACTCGGGTTCGGTGCTTGGCGCCGAGCCCGGATTCTCCCCCATGAAAGGCCCTACCGTCTGAGGCTGGGTCTCCTCAAGGACCATGTCTATCACAGGAGGGGCCTCCAGTTGTCCATCCCCTCCCAGGACATAGCAGGTCCCCTTGGCAGCGTCAAGAGTCATTTGTCGGGAGGCACAAGCCTTAACCCCGGCAAGGTTTAATATCCTTGCCAGCAGGTCTTTTGAAGGAAGCGACCGAAGGGGCCTGGCTTCCCTCTCCCCCCTAAGGGGGGAGAGCCGCTTACAAGAGGGGTGGTCGGCAATGGGCTGCCTGCTGGCTTTCTTAACAGTCCCCTTAGAAAGAAAAGGAGGGACTGCCGCTGGAAATAGGGAGGTGCCCGAAAGCACCTCCAGAGAAGGGAGTGAGGGGAAGTCACCTACACCCGTAGGCGTAGAAGAGGAGTAAGCCTCCTCTCCGGTTAAAGAAGTATGGAGGGTCCCCTGCGCAAGCACAAGGGAGGGGGACCTCTATTTTTTGGGTGGAGCTGCCCGAGGGCGGCTCCGTTGTTCTTGGGGAAGTTGGGGGTTGGGTTATTTTTTGATACTCATCATTGGGCATGGTGACCCTCTTATTTACATGGGACGCAACAGCTCACCACCTCTCACAGTTGCCCGCACTGCAAGAGGTGCTTGCAGGCCCGGCAGAGCCAGGCGCCGCCATTTGGGACCACCCCTCCCGCCTGGTGGCCTGGCAGTCCATCGGCATGGCGGCTCCACCTTAGACACGGCGTAAAAATGATAGATTTTGAAGACGAGAGGAAAAGGGATGTGAGGAAGGTATGGGTGGGGATGAAGCAGGTAGTTAAAAACCAGCCACCCCAGACCGGAGCTCAGGGGTTAGGGAACATTGTCCCCCACCCCCTCAGCCCCGATGCGGGACGGTTGGCTGAAAGGAAGGTCAGCATCTACCCTGTGAAATTAGAGGCTGACCAGAGAAAGTTGTGGGAGAGGTTGTGTGAAAAGAGAGGAAACAAGTGTTTTGAAGGAAGGAAGAGAGGCTAAGCTGGGGCCGGACGGGGTGCTGAGTCCCGTCAGCACGGCGGCTAGGATGGCAAATCGCCGCGCCCCTTACGGGGAGCTGATATTCAATTTCACTGCATAGGCGAAACTATAGGAGCGTCGCCCTAAAGCAAGAAGGTCCCTCTGGGGTAGCTGTACGACGTCCTGAGAAAAACCGTTGGAGGACACTTCATGCGGCATGTCCATGCATTCCCCTCTCCTGCCCTGACTCCGGTGGGGGTGGCGACGTATAAAAGCAAATATCTTTGGAAAAACGTGGTAGATTACGTTAGTCATCGAGGTGACGAAGTTCCCGGCAAGAGGCCTGGGCTAACACCAACAGAAGGAACTAAGAAGAAGCTCATCCTCGAGCTAGTTCCTGGTGGTCACATCGAACTTTAAGTTAAGTTGATTTAAGAATCAAGTTCAACTTACTCTCGTCAGAGAAGCCCCCCTATCCTGGTGTCTCCCAAAGCACCGAGATAGTCCTCGCCCTTGAGGAATACCGGAACTAAGAAGAAGCTCATCCTCGAGCTAGTTCCTGGTGGTCACACCGAACTTTAAGTTAAGTTGATTTAAGAAGCAAGTTCAACTTACTCTCGTCAGAGAAAACCCTCTATCCTGGTGTATCCCATAGAACAGAGACAGTCCTCGCCCTTGAGGAAGACCCACGAATAAACTCCCTCCAGCACTCCCCTGAGTCAAAGGATTCTCACATTGGCTCATCGCTAGCCAGTGCGAATTATTCCCCAGAGTAATTCGAAGAGAATAAACATTCTTTCACTCCCCGTGGTGAGATCATTTCCTACCGAAGGCGTGAGTTTCTCCATCTGCCACACGCGCCAAAGGCCTCCGTGGCTTTAAAGCTATTTCGCACGTACGAACACATCTGGACAAGTAGCACGCATCATCCAGCAAACAACATTCTTGAGGTGACGTAACCATTGAGTTCAAGGTCAGACTCAAACCCGATTTTAGTAGAAAGCTACAAAGGTATTTAAACCCCGGTATTCGTTTCAGTAAGTCCGTTTGCATTTTTTTTTATATTAATGTAAGCAATGGGTCAACCAGCACTATAATGTCAAGTATGTCATTTTAGAAAGCCTCACTTAAATTTGTTGAATTCCTTTCTGTGTAGTTAAGGTATCAAATTTTGTTGGTTCATGTTTTTGTGTTCTGATTAAAGTTTAATTTTTGTTAACAAATTGTTATTGAATCCTCGAAACGCTAAGCAAGGCACTAGGAACCCTCAAAGATTAAAGAAGTAATAATCAGATGATAATAATAAAAAATATAGCACTCAGAGATAAAACGTAATCTAGGAGTTTTGAAGTACGTAAACAGCCCATACGTACAAACTCCAGCCATCACTCGGTCCTTCATATACCACGAAAGCAACAAACATTTCAAAACGAGTTGAACAGAGCAGAAAATTGATAAAGATAATGAAGCCACATGGAATAACAAGAAATCCACAACAAACCTTAGCAATATGGCAAATGGGGCGTTTGGAGTAAGCCTTTCAAATGTTTGGCAGCAGAAAGTGAGATATCCTTAAAAATAGCTTTAAGACACGCTGAACAACTTTTAAAAATAGACACACAACCATCTTTAAAATAAGAAAGAAAAGGGTTTTAGACCATTTTAGCAGATCGTCTTGAAGCCCTATTTCAAGACTTTGGAATAGCAATCGGGAGGAAGATCTCAAAATCGTTCGAAATGGAATACTCGACCACAAGAGTCATAAAATAACTTGTATTCAAATAAAAAAAATGACATCATCTGCAATCGTCTCCATCTTGGTAACTTCTGAAAACGGCATTATTAGACACTTTTCATCATTCCCCAAAAACGAAAACTGGAACTTACTGAATAGAGGTAAAGATTACGCTCGTAACCGGGCATTTCCGTGGACTCCGAGACAATCGGCTTCTCATCACTTCCATCTGGAAAAGAGAAAAGCAATTTCGTTTAACCTAAGATAATGTCACCGTTATTTATGATCAAATATAAACTAGCAACGGCCAAATTCCAACCGAGTTTCAATCAAGCTGCAATCTGGTTAGCAGATTTGCCTCAGTCTATCCTTTCCTCCTCAACAGATGAAGAGAACTAATGGATCGCTGTGTGCTCTTTGCGTCCGTTCGATTAATGAAACACACTCAATTGGGCCGAAATATGAGCTAATAGAAACAGTTTCTATCCTGACGAAGTGTGTGTTCTTTGATAGACACATCAGTGATTCAAAAGACGGGTTAACTATGAATAATGTGTGTTTCAAGAGGATTGTCTCAGTTCACACTCCTTCGTCAGCACATTCTACCCCTACGCTTTTTGTTATTTACTTTTTATATAAATAGGCGAAATCCAACGAGAGCATATCCGGCAAAATTGGGTGGAGGAGAGGTTTGTAGAGAAATTGCTGAAGAAAGAGTAAATTTAAATGTGTGGAAAGGATAGCCAGAGTAGTCTAGAGATGCGACTACTTGGGACGTTGGTAATTGTGAGACTGCGCAACACTTCAGAACTTGCCCTCCCTCCACAATTAAGGCAGATTTCCCTACAACTATTGGGGCTTAGAAGGCACGCGATCCTTCTCACGTCAGCTACAGTATATTGACCATGCAACTACTGTAACCCCCTTTGCGGGGCTATCCTAACGGAATTTTAAGTCAATTAGACCCACGCGTCATTATCGCCGTTTCCTACTAAAATACAAAGTACATCAATAATCCCAGAATTTTTTATTTTTATTTTAAGAGCCTATCTGGCGACTGCACACTAGGGCATAGGTCGCCGGAATCATGACAGCCTAACACTAGGCTACTTTAAAATAAGAACATGAAAACACAACAACGATAAAAGGTGAAGATCGCAAAAATTAGGAAGCAATCTCAGGCGGCGGGGGGAGGTTTCTTTCTCCCTGGCGCAGGAGCATGCGACCTACAAGGAAAACCGCAGTAACAAAAACAAAAACAACAACAACAAAACCTAGTAAAATATAAGGGAGAGGACGGCATACCCCCAAAAGTCTACCAGTCCACCAGTCAAAGAGCACGCACTCGTCCCGAGTACGAGGGACAGGCGGTAGCGACCTCGCCCATCCCGGTACCGGGACAGATAACGTACGGAAAGATTGCCCAGACTGGGAACATTCAATAAAGAATGTGCCGAACAGTCTGGGGAACAATGCAGTCGCCACAGTAGGGCGCTAGCGAGCGCTCCATCAAATAGCAGTGCGTCCCGCGAGTATGCCCAATTCGCATACGACAGAAAGCAACTTGAAGCCTTCGAGGTATTGAGGAGTAGGTCCATGGGAACAGTCACGGAGCAATGGCACGCAAATTTAAGTTCCCTTCGACCGTCTCCCATCTTATTTGCCAAGAAGTCCGAAGAGCTGCCCGTATTCCTGCCATGTAGTCGGTGCGAGGAAAAGTGAAACGCTGGTCCGGTCGCAGTCCTCGCGGACTCTTTGGCGCCCTCATCGGCGCGCTCATTCCCCGCAATTCCTACATGTCCAGAAACCCAGCATAAGATAATCTCGACATCCACCCGGCTCGCCAAAACCGTAGCGTCACGGATATTGCGAACCAGGGCATGCGGAGATTCCAATGCCCCAAAAGAACTCAGGGCACTTTGTGAGTCGCTATAGATCACAATCCGGTCTCCGAACTGGGCACGTCGCGTAATCTCCCATACGGAGTGGTGTATTGCCACCAGCTCGGCCGTGAAGACTGACGCAGCACCTGGCCGAGCCCCGCTGACTTCAAACAGAGGGGATACGGCGTGGAAGCCGACCCCCTCTTCGGACTTGGAGCCATCCGTATACACTAGAACAGTTCCAGCGTGACACGAGGTGTGCTCCAAAAAGGTCGAATGCAATACTCGCGGCATGGAACAAGATTTATGAGCGGAGACGTGGCGACAAATAGCTAAATGTGGTACCATCCAGGGTGGCGTCCTGGGCAGAACCAGGAACGCCACCGATCCGAGAGCTATATCTACCTCTCGAAGTAGTTTCCTGACCCTAAACCCAAAGGGCCTAGATTGTGACTAGCGTCTCTCGGCAGCATAGGCACCATCGAGATCAGCTGCGGCGACTGAGGGAGGCGCCGGGCTCGCGCATACAGGCGAGTGATACACTGCACACGGTGCAGAGTGAGTGACATCTCCCCAGCACCAACCAACAGGCTCTCTATGGGCGAAGTGCGGAAGGCACTGGTCGCAAGGCAAAGGCCGGTGTGGTGGATCGAATCCACCTTCCACAATAAACGCTCAGATACAGATGCATAAAATTCGCATCCGTAGTCGAGCTTCGAACGAAGAAAGGATCGATAAAAAAAGGAAGGGCAGTAGCCCTATCAGCACCCCAAGCGCTGAACGTCACGGAACGGAGAATGTCCATGGCGCGGGTACAAGAGACACTAAGGCTCCGAATATGAACCTCCCAGGTGAGGCGTGGGTCGAATACAAGACCAAGGAAACGGTACGACTCAACCACATCCAGGCGCACCCCATTAAGAAACAAATCTGGGTACGGGTGAAGCCGTGGATGGCGGCAGAAGTGCACCACCTTAGTCTTGGCCAAAGAAAACCGAAACCTGTGCGCTTCAGCATAGCGAGAGACGCGTTTCAATGCCTGTTGGAGTCGACGCTTCAGAGTTGGCATCTGGGCCGAGCCAAAAGAGAGTGAAAGGTCGTCCACGTAGAGCGTAGCGAGAACATCTTCCGGCACAACCAAGGTGATGCCGTTGATGCTTAGGGTAAAGAATGTGACACTGAGGACACTTACCTGCGGGACACCCTCTTCCTGTTTCTTTGGGCTGGAGAGGGCCCCCCCCCCCACCCGTAGGCGGAATCGACGATCTCGCAAAAATTCAGATATAAAGACTAGGAGGCGTCCCCTCGCCCCCATCGTGTGGAGAGTCTCCATGATACCTTATCGCCATGCGGTATCATAGGCCTTCTCCAGATCGAAAAACACAGTAGCGTAGTGCTGTCTACGAAGAAGAGCCTCGCAGACGTCATTTTCCAGTCGGAGCAGAACATCCGACGTGGAGTGGAACTTACCGAAGCCGCAGTGTGAGGAAGACAGATGGCCTCCGCTGTCCAGGAAATAGGTTAATCTAACATTTACCAATTTCTCCATCAACTTGCACACGCAAGAGGTTAGAGAGATTGGGCGCAAACCGGTCGGAGTAGAGCGATCTCTCCCCGGTTTGCGAAATGCGAGCACAGTAGCGATTCGCCAGGAGTCTGGGAGAAGACATTACACCCAGATCCTGTTGAACAAATCTAACAGAAAGGCCATGCCTCGCTCACCCAGGTCTCGAAGCATGGCGTACGGGACATCGTCTGGACAATGGGCGGTGTCCGCGCACGAAGCGAGAGCGGAACGCAACTCACTCACAGTAAACTTGTCGTTGAAGGGTTCTCCGCCTCTGGAGGTAAAGTCCAGCCGGCGGCCTTCCGCGATATCACTAAGTACATTAAATGCTGGCGGAGCAGCATCACGGCTAGAGAATGCGGAAAAAGCGGTCACTAAGAAGACGGGGTGCTGAGTCCCGTCAGCACGGCGGCCAGGATTGCAAATCACCGCGCCCCTTACGGGTGCATGGTGACACTATTAGTTCCTTGGGAAGCAATAGCTCATCACCCCTCGCAGTAGCCCGCTCTGCAAGGGGTGCGTACAGGACCTGGCAGAGCCAGGTGCCACCATTTCGGACCACCCCTCCCACCTAGTCGCCTGGCGGCTCCACCTTGGACACGGCGTAAAAAAATTAATAGACTATGAAGGGAGAAGGAAAGGTGATGTGAGGAAGATATGGGTGGGGAGGAAGCAGGTTGTTCAAAACTAACCACTCCTGCGCCAGAGCTCAGGGGTTAGGGAACATTGTCCCCTTCCCCCTTAGCCCCGATCCGGGACGGTTGGCTGAGAAGAAGGTCAGCATCTACCCTGTGAAATTAGAGGCTGACCAGAGAAAGTTGTGGGAGAGGTTGTATGAAAAGCGACGAAGTAGGGGAGAAATACAGGCTGTCTGAAAGAAGGAGAAAAGACTAAGCTGAGGTCGGACGGGGTGCTGGATCGTAGTGGGAACATCTCCCGGCAGCGCCGAGGTGATGCCGTTAATGCTCAGAGCAAAGAGTGTGACACTGAGGACACTTCCCTGCGGGACACCCTCTTCCTGCTCCATTGGGCTGGAGAAGGCTCCCACACCCGGACGCGGAATCGACGATCTCGCAAAAATTCAGATATAAACATTGGGAGGCGTCCCTTCGCCCCCATTGGTATCATGGGGAGTCTCCATGATACCGTATCGCCTTGTGGTATCATAACCCTTCTCCAGGCCGAAAAACACCGTGGCGTAGTGCTGTCTACGAAAGAGGGCCTCGCAGACGGCATTTTCCAGTCGGAGCACAGCATCCGACGTGGAGTGGAACTTGCGGAAGCCGCACCGTGCAGAAGACAGATGGCCTCCGCTGTCCAGAAAAAAGTCTAATCTAACATTTACCAATTTCTCCATCAACTTGCACACGCAAGAAGTTAGAGAGATTCAGCGGAAACCGGCCGGAGTAGAGTGATCTCTCCCAGGTTTATGAAAGGTGAGCACAGTAGCAAAACAATCCGTGCAGGGAGGCGATTCGAATTATGCACACGCAAGCTCAAACGGGGAGTATGAAACAAAAAAGATAATACAAATTTTACTGAAGAGAAAAAATTATTCCGTTTTCTCTTTCTATGTGGTTTAATGGATTGATTTTCATAATTTTCTCGCGCTACTTTAAGAAAATATATATATATATATATATATATATATATATATATATATATATATATATATATATATATATATATATATATATATGTATGTATGTATATATTTATATATATATATATATTGACGTGCAGTCAATGGAAGAAGAAAAGAAAAAGAAATTACACCCCACAATTAATATGACAACAGAATCAATTTTATTCCCACATTTATGCTTGCCTACTCTTGTATACGGTACTGTTCACTTTCAATCGAATTGACGTTAGACCCTGATAGTGATGAGCCCGACTGCAATTGAAGAAATGCATCCTTTTCGTCGAGATTTCTACTTTTTTTTAAAACTCTTATTTCAACAATAGTTTAACCTTTTGGTGCTTTGGAATGAACAGTTTAAAAGATGTTTTGTTTTTATTAGTAATAATATACATACAGTCATTAGAGTTTGGGGATTTTTATTTAGATATTTCAACGCCTAGTTAGAATTAAGAAAAAAATAACCTATTTGTATACGGAAAATGAAGCAAACTTAGCTTTGCAGTCAGCGGCTTCCATCTGGCAACCCTGTCAGGTTGAAAAATGATGGGGTTAATATTTTTCCATTCGTTTTTCAATAATTCCTTGAGTTAATCTTGGTTCTTTGGATTTCTCCTTCGCGCCCCATCTCCAATAATCTTCCAAACGTTTTATATATGGTTGAGATCGGGACTTTGAGGTGGCCACTCCATGAAATCAACCCCTTTATCACTCAAAAAATCTTTGACTCTCTTCGCAGTGTGGCAGGGAGCGTTGTCCTGCACGAAGATAGGAGGTTGAACTGACGAGGCTCGGAGATGTGGAATGGTATACTGTCTAAGAATCTGCTTGTAGATTTCAGCATTGGCAGTCCCTTGTAGGCGAATAAGTGGAACAGGACCAGCAGCAGAGATCACTCCCAATACCATTACACTGCCTCCTCCATATTTCACTGTCTTCTTCACACATGTACGAGATAACCTTTCGCCACATCTTCGTCGGACTTATATCCCACCATAGGAATAAATCACATTAAACTTCGATTGATCGCTAAAATGAACCTGCGCCCACCGTATTTTGTCAAAACGACATGATCGTGAGTACAACGAAGACGGGCTCTTTGATTCTTCTTGGAGATCAGAGTTTCTTGGCAGTGCCCGGGCAAGCAACCCAGAAACTCGTAACCTCCGGGAAACTGTTTTGCACGATATGTTGACATCGGAGGTGGACCTGAACTCGGGGGATATCTCAGAAGCACTTTTAAACCTAACTTTCAGTGACATTCTAACCATAATAAGATCCTGTCTTGGTGACGTTTTACGAGGTCTCCCGCTTTTGGGTTTAGCGTCTGTCGATCCCGATGACTTAAAACGAGCTACACTTTATTGCACAACACTACCAGACTTTCCTCCAGTAGTTATTATCACAAAATTTAACTTGCTCTCTTTGTGAAGGCACACAATCCTTTATTTTTCATTACAGAACACCGGTCGTCTCTCACAAGCCACCATGTTGACAGTTGAATGTTCCAATAATGTAAGATCAAAAGAAGTAACTGTTAGCCCATCAGCAGCCAGATGAGCTAAAAAAAAAAAAAAAAAAAAAAAAAAATATATATATATATATATATATATATAAATAAAAAAAAAATTAGCCCATCAGCAGTTTCCTAAACACAAATACCTCGGTTAGTAGTTTATTTTTTTCTAAGTGACCCTTAACTTTTGGCTGCTGCAATTCGAAAATTAGTTTATTTCCTCTTAACTTACAAAATATTTATTCCATTCACTTGAAATTTACAAATAAGATAGATATTAGATATATCTAAATATGTGTATAATATATAGTATCAACGTTTGGTTAAACTTCTATAATAAATATATACAACTACATCACTAAAGTACATAGAAAAAGTACGGACATGGGAAGATGCATTAATGCGGAGAGTGAATGCCCAGAAAGGTATAAAATAAGCGTAATCGGCTCATACATCCGCCGAGCTTATAAATGGTGCTCTACGTGGGAACCTTTCCACCAAAAGATTGCACGAGTAAAACAAACACTCGTGAACAACGGTTTCTCAAACAGTATGATTGACAAACAATTTCAATCATTTTTAAATAATCATTGCAAAGATACGGAAAAAATGTAAGTAATTAAAGAGAAGTCAACAACATCAAAGTGTATTACAGAAATCATATGTCCACGGCCTATAAAATAGATGAAAAAAACATCAAGAAGATTATTAACCGTAACATCAAGGATAAAAATCAAATGGATAAAATTCAACTCGTCATTTATTATAAAACAACAAAAGACAAGTCAACCAACATAGTTTACGAGTTCATCTGCCCCGATAAAGACTGTAAGCTTTATAACAACTCAAAATATATTGGCATTGCAACTACTACACTTGTGAGACGTTAACCATGCATCTGCAAAGCGGAGGGCCTAAAAATCATATAGAGAGTGCACATAACATTAACATAACGAGAGATATGCTAGTTGACAACACCGTTATTAAAAGAAAAGAGGTTAATAAAGCTAGGCTGAACATCTTAGAAGTCATATTAATAAACGAAAATAAGCCGGCCATCAACAGTCAAGCGACAAGCTGGAATCGAACATCAAAATTATTTTAAAATTCCACTCACCGGACTGACCCGTTTCCTCTAACGTTACGCTCAACCAAGGCGGAATAAATATTCCCTTAAAACTCGTTTTCTTTCATTCTGTCAGATCCTCACTCCACTCATTACCTCGGTAAAAGAGGCATGAACATATCAAAACGCTCCGAAGATGATCGAAAGCTAAGCAATTTAGTCTGGATTTTACCCAACACATTCATTTAAAAGAGAGGAATACAGGACAAGTGATCCACCATCTACAAGGTGGAATATAAAGATAGAAGAAGAGAAAGTTACCAAAGGAAATTAATTAAGGCGAAATACACCATGGTCTTCAACAAAATTTGCACACATATATATATATATATATATATATATATATATATATATATATATATATATATATATAACTCTTTGTGTCCACCAAAATCTATCTAATTAAGAAAAATAAAACATAAGGCAAGAGCCAGCCCCTTACATTTACAAAAGAACGAAAAAGAATCTCCGAGTAAATCATACCATGACAAAGCCCTTTAGAAGGGGCCGCGCCCTTCTGCAATTATCGTTAAATTTAGGTTCAAAACGCGGCGCAATTGGAGCAGGAAGCGTGATATGATTGGGGAGAAGAAGTGCACGAACAAATAGTCGCGTGTGAAGATCATGCCAATAAAAACAAAAAAAACCCACACGATTTCATGCGCTTTGGCCTATATTTGCGACGGCTTATTGGGGTTTGTGGCCCGAAAACTCTCCTTTTCAAGTTCTCGCTTGAATTGAGATTTGGAAAGAGAGGAAAAAGAAAAATGGAAAGCCATCGCTCAGATTTGTTTTGGAAATTGAGTTCGATCGAGCGAGAGGAAAGCACCAGATTCAATCGAGTTGAGGCAAATAAAGTGAATCGATTATACCTGAGGAAAGCTTCGGTAATTTGTAGTCTCCTTTTCTTTTACTGGTACACTTAAATAATATGAAGGGGATAAAGCATAAAAATAAAATTATTGCGTGTGATAAAATTTGAGACACGAATATACGTTCGAAGCGAATTTTGGTTTTCCAAAATTTAATGAAAGTGTTTGTGCGGAGGATCGCTATGGAAACGCACCTAAATAAAACCAGGAGGTCCAACTTATTTGTGATACAAGGGCGTGTCGTGGCTTTCTTTGTATGGGTTTTATTTTTACCACCCATCTGGCGATTGCCTACAAGGGCACGAGTCGCCGTAATTATTTAATTACAAGCTTAATACTAGGCTATATTGAAATATAAAATAAGTTAAAGCCCAAACCTAAAACCAAAACCAAAAGCAACAAAAAAAGCAAAAACGAGAAGGGAGCAAGCTCCGGGGTCGGGGTAAAGGCCGCCGCCCTCCGCTGCAGGAACATATGACCTACAATAGAGTCAAATAAAATGGAGAAGGACAGTCTCCTCTAAAAGTCAGTCCACAAGTCTGTGTACAGGAACTCGTCCCGAGTACACAGGACAAGCGGTGGTGATGCAGCTCATCACGGTAGCGGGACACGAAAGGTGCGCGAATAACGAACATTGAACATACAGTGACATTCGAGAAGAATGTGCGGAAGAATGCAGTCATCACAATAAGTTGCGGGTGAGCGGTCCATCAAATGGTGGTGCGTCCCTCGTGTGTGCCCAATTCGAAGAAAGACAAAGTAAGTAACTTGAAGCTGTCACGCATTGAGGAGGGGAAGGGGCAAGGAAATAGTCACGGCGCAATGACACTTGCACAACTTTTAAGTTCCACTCGACTGGCATCTACTCCTTGGCGCCCCCATTTCCCGCAATTCTCACGTGTCCAGGAAAGCAGCACAAGATAATCTCGACATCCAAGCAGCTCACGAAAACCGTGGGATCACGGTTACCGCGACTCAAGGGGTGTGGAGAATACAATGCCCCGTGAGCACTAAAGATGATTTGAAAGTTGCTAAAGATCACAATCTGATCTCCGAACTGGCACGGTGCGTTATCTACCGTATCGAGCGGTGTAGACATACCTCCTCATGGGACTTGAAGGCATCCTTATACACTGGAACGGATCCAGCGTGACATAAAATGTGCTCCGAAGAGGCCGAACACAATACTCCCAGCACTATGGAAGCTGTGGATGCAGAGACGTGGCGAAAAATAGTCAAAGGTGGTACCCTCCAGGTTGACGTCCTGAGCAGACCTAGAGACGCTACCGGCCCGAAAACTAGACCGAGTTGTCGAGGTTTCATAATCCTAACCATAAAAGGCGCTGGATATGACTGGTGTCTCTTGGCGGAATAGACAGCGTCTAGACTAGATCGGCTACGGATGCAATGAGAGTCGTTGGCGTCTGATGGGAGGCGCCGGGCTCGCGCGTGCAGGCGCATAATGCAATGTGGCAGCGCAGAGTGAGTGGCATCTCCCCAGTATCAACAAGTAGGGGGACGTGCGAAAGGCAACCGTTGCAAGTGGAGAACGGTGTAGTGGATCGGGTCCACATTTTGCAATACACACTGAGCTGTGGGTGAATAAAACTCGAATCCGTAGTCAAGCTTTAAACGAAAAAATGATCCATAGCAAATCAAGGCAGTAGTCCTATCAGCACCCCAGGAGTTGAAGGTCACTTAACGAAGAATGTCCATGGCGCGGGTACAAGAGATCATGAGGTTACGATTAAGAACCTACCAAGAGAAGCGTCAATCGAAAACAAGACAAGAAACGGTGCGAATCAACCACTCAGGTGAACCTCGTTTAGGAACAAGTCGGGGTCGGGGTGGAGCCGTGGATTACGGCAGAGCTGCAAGATCTTAGTCTTGGCCAAAGAAAACCAAAACTTGTGTATTCGGTATAGCGAGAGATCAGGTTCAATGTCTGTTGGATTCAACGCTCCAGAGTTGGTATCTGGGCCGCACCAGAAGAAATTTTTTTTTAGGGAGAGAGCATATCTGGTAATTGCCTACTAGGGCAAAAATCTCAAAACTCACGCTAAAGTCTACCAGTGGGCTAGATTAAAAAGCAAATAACAATATGTAAAGAATAAGTAAAAAAGATAAAAAGAAAGAGAAAGGCTAAGCACAGGCTTAGCCTTTCCCCGGCGAATGAACAAGCGACCTAGCCAAAAGAAATCTAAAGCTAGTCCACGTCAAGCGTAGCGAGGACATCTTCTGACAAAACCAAGGTAATACCGTTGATGATCAGTGCAGAGAGTGCAACACTGATGACACTTCCCTGCGAGACACCCTTTTCCTGCTCAAATGGGCCGGAGAAGGCTCCCATCCATGATACCGTATCGCTAAGCGGTATCATAGGCGTTTTCAAGATAGAAACACACTTTGGCGTAATGCTGTCTACGGAAGAAAGCCTCGCAGACGGAATTTTTCAGTCCGAGTGGATCTTGCTGAAAATGCACTGTGCAGAATTTTTTTTTTTTTTTTTTTTTAAAGGCTCATCTGGCGACTGCCTACTTGGGCATTAGTCGCCGTATTAAAACTGGCCTAGTTCTAGGCTACTTTAAAATAAAATTAAAGAGAAAAAAAAACAACACCCCAAAAAGGGGAAAAGGAAGCAAGCTGGTGCGTTTGGAAGAGGTCCCCCGGCGCAGGAGCGTGCAACTAAAGGAAAAAACAAACAAAAAAAAACAAATGCAAAAAAAACAAAACAAACAAACCTTGCTTAAATAATAGGGAGAAAACCGGCCTCCCCCAAGAAGCAAACAAGTCCACAAGTCAATGTGCACGAATCTGAACCGAGCACAAGGGACAGGCGGTAGCGACCCCGCTCATCCCGGTACTGGGACAGGTATCGTGCGCGAAGATCACCCAGACTGGGACATTCGACAAGAATGTGCCGAACAGTCTGGGGGACGACTCAGTCGTTGCAATAGGGCGCAGGCGAGCGCTCCATCAAATAGCGATGCGTCACACAAGTGTGGCCGAATTCGGAGAAGACAGAAAGCAACCTGAAGCCACCGCGGCATTGGGGGATAGGTCCATGGGAACAGTCACGGCGCAATGGCACGCAATTTTAAGTTTCCTTCGACCGTCTCCCATCTTCTTTGCCAAGCAGTCCGAAGAGCTGCCCGTATTCCTGCCATGTAGTCAGTGTGAGGAAGAGCGAAACGCTGGTCCGGCCACAAAGTCCTCGCGGACTCTTTGGCGCCCTCATCGGCGCGCTCATTCCCCGCAATTCCTACATGTCCAGGAACCCAGCAGAAGATAATCTCGACATCTGCCCGGCTCGCCAAAACCGTGGCGTCACGGATTTCGCGAACCAGGGGATGCGGAGTTTCCAATGCCCCGAGAGCACTCAGGGCGCTTTGTGAGTCGCTATAAATCACAATCCGGTCTCCGAACCGGGCACGTCGCGTAATCTCCCGTACCGAGTGGTGTATTGCCACCAGCTCGGCCGTGAAGACAGACGCAGCGCCTGGTAGAGCCCCGCTGACTTCAAACAGAGGGGATACGGCGTGGAAGCCGACCCCCTCTTGGGACTTGGAGCCATCCGTATACACTGGCACGGTACCAGCGTGACACGATGTGTGCTCCAAAAAGATCGAACGCAATACTCCCGGCGCAGTACAAGCTTTGGGAGCAGAGGCGTGGCGACAAATAGCCAAATGTGGTACCCTCCAGGGTGGCGTCCTGGGCAGAACCAGGGGCGCCACCGGCCCGAGAGCTATATCTACCTCTCGAAGGAGTTTCCTGGCCCTAAACCCAAAGGGCTTAGGGTATGACTGGCGTCTCTCGGCGGCATAGGCACCATCGAGATCAGCTGCGGATGCAGTGAGAGTTGTTAGCGACTGAGGGAGGCGCATAGCTCGCGCGTACAGGCGAGTGATGCACTGCACGCGGCGCAGAGCGAGTGGCATCTCCCCAGCATCGACCAACAGGCTCTCAATGGGGGAAGTGCGGAAGGCACCGGTCGCAAGGCGAAGGCCGGTGTGGTGGATCGAATCCACCTTCCGCAATAAACGCTCGGCTGCGGATGCATAAAACTCGCATCCGTAGTCGAGCTTCGAGCGAACAAAGGATCGATAAAAAAGTAAGGCAGTAGCCCTATCAGCGCCCCAAGCGCTGAACGTCACGGAACGGAGAATGTCCATGGCGCGGGTACAACAGACCCTAAGGCTGCGAATATGAGCCTCCCAGGTGAGGCGTCGGTCGAATAAAAGACCAAGGAAACGGTGCGAGTCAACCACATCCAGGCGCACCCCATTAAGAAACAGATCTGGGTCGGGGTGAAGCCGTGGATGGCGGCAGAAGTGCACCACCTTAGTCTTGGCCAAAGAAAACCGAAACCTGTGCGCTTCGGCATAGCGAGAGACGCGGTTCAATGCCTGTTGGAGTCGACGCTCCAGAGTTGGCATCTGGGCCGCGCCAATAGAGATCGAAAGGTCGTCCACGTAGAGCGTAGCGAGAACATCTTCCGGCAGCACCGAGGTGATGCCGTTGATGCTCAGGGCAAAGAGTGTGACACTGAGGACATTTCCCTGCGGGACACCCTCTTCCTGCTCCTTTGGGCCGGAGAGGGCTCCCCCCACCCGTACGCGGAATCGACGATCTCGCAAAAATTCAGATATAAACATTGGGAGGCGTCCCCTCGCCCCCATCGTGTGGAGAGTCTTCATGATACCGTATCGCCATGCGGTATCATAGGCCTTCTCCAGATCAAAAAACACCGTGGCGTGGTGCTGTCTACGAAGGAAAGCCTCGCAGACGGCATTTTCCAGTCGGAGCAGAGCATCCGACGTGGAGTGGAACTTACCGAAGCCGCACTGTGCAGAAGACAGATGGCCTCCGCTGTCCAGGAAATAGGCTAATCTAACATTTACCAATTTCTCCATCAACTTGCACACGCAAGAGGTTAGAGAGATTGGGCGGAAACCGGTCGGAGTAGAGTGATCTCTTCCCGGCTTGCGAAAGGCGAGCACAGTAGCGATTCGCCAGGAGTTGGGAGAAGACGCTCCACCCAGATCCTGTTGAACAAATATAACAGAAAGGCCATGCCTCGCTCACCCAGGTGTCGAAGCATGGCGTACGGGACATCGTCCGGACCATGGGCGGTGTCCGCGCACGAAGCGAGAGCGGAACGCAACTCACTCACAGTAAACTTCTCGTTGAAGGGTTCTCCGCCTCTGGAGGTAAAGTCCAGCCGGCGGCCTTCCGCGACATCACGACGTGCATTGAATGCTGGCGGAGCAGCATCACGGCTAGAGAATGCGGAGAAAGCGGTCGCTAAGGATTCCGCCACGGAGGCGGGGTCCGAGATTGCGGTCCCATTCTCCTGGAGAACGGGAGGGGGGTCCTGCGAGAACTTGCCCCGAATCCTTTTGACTCGCTTCCACACCTCAGCTAAAGGGGTCTTCCGTTAAGTGAAGACACGTATGCCCGCCAAGAAGAGCGACGGGCGTGCTTCGAAATATACCGGAACCTAGCCCTAGCCCGACGAAATTCAGCGACAGTGAAATCGTTCGGGCGGCGCTTATAGCGCATTCAGGCATAACGCTTCTGTTTGAGGGCCGTCTCACACTCGGCCGACCACCATGGGAGTGGTCGGCGTGCAAAACGGCCAGACGTCCTAGGAATAGTAGTCAGGCCCACGGCAATGAGGTTGCCGGAGAAGAACTCAACGGCCTCATCTACCGACCTAAACTCCTCGACTGAGATAGAGAATTCAGTCATTTCCTGAAATGCAGGCCACCGCGCCCGCGCCAAGCACCACCGAGGTGGTCTCTCAGGCGGCAGTTGCCCTGAAAATGATATTTGAATGGGAAAGTAAACACTACCATGGAGGTCATCGACCACCCCCCAATCAAAATCAAGCTGTGCATCCGAATAGCACAAAGATAGGTCAAGGACTTGTCCCCTGGGATTTATGGAGTAATCTCCCCAGAGAGGATGCCTGCCGTTCAGATCTCCAAGTAAGAGATAGGGCCTCGGCAACCGTGCCACGACGCGGCGGAAGTCCCCCGCGTCGAAGTCAGCTGACGGTGGAATGTACGCAGAAATCCGAGTATACCTCCTATCCAGGTGCAGCTGCACAGCCACTGCCTGAAAGGAAGAACACAGACATCATGCCGGGTGTAAACCGCGCATCCCCCAGCTCGGCCATCCCGCGGTGGTGGGGTCGCAAGACCCTTATACCCCGGGAGGGCGGGCAGGGGGCACGCGCCTAGCATGGTCTCCTGCAAAAAAATAGCTAACAGGGAGCGGGACGAGACGAGCCTCCGCAGCTCCTGCCAGTTGGCCCGGAGTCCACGGCAATTCCATTGAAGGAATATGCCCTCCAGGCCTAGCTCGGAGAAGACGCGGGGGCCCTCCTCGAACTGAAGACCCTCACGAGAATGGCCGTACGCTTCCCGGGGGCAGAACCCCGGGCGCTGTTGGCCGGATAAAGCGCTGGAGGCGCTGTCGCCTTCGAGGAATTATTGGGGGAGGTTGGGCTCGCCATGCGAGTCTTTTCCTCCCTCCGCCTCGAAACCTTAGGCGGGCGCTGCGGCTTCGGAGGCGGGGGGCCCTCTTTTCGAGGAACCACCGTCTCCGAGCCACCCGCTCCACCTCGGGGCGTGGGCGAAGGAGCCGAAGCTCCTTTGTTGCTGTCCTCCTTTCGGGGGGCAGCTTTAGGAAACCCCGAAGATGGCCTAGCGACCATCTTCAGGGGTGTTGCCTCCTGTGAGTCTAACGACTCGGTAGAGGCGCGTGGCCGTTTCTGGTACGGGAAACGATCACGCTGGGGGAAGAGTGGGGAGCCCTGGTTTTACCCGGGGCTGGGTATGAACCCTTTTTGCCGCCAGCTTTACCAGGGGAGCGCCCGGGTTGGGTAGAGCCCGCAGAAGGGCTCCGAATGGGCGCGGAAACAACCGTGCTCGTTGGCCTGGATGGGCCAGAAGCAGAGGGTGCCTTTCGAGCTACTGAGGTGTATGACGTCCCAGGCAGAGCCGGGCGCGCCAGGACCAAGTCCTTAGCCTCGCGGAATGAGAGTCTATCCTGGGCCTGAACGGCCAGGATTTCTCTCTCCAGGAGATATGCACCACATTGCTTCGAAGAAGCAGGGTGCGGCTCTCCGCAATTGACACACTTGGCCACACACGATTTGGACTTATCGTGTGCGACCTTGGAGCAATTTACACATACTTCGGGTGACCCCGACTTTGCACGTCTACATGAGCGATTCGTATGGCCGAAGCGGTGACAGTAATAGCACCGCCGCGGAAGTGGCACGAATGCCTTTACGCGGTAGCGGTACCAACCGGCACGCACCGACTCAGGGAGCTTGTCACAGTCGAACGTGACGAAGAGTGTAGGGGTGGGTCTCGAGGCCCCTCCCTGTTTTCTCATCACACGTTCGACTTTGACTGCCCCATGGTCGGCCAGCTCTAGGGTGATGTCCTCAATGGAGTAGTCAACAAGTTCCCTCGCATAAACTACTCCTTTTAAAAAATTCATGGTAAAGTGCGGCGTCACACTCACCGGGGTGCCATGAAGTGTCCGAAGAGCACTTATCTTGGCCGCCTCGGCGGGATTCGCCGCATTCGCCAGAAGGCTCCCGTCCCAGAAACGGGTCACCTTCGGCTCTCTACCAATTGCACTAGCTAATCCTCTCCTCTGATGGATCATGTTGCCCTTGGACAACATGGTGCCATCAGTGGAGCGAATAAAGAGGAAGTGCTTGAAGCCAGCGGGCTCAAAAACGCCAGGTAACCTCTGAATGAGGGGCCCCGATGTCATCGAGGGTCCGCCATGTGCACTCCTGGTACTAGTCTTCTTTGTCAGGGGCTCCGCAACCATGGGGGCAGAGGGGGCGGATGTGCCGATCTTGGCTTGGTCGCTTGCCGGAGTGGCAGCAGACCCATCCGTCCCCGCAGCCCCCGCGGATGGAGAGGAGCCCCGAGTCTTTTTTGTCTTTTTAGTCTTTTTCTTTTTCTTTTTCGGAGAGGAGGGCGGGGAATGAACCCGCTTCTCACCTCCGCCGGAAGAAGCCCCCAGGCCAGATGGACCGGCCTCAGCCAGGTCATTCTCTGAAATGGAGAAGGTCCTGGTAGTCGTGGGGGCACCGGTCGGCGGAGATCCCTCCCCTCCTTGTACTGCTTCGAAAACCACAGCCGTTTGAGGAGGACCTTGCATCGGGGCGGATTCGGGTTCGGTGTTTTGCGCCGAGCCCAGATTCCCCCCCATGGAAGGCCCTACCGTCAGAGGCTGGGTTTCTTCGAGGACCATGTCTATCTTAGGGGGGACCTCCAGTTGGCCATCCCCCCCCCAAGACATCGCAGGTCCCGTTGGCAGTATCGTCACTAGTCTTCTTTGGGGAGGCATGGGCCTTGACCCCGGCAAGGTTCAGTATTCTTGCCAGCAGGTCTTTTGAGGGGGTTTGCCCTACCGAGCCGCTTCGATGTGGAGCGGCTGGCTAAGGGCTGCCTGCTGGCTTTCTTGGCAGTCCCCTTGGAAAGAACAGAGGGGACTGCCGCTGGTAAAAGGGAGGCGCCCGAAAGCACCTCCAGAGAAGGGGGTGAGGGGGACTCCCCTACACCCGTAAGCGAAGGAGAGGAGTAAGCCTCCTCTCCGGTTAGAGATATATGGAGGGTCCCCTGAGCAAGCACAGGGGGAGGGGACGTCCATTTTTTTGCTGGAGCTGCCCAAGGGCGGCTCCGTCGATGTTATAGGGGAAGTTGGGGGTTGGGTTTTTTTTTAAACTCATCATTGGGCATGGTGACCCTCTTTTTGACACGGGACGCAATCGCGCATCACCTCCCGCAGTAGCCCTCACTGCGAGAGGTGCTTACAAGCCCGGCAGAGCCAGGCGCCGCCATAAAGACCACCCCTCCCGCCTGGTGGCCTGGCAGTCCATCGGCATGGCGGCTCCACCTTGGACACGGCGTAAAAAATAATAGATTGTGAAGAGGAGAGGAAAAGGGATGTGAGGAAGGTATGGGTGGGGATGAAGCAGGTTGTTAAAAACCAGCCACCCCAGACCGGAGCTCAGGGGTTAGGGAACATTGTCCCCCACCCCCTCAGCCCCGATGCGGGACAGTTGGCTGAAAGGAAGGTCAGCATCTACCCTGTGAAATTAGAGGCTGACCAGAGAAAGTTGTGGGAGAGGTTGTGTGAAAAGAGAGGAAACAAGTATTTTGAAGGAAGGAAGAGAGGCTAAGCTGGGGCCGGACGGAGCGCTGGATCCCGTCAGCACGGCGGCCAGGATGGCAAATCGCCGCGCCCCTTACGAAGCTTTGCACCTCTAAACGAGCGATTAACATAGGCCGAGGCGGTGACAGTAATAGCACCTGAGCGGCAGTGGCACGAATGCCTTCATGCAGTAGCAGTACTAACCGGCATGCACCGAGTCAGGGAGCTTGTCACAGTCGAACGTGAGGAAGAGTGTAGGGGTGGGTCTCGAGGCCCCTCCCCGTTTTCTCATCACACGTTCGACCTTGACCGCTCTATGGTCGGCAAGCTCTAAGGTGATGTCATCTATGGAGTAGTCCACGAGTTCCCTCACATAAACTACTCCTTTCACGAATTTTATGGTAGAGTGCTGCGTCACACTCATGGGGGTGCCATCAAGTATTCGAAAAGCACTAATCTTGGCCGCTTCGGAGGGATTAGACGCATTCGCCAAAAGGCTCCCCGTCCGAGAAACGGGGCACCTTCGGCTCTCTACCAATCACACTAGCTAGAGCTCTCCTCTGATGGATCATGTGGCCCTTAGCCAACATGGTATCATAAGTGGAGCGAATAACGAGGAAGCGTTTGAGCGCCAGCGGGCTCGAAAACGCCGGGTAGTCACTGAATGAGGGGCCCCTACATAATCAAGGCTCCTCTCTGCACACTTTCACTTTGGGTATTTGTTTAAGGACTCTGCACCCGGGTCAGCAGGGCCGGAGTTGCCGATCTTGGCTTGGTCGCCTACCGAAGTGGCAGCAGACTCATTCGACCCGCAGTCCCTGCGGATGGAGAGGAACCCTCCCCTCGTCTTTTTTTTTGTTTTTTTTTGGAGGAGGGCGTGGAATGAACCTGCTTCTCCCCTCCGCCGGCAGGAGCCCACAGGCCAGATGGAACGGCCTCAGCAAGGTCCTCCTCTGTGATGGAGAAGGCCCCGGCGGTCGCAGGGGCACCAGCCGGAGGAGGAGATCCCTCTCCTCCCCCTCCTTCTACTCTCTTGGACACCTGAGCCGTCTGAGGACCTTGCACAGGGGCGCACTCGGGTTCGGTGCTTAGCGCAGAGGCCGGATTCGCCCCCATAGGAGGTCCTACCGTCTGGCGCTGAGTTGTCTCAAGGGCCATGTCTATCTCGGGGGGGGGGAGGGAACTCCATGTGACCATTCCCCCTCAGTACATCACAGGTCCTATAGGCAGTGCATCGCTAGTCGGGTTAGATGGCCCCCGCTAAGTTCAATATCCGAGCCAGCAGGTCTTTCGAGAAAAGGGGCCGATGATTGTTTTTTTTTTTTAATTAAGGGGCTATCTGGCGACTGCCGACTTAGGCATAAGTCGCCGTAAACAAACAGCTTAGTTCTAGGCTACTTTAAAAAATTGAACAAAAAACAACAATAAAAAGAAATAACAATAACAAAGCAATAAAAAAAACAATAACAAAAACAACAACAATTGAACCTGGTTAAATGAAAGGGAGAAGGCCGGCCTCCCCCCAAAAGTCAACAAGTCCACCGGTCAAAGTGCACGCACACCTCCCGAGTACAAGGGACAGGCGGTAGCGACCCCGCCCATCCCGGTACCGAGACAGGTATCGTGCGCGAAGATCACACAGACTGGGACATTCGACAAGAATATGCCGAACAGTCTGGGGGACGACGCAGTCGTTGCAATAGGGCGCATGCGAGCGCTCCATCAAATAGCGATGCGTCACACGAGTGTGCCCGATTCGGAGACGACAGAAAGCGACCTGAAGCCGCCGCGGCATTGGGGGATAGGTCCATGGGAACAGTCGCGGCGCAATGGCACGCAACTTTAAGTTCCCTTCGAACGTCTCCCATCTTCTTTGCCAAGCAGTCCGACGAGCTTCCCGTATTCCTGCCATGTAGTCAGTGTGAGGAAGAGCGAAACGCTGGTCCGGTCGCAGAGTCCTCGCGGACTCTTTGGCGCCCTCATCGGCGTACTCATTCCCCGCAATTCCTACATGTCCAGGAACCCAGCAGAAGATAATCTCGACATCTGCCCGGCTCGCCAAAACCGTGGCGTCACGGATATCGCAAACCAGGGAATGCGGAGATTCCAATGCCCCGAGAGCACTCAGGGCGCTTTGTGAGTCGCTAGAGATCACAATCCGGTCTCCGAACTGGGCACGTCGCGTAATCTCCCGTACCGAGTGGTGTATTGCCACCAGCTCGGCCGTGAAGACAGACGCAGCTCATGGTAGAGCCCCGCTAACTTCAAACAGAGGGGATACGGAGTGGAAGCCGACCCCCTCTTGGGACTTGGAGCCATCCGTATACACTAGCACGGTACCAGCGTGACACGATGTGTGCTCCAAAAAGGTCGAACGCAATACTCCCGGCGCAGTACAAGCTTTGGGAGCAGAGGCGTGGCGACAAATAGCCAAATGTGGTACCCTCCAGGGTGGCGTCCTGGGCAGAACCAGGGGCGGCAACGGCCCGAGAGCTATATCTACCTCTCGAAGGAGTTTCCTAGCCCTAAACCCAAAAGGCTTAGGGTATGACTGGCGTCTTTCTGCGGCATAGGCACCATCGAGATCAGCTGCGGATGCAGTGAGAGCTGTTGGCGACTGAGGGAGGCGCCGGGCTCGCGCGTACAGGCGAGTGATGCACTGCACGCGGCGCAGAGCGAGTGGCATCTCCCCAGCATCGACCAACAGGCTCTCGGGGGAAGTGCGGAAGGCACCGGTCGCAAGGCGAAGGCTGGTGTGGTGGATCGAATCCACCTTCCGCAATAAACGCTCGGCTGCGGATGCATAAAACTCGCATCCGTAGTCGAGCTTCGAACGAACAAAGGATCGATAAAAAAGTAAGGCAGTAGCCCTGTCAGCGCCCCAAGCGCTAAACGTCACGGAACGGAGAATGTCCATGGCGCGGGTACAACAGATGTGGAGCGGCTGGCTAAGGGCTGCCTGCTGGCTTTCTTGGCAGTCCCCTTGGAAAGAACAGAGGGGACTGCCGCTGGTAAAAGGGAGGCGCCCGAAAGCACCTCCAGAGAAGGGGGTGAGGGGGAGTCCCCTATACCCGTAAGCGAAGGAGAGGAGTAAGCCTCCTCTCCGGTTAGAGATATTTTGAGGGTCCCCTGAGCAAGCACAGGGGAAGGACCTCCATTTTTTTGCTGGAGCTGCCCAAGGGCGGCTCCGTCGATGTTATAGGGAAAGTTGGGGTTTGGGTTTTTTTTTAAACTCATCATTGGGCCTGGTGACCCTCTTTTTGACACGGGATGCAATCGCGCATCACCTCTCGCAGTAGCCCGCACTCCGAGAGGTGCTTACAAGCCTGGCTGAGCCAGGCGCGGCCATTTAAGACCACCCCTCCCGCCTGGTGGCCTGGCAGTCCATCAGCATGGCGGCTCCACCTTGAACACAGCGTAATAAATATATAGATTGTGAAGAGGAGAGGAAAAGGGATGTGAGGAAGGTATGGGTGGGGATAAAGCAGGTTGTTAAAAACCAACCACCCCAGACCGGAGGTCAGGGGTTAGGGAACATTGTCCCCTCCCCCCTCAGCCCCGATCAGGGACGGTTGACTTAAGAAGAAGGTCAGCATCTACCCTGTGAAATTAGAGGCTGACCATTGAAAGTTGTGAGAGAGGTTGTATGAAAAGCGAGGAAACAAGTGTTTTGAAGGAAGGAGAAGAGGCTGAGCTGGGGTCGGACGGGGTGCTGAGTCCCATCAGCACGGCGGCCAGGTTTGCAAATCACCGCGCCCCTTACGGGGAAGGAGCCGATGAGCCCTATATTCCCTCTCTCCCCTAAGGCGGTTTGCCCTACCGAGCTGCTTCAACGGGAAGCGGTCGGTTATGGGCTACCTGCTGGCTTTCTTGGCCGTCCCTTAAGAAAGTAAATGGTGGGCTGCCGCTGGTAAGATGGAGTCACCCAAGGGTGACTCCAAAGAAGGAGGTGAGGGGGAGCCCCCTGCACCCATAGTCAATAGAGAGGAGTAAGCTTCCTCTTGGGTCGAAGAGTTTCGGATGGTCCTCTGCGAGAGCAGGGGGAGGGGAGACCATTTTTTTTAGTGGAGCTGCCCAAAGACGGTTCCGACGATGGTAGAGGGGAAAGTAAGGGGATATATCTTTTTTATATTTTTAGACTCATCATTGGGATGATGACCCTATTTTTTTCACGGGATGCAAACGCTAATCGGCCCTCGCAGTAGCTCGCTCTGAGAGAGGTGAGTACGGGGCTGGTAGAGCCAACTGCCGCCATCTTTGGCCAACCCTTCCGCCTATTGACCTGGCAGCCCTTCGGCATGGTGGCTCCACCTTAGGCACGGCGTAAATAGATAGATAGTGAATTGAGAAGGAAAGCGGATGTGAGGAAGGTATTGGTGGGGATGAAGCAGGTTGTTAAAAACCCACCATCCCAAACGGAGCTCAGGAGTTAGAGACTATTGTCCCCTTCATCCCTCAGCTCCGACCCGGGATAGTAGGCTGAGAAGAAGTTGATCAGCATCTACCCTGTGAAAATAGAGGCAGACCAGACAAAGTTGTGGGAGAGGTTGTAGGTGAATTGAGGAAGTAGGGGCGAAACACATGCTGTCTGAAAGAAGGAGAAAAGGCTAAGCTTGCTTCGAACGGAGCGCTGAGTCCCGTCAGCACGGCGGCCAGGAAGGCAAATCGCCGTGTCCCTTACGGGGCAAACACTACTACAAATTCGATGTTCTTCCTTGCTCAAATAGGCCTATTTTTAAACTATTGCTTTTTTTCTTGGTAAATTACTAAATCAGTTCCTATTTATATGCATCATAACATAGTCTTAAAATTTTATGATGATTGAATTATAAGTAAATTTTGATGCTTAGTTTTTTGTTAAATCTAATTTATCTGAATTTTTTTTTAATCGACCGCATTGTACGAATGTTCATCGAATCTTGGACAGTTAACTCCCTAACCATAGTAAATCAAGCTAGAAATTCTAGACTATCAAATATTGTGAGGTACGAGGTGAACTAAAGTTGGATGTTGAGGTGGGGTGATTTGAAATAATCAGAGATTTACTAATTAAGGTAAAAAAAAAGTTCTTGTAGGTGAAAAAGAGTTGAAAGTCACCTGAAAATTGATTCATTCAGTTGTCGGATTCCACTGAAACTAGAATCACAATAATCGCATTTAGCGATTTGGGGAGCTTAGAATTGGACACGTAGGAACCCATCTGCAGGGTGGTGGCGTCCTAGGCAGAAACAGCTGGAATGATGTTTCAAATTTGGGTGAGAGACCCAACTCCTTCGCCCTTAACCGAGGTTCAAACTTTGTTTTGATTGGAATTCTTTTTACCTTTTCATTAGTATTGTTGAAAATGCTTACGACTTTTGTACTCTACTACGCTTATCTCTTGTCATTCTTACTTCTTTGGTTCTCACATTTTCCTTTATTTCCAAATTAATCCGCAATGAAGAAAAAAAACCCATAGTGGCGTGGATGTATATTAAACCCCAAACAACTAGATTCGGCCTACCATGTTTTAGGAGTCTTATTAAAGCATTAATGCTGACTTTAAAAACCTACACTTTCTCTTGGACTTCTTTCGCTTCTCTTCGTTGATTTCCTTCTCTCTCTCATCCTCAAGGGAATCCATCTTCGCACGGTCGAAATTGATTTCCTCTTCATCTTCTTCGAGGGATATGAAGTTGAACAGAGACGACCCGGAGATGGTAAAAGGGCGCATCCTAACCAACCACAAACTGGACGAGAACGTCCAGACACAAACGATATCTTAGATTAATTCACTGATTTATGAGCTCGCGTAAATATACCCCACTCAGGTGACTTCAGGCCCAAATTGACACCTAATTTGGATGATGCACCGTTTTAAAGGACATAAACGCGACCCTAGACACCCATTAAACCGAAAAACAAAACTCGTTAAAAAGATACGGGGAAAAAGACGGAGAAGGAACCGATTGATGCTTCTCAACCTATATCACTACTTATCATTATCGTAATCTTATCAGGTGGGATTGTCACGTTTAAGGAATAACACATAGTGAAGTGGAGCTTCGAAAGTTAGATAAGTAGGTATATTAAAACTGACTTTAATAACAGAACGACCTTCATTGGTGAAGTCGACACGTGAGGTATTTCAGCAAGAGAAACACACTGCACCCTAAGAAAACGAAAAAATGCCACCCTTAAAATGTGTGTGTTGGGGAGGGGGGCAGTTGCGGCATGGGCCAGAATGATGCCGTAGCTGCCATCTAGATGGGGGCTTCTCAAAACTATCTATGAGTCACCCCTCCTTATATATATATATATATATATATATATATATATAATATATATATATATATATATATATATATATATATATATATATATATATATATATATATATCCATTAAACCACATTGAAAGAGAAAACGGAATAATTTTTCCTTGCAGTAATATTTTTATTACCTTTTTTCGAAAAATCCGTACAGGGAAGCGATTCGAACCAGGCACACTCAGGCAACGAGCACCACTTTGATCACAGTTAAAAGTATGCCGTTAGTACACTAGGCTACGCAGAGAACCAAACAATTCTCTGAATAGAATAGCTTTTAAGGAACACTTTCGCCAGCTCGAACGGAGACTATGAGAGAAATAGAAAATTAATTGGGAATTCAAAGAATAAATGAGGAATAGTTAAACGCGTGGCATATATACAAATGTATATATCTCTCAAAGTAGCGCGAGAGAATGATGAAAATGAATCCATTAAACCACATTGAAAGAGAAAACGGAATAATTTTTCCTTGCAGTAATATTTTTCGAAAAAAAGGTAATAAAAATATTACTGCAAGGAAAAATTATTCCGTTTTCTCTTTCAATGTGGTTTAATGGATTCATTTTCATCATTCTCTCGCGCTCCTTTGGATTCATATATATATATATATATATATATATATATATATATATATATATATATATATATATATATATATATATATATATATATATATATATATATATATATATATATAATAAAATTTCACTCTTAATTTAATTTATTCATTAAACATGAACCTTTCACTATATTTTGATCAAAATAATCACAAACACGAAATATTTTTATATAATAAGTCTTCCGGAATGTTCGCGCTGCTTTTGGAAAGGAAAGGAAAATTTAAGGAAATTTAATTTATTAATTATATAGCGACCCTTTTGTTCTACAACACCTTTTTCCCCATTTAATTGATTTAAAAATAATAAAAAAACGAAATCCTTTGAAAACGTAATTGATATGCAAAAGGTTTTGAGCTAAAGGCAACTACTCCTTAGTGGGCGACAAATGCGGACGAGGTTAGCCTAATGAAGCTAAAATACTTACGAGTTCTTATCTAGGCTAACACAATCCTAGTCACTCGCTTAACTAGGATAGCTTAGTCCTCATTCGACACTCATTAGGGAGAGGCACGTCGCGTGGCGTTGCAGCGCTGTTAGCTCACTATTTTTTCGCATAGTTATTCTTATTTTTCCAAAGAATTTCGTTTTCATCATCATCGTCATCATCACTAACTCTATAATTTAAGAAGGAGATTTTTTTGAGTATTTGAATAATAATTTCATCTTAGTTTGGTTATGACTTATGTTTTTTTTTTAAATTATTTCTAATAATTCCATTATAATATCAAAAAACAAAATGGTGAAGTTCAGAAATAAATATAAGTATCGAAATTTTGTGAATTGTTTAAAACCCAAAGAATTACAAATGGTGAAGTTCAGAAAATTTATTTTTATATATCTTCTTCTATAACTATATTTTAGCAACGTGATATCTTGAAAGGGAAGAAATTTAGTTTAGAGTTCCTTTGTAAAATTATCATAATTGGCGAAGTTCAGAAAATATATAAAAATTTAACCATGGCTGCTTTTTCTAGATTTTAAATTTTAATCTTAGTAGAGAAGCGAAAGCTCCCCCCCGGCGAAGCCATTGTCTGGTGTTTATATAAATAAATAGGGTTAATGCCCACCCTCGAATTTTGTGGCCGCTTTGTTATATTTATTAAAAAAAACAACCCGCATATGCCATATAGAGTATATCATAACCTATAATCTATATAGCACTTTCACTACATAATGTGGGCAAATTTATAATAGATTGACCGTCATTTTGGGAGACCATTGTGAATTTTGAATCACATTATAGTGCATTATATATATATATATATATATATATATATATATATATATATATATATATATATATATATATATATATATATATATATATATATATATATATATATATATATATATATATATATATATATATATATATATATATATATATCATTTTGAAGTGATTTTTTATGAATGAAAATATAATATGGACATTTCATATTAATCAATTTTAAATAAAATATGATTGATTTAAATAGCATTCGGGGGTGAGACTTAGGCTTATATGTCTGAAATCAAGTAATGCGTTGGTAGAAAAACTAGAGGCTTAACGACATTTAGCAATCACCTTTTAAATTCGAATCTAATATTAGGCTTTCGAATTAAGAATATTACGAGTTTTTTTTTAATTGGGGGGGTGTCAGGGGGGGGGGGCACGGCACCCCTACAATTAATGCGGAGGTATGGGGGCGAAGCCCCCCATTTCTAATATAAAATACAATATGATGCAAAATACAAAAAAAATAAAAACAATAGCACTTTTTTAGCATATGTAGATTACGGCCCCCAGCCTTGTTTGGGGTCCGTATTCTACCTTAGGGGATGTAGTTACTTCACCGAAATAAAATATTAAATTTTTTCTAATATTAAATTTTCTTTTAGCTTTTAAATTTTAATCATTCATTTTCAATAGAATAATTGAAGTAATAATCTCATCCCCTAAAAAAATATATTTATTAATACATTTTTTCATTTTTGTAATACCATTAGTTCACAATATTCTTTTAATTAAACCTATAATAAATATGACCTTTTATAATAACCTTTTAATTAATCAGAGAACTTTTTTTATATTAGTGTAGTAAAAACAAGAAAACTAACCTAACCATTCAGTTAAATTTCAAATATATAAATTAAAGTTTGTTTTATTAATTTTGTTTGAGTTTTGTATTCATCATTTGGGCAAGAATGGGTTGCGTAATCTACATAAGGACAAAGTTGAGGTCCGTAATTTACATAAGGCCAAAATTGGGGTACTTATTCTCCATATGGGTTACTTGGGGTATGATCCATTTTTTTAATTTGCCAAGAAAAAACATTGTCTATATTAAAAACCAATTGTTTTTAAATAGAAATATAGCAGGCAATGGCTTCGCCACTCGGGGGGAGCTTGCGCTTCGCTACTAAGATTAAAATTTAAAATCTAAAAAAGAGCAGCCATGGTTAAATTTTTATAAATTTTATGAACTTCGCCAATTATAATAATTTTAAAAAGGAACTCTAAACTAAATTTCCCCCCTTTCAAAATATCAAGTTGCTAAAATATAGTTATAGAAGAAGATATATAAAAATAAATTTTTTGAACTTCACCATTTGTAATTATTTGGGTTTTAAAAAATTTACAGAATTTCGATACTTATATTTATTTCTGAACTTCACTATTTTGTTTTTTGATATTATAAAAGAATTATTAGAAATAACTTTGATAAAAAATCATGTCATTTGTCCACTAAGCAAAACAAAAATTTTCACCTATCTTCAAAGATCCCGTTATACAATTATAGATGTCGTATAATCGTATTGTGCTTGTTGTTTTAAGGAAGCCGGTCTGATCCTATTAATTATGAAAGACAACAATACTTCAATATTCGCTGAGTGGACTTTTTAATTACTCTATTGTTGAGAGAGTGTCACAGCGTTTAATCCTTTTTAAGGAGAGAGCCCGTTAAACACGTAAAGGGTCCATTGAAACACCAGAATTATCCCCAAATAAACATATATTTTAAAGTGATCAATTAACTAAAAAAAAAAACAGTAAAAATATTTATATTCACCTAATAAGTTAAACGAGGCTAAACATATTTGCAACTGGGCCTATTACAAAATCTATTCATAACAAAAAGAAAAAAATAGGCTACACGTAAACAAACCAATTGCCGATTAGTTATTTTATCGTGACCCTTTTAGATTAGCGTTAAACATCAAATTAAATTACACTCTTCTACTAATAAATATGATGGGGTTCACGCATAATTGTTTCTACTTCGGTTAATTTGAGTACCGTAATAAACTCATACTAACGCAATACGAATATAAATGGTCATTCTAACTTACATGAAAGAACGGATCAGGGGTTGCCGGATGTCACTAGAGGGCTTTTCTCGCACTTCGGAGTGTTGGTGCAGACGATGGTAGATTTTCTTCGAGATGGGATGGAGGTAAGGGAATCTGATGTTTAATTCTTCGGCCTTAAGATCGCAATTTGAGACTCACTCGAGGGTGACTGGTTCTTCTATTATCTTACATGCGAAATTCCTGTTTAGCACTAGGAATATTGGTCCTGCTAAGCTTCTTACTAAGCCTGCGCAGGATGCTTCGGGCTAGATCAGAAATAATCCTTCTTCTCTTGCTGCCGAAATTCCTGGTTTGGCACAAGGAATGGTAATCCAGTCATACTTCTTCTCTTGCTGCCGATAATCCTGGTTTGGCACTAGGAATGGTAATCTTGTCAGACTTCTTCTAAGTCTGTACAGGATGGTTCGGTCTGCTACCGATACAAAACGTGACGTTTTAAGTTAATTCGACACTGAAGGAAGGATCGATCTTCTCGAACTGATCCTTTATCGTCTCTCCTCGAATCTTCTGGTTATATCGAAATTGGGCGAAGGACCGATCTTCTCGAACTGGTCCTATATCGTCTCTCACCGAATAATCCCTTCTCTTTCCTTCAGGTGCTTATTTATAGGCTAGCGACCGCCCCATCTAAGGGGAAAGCGAGGGGTGAGGCCGCATCGGGAAGAGCGAGAGGTGAGGAGGTTGGCACCGCGGTGCCCAAGTCGGCTTGTTAATTAGAGACACCACCGACCGTCACCATCCTTGACGTTCCTTTTAACTGGCACCGTTTTTTGGCGATATAACCACGGGCCTACGGATTTCGTAGGTAATTAGATCTTTTGAGCGCTGTTTAAGGGCCTTTGGTGGTCACCTTGACACAACGGCTCGCTCCAACAACCTATGCGGCGGGGAGATCAAACAGGGTAGACAGTTAGACGGTTATTCGCCGGCTAACCTTCCCACGACTCTCCACATGTGGCTCGATTCTCTTGCTTTCTCCGCAAAAGCGGGGGGGGAGCCTTTAATGTATACGTCCACCTGGCCCTTCGGGAGGCTTTATGTTGTAATTCCTTTACAACCGAGTTAGTAATATATATATATATATATATATATATATATATATATATATATATATATATATATATATATATATATATATATATGAAAATTAACCCACAGGAAAATGAAAAGATGAATACAAGCACTTTCGAACTATATTTGCAAGTTCATTTTCAAGGAATAGCATGAAAATGCAGAAGAAAACCTTATATAGGGTACACAGATACGAAGGGAACGCCCATCACATAGTGCAAACCAATGGAAAAACACAAAAACAAGACAGAAAAATACCAAGAAAAAGAACAATAGGCAACTAATAACAGACATATGCATCTCTAAAACGATATATACACAACAACGCCATGTATATGAATGGAATATGGTGGGTGAAAAAAACATTTTAAAGCATTATCATTAGAGCGAAAACATTTAAGGTAAGAGTTAATCCACAGTCACAACAGAGACACTTGGTGGGGAGGCAATGCGAATGATATTACACTAATAAAGAGTGACAACAGGCTGCATTATGAAGTCATTTCATTTAGTACAAGTTTTTTTAAACAGGATCGAGTTTAAATAAGCCAGGCAAAAATTTATGTTGGGTAAGATACCAATTAAGGAACACTCGACTTCTTTTTGTGAAATCAACGGAATGATGAAGAAATTTTGCAGAATTCCAGTCAATGGGGTGGTTATTTTCAGATAAATGTAAAAATAAAGAGCTGTTTATTTCACCTTTTCCAATATTATATTTATGTTGGTAAATTCTAGTAGATAAAGATTTACGAGTTTGCCCGAAGTAAGCTAAATTACAAATAGAACATTCTATAGAATATACTCCACCTTTTTACCTTGTATTATTGTGGACTCTCATTTTATATAAAGTGGATTCATATCTAAAATTTACAGAGATATAAAGTTGCTTAAAAATACCGGTGAGACATAAAAAAATGGTTCAATGCATTGCCATACTCCTAATCATGTTTTGATAATCACAGAATTACCCAAAGCTAAACCTTTCTTCTGTTCCGAGTTTTTAAATGCCCAAGAGGTTTTGAATTTAAATTTATGCCAAATATATTCACCATATGGCTGTTAAGTTTGTTATTAAAAGAACTTAAATTGTTCTTATCAAGATATTATTTGTATTTTGTATGTTTATTGCATAATATTTTAATATAATAATGAAAATTTGTAATATATGCTTTACCAGTTTTTTGGAACAATGTTTTCATGTACAATGTTTAAAAATGCTTCGCGGGCTCTGTATTTTTATTGTATAATATTTCAATATACAAAAAAATGTAGAATGTAGTATCCCATTAAAAACTTCCAGTTGACCGCGGGTTTTTTCATCCTTACATACGTGCATTGGGACTTTGCGAATATTTTACCCATTAATTTCAATAGAAAAGTAAACAGTGAATTTGGGCATCTGGTACATATGGATAGCTATAGTAAACAAGAAATAACGAATTTACCTTAACTCAAGGAAAATGTGTAATAAGAGGGAAAAAAGTTTTATAAGTTACTTTATTCTAAATTATATTTTCCGAGGAAAAACATATAGAACTCTGAAATAATATATTTAAGAATTTGAAATGGGCGCTGAACTTAAACTCGAATCGAATTCGAATCCATATTAAAAAATCGAAAAGTCGAAAAATATGAATCGAAAAAAATATATAGAGAACTCGAATCGAAATCCAAATTGATATTTTTAAAAATGCCAAACTCAAATCTAAACTCGAATCGATATTCATTTTAGTCCCAGCCCTAATATATATATATATATATATATATATATATCTATATATATATCTATATATATATATATATATATATATATATATATATATATATATATATATATATATATATATATATATATCTATATATATATATATATGTCTATATATATATATATATATATATATCTATATATATATATATATATATATCTATATATATATCTATATATATATATATATATCTATATATATATATATATCTATATATATATCTATATATATATCTATATATATATCTATATATATATCTATATATATATCTATATATATATATATATATATATATATATATATATATATATATATATATATATATATATATATATATATATATATATATGCCTTTGGGGAGGCGCGAAAAAGTCTGTTGAGTCGACCTAGCCAGTTCGTGAACGGGGAATAGTTAAGTGTTCAGTGGGAAGGGTTTACTTTTCAATCGCGGGGTCCTTTCAAAACAAATAATTCAGAGTGCAAGTTGGCCAGAGATTAACAGGTAGCTGGTACTCGTTCAGGGTTGCAAGGAAAAGACTATAGCAAAAATATACATTTACTAACAAATAAATAGAATCGAAATACATATCAGATACAGACAGAGTTTAAAGGGAATGATGGTACATGTGAAATTAAATGTCGGCACGGGACAGATCACAGGACGGATAAATATGGGATTAGTGGTCGGGTTCAGGTCGGTAATTAAAAAGGGGATTTTAATCCGGGGCTCCCAAAAAGGATGGCACGGTTTGGGTACACCAGATTATAGAATAATTTGTAGCCGTCAACGATTGCAACTGCTTACGTGTTCGTTGAAAGGAAGGGCCAGTCGGGATACGATGACTGCGATGGGGAAGCTGGGTTAGCTCACGGGGCATATGAGAAAGCACACGTAGTTTGGCCTTCGGAGATGGAGTTCCTCGTCAGATACTCGCCGATTGAATATAGCAGAGTTCACGGATGTCGATTTAGCCTTCCTCTTCGAATCGAAATCGCCGGTGTCTCCAATCGCGACGAGTGAAGCGTGTCCTTTGCTCGTAAGCGGTGTTAGGCGGAACAGTGGTGAGCCGGGCTGCTGTGCTCCGGTGCTATAGTATTAGAGTGCTATCTGCTGAACCGAATCGGGGGATTATATAGACGCTCTGCTGGTGGCAGGGATTGCCTGGGTGAGAGTCTCCACGAATCGCGCGATCTTGGGAGAAGGCAGCGACTCCTTCGGGAAACCGAGATAAAGTTGGCTAAGAATGTTCGAATAGCTTCGATCTATGACAGAGGGCAGGAGGCTGGATGTAAGGGCATGCGAGACTGGGAAAATGTGACCCTAAGTAAATGCAGCTGGGGTGCAATAAAACGGCGTGAACCGCATCCTCGCCGTAGATCAACCTCGCTTTCCACGCTCCATGCGGCGATCTCGAGACCACGTGGGTACCGAAGGGAACGAGGCCGCTCTTTTACCCTATTCTTCTACACACACACACACACGTGTGTGTGTGTGTCTCATATTTAAAATATGAGACGACCATTAAGAATTTATTAGTACGTAATAATTGTAATAGTTTGGGAGGAGGGGGAGTTTATTCAGTTGAGTGTTCTGGTTGTCTAAGTAAATATTACGGACAAACAGGTAAACAACTTCCTGTTCGCATAAATCAACATAAATATAATGTCCGAAGAGGGGAAGATAACAGTGCTATCTTTGTCCATATGTCAGATAAGAACCATTTAATTAACTGGAACTCGGCCAAATTTATTTATCGTTCCAATGACCCTAAAAAAAGGAATATCATTGAATGTGCTTTTATAAGCCAATGTGATAATTTTAACCTTTCCCCTGGTTTATATAAAATAGATGCTATAATTAAAAGATAAATACTCAAAGAAATTAGTTTTGTCTTTCGTTCCTAGTTTTTTTTAATATACATTCTTTAGTTATGTGGCCCCTATTTTATTTTAATTTTTTATTATTATTTTTCATTTTTTAATTGTTACTGATCTATTTTGTACTTTTTATTTTTCCCCCCTTTTGCTCATCGTGTCTTATAATCTCCCTCGTTAGGCTATCTCCATTTCTTTGAATCTGTTACCCTTTCCTTCGACTTAGTTTGACCTTACCACCTGCTTCTTGTAATTCTTAATGTGTTTTTTTACCTTCCCCCTTCCCTCTTCCTCATTGGTGATTTCTTATTTTTGAGGCGGTCTTTCATACTTTTCTTTCGTATATATACCTCTAATATAATACTATTTTTTGTAGTTATCCTTGATAAGGAACTTAATAAAGTTCGAAAGTACTTGGAAACACCTTTTCATTTTTTCCTGCGGGACATTGCATTCACTCATATATATATATATATATATATCATGATGAAAATTAATGAATTAGATTGTCTTCGGAGAATGTGGTTTAATTCCTCATATATATATATATATATATATATATATATATATATATATATATATATATATATATAGTCACCATCGTTGACTAGTACTGGCCATATAAGAAGACCGGTTTTGCAAGAACCGATTTAAGCGCATCTCCATTTCGCCGTTATGTTCGGAATATACCACCGGCCGGTTGGTTACTGAGGCCGAAATCCAATTGAGTCAATTTTAAGCGGAATCCACTGTATTTATTTTGCTTCTACAGGATTCCCACAAAAAAACAGGAAATTTTCGATTTTCATTATGTATTTTACATACGAGTATCTACGTAAATTAACACATATTTTTTTACAATTCCCTTCTAATTATTTCACGTTGAAAATTTGGTAACTGCGGCATCCTGGAATTAAAGGCAGAGGAATTGTAAAAGTAATATGTTAGTTAATTGTACGTGTGTGACATACAAGGTAAATCTAAAATTTCCTGGTTTTTGTTGGGGCACCAAGTATATAAATGAATTGCTTTGGAGAAACTTTCCAACCACGAAATCCTAACCTATGAAGATTGAATTCCCACATCTCTGTAAATATACGTATAAAAAAACCCTAACGAATATGAACGCCCACGGAATATTTTTCTTTAGGATTTTGAATATTAAAAAAAGAATAATTTTCATAATAGAAATTGGTTAACCTGGCAACAGAGTCGAAGCAATACCAGTAGTATTCTTTCTCACTACCCGAGTACCTAACCATACTGGGTTTTGCAAAAGTTCTTTTACACTTTTTTTTTTATCTTTCGAGAAATTTACGTGTGTGATAGAAAAGGTTCCGTAAAACAAACTTAAATTTCTATTTTTCCTGCAAGTGTCATTAAAACGTTTTTTTCTATTGTGTGTCGATGTGTAAAGATTAAAGTCAAAAGAATCGAGATATCTGCTTTCCTGTGCACGGGCCCCAACAAGTCTGACATCACGGCTCAATGTCAGTTGAATGACCGTCCAGAATCGCGGAGAGGCTCAAGAACAGGTAAGACCTCAAAGATCGACCTCGTTCAGGCAGACCTGAAGTTGTCAACCGTTTGGCTGTGAGAAAGGCCTTCGAAAGTGCTCAGAAGCCCAAAATGATTGCGCTCGCGAAGAACATCTCGATGTCCACGGTGCCCAGGGCCGTCAGTGTGGAGGGCGTCAAGTTTTTAAAAAATTTTAGGAGCACATCTGGCGACTACCTACTTGAGCTTAAGTCGCTGTACTCACGACAGGCTAGTACTAGGCTACTTTAAATTAAGAATATGCAAAAAACAACAACAATAAAGAAGGGAAAATCGCAACAAGCAGGAAGCAAGCTCCGGTGTCGGGGGAGGTCCGCCTCCACCCCCCGGCCAGCGCAGGAACGTGCAACCTACTAAAAAAACAATAAAAAAACCCCAGTTAAATAAGGGGAGAAGGCCGGCCTCCACCCCAAAAGTCAGTAAGTCCATCGATCAATGGGTACGAACTCGTCCCGAGTACAAGAGACAGGCGGTAACGACCACGCCCATCCCGGTAACGAGAGAGACAGGTAACGTGCGCGAAGATCGCCCAGACTGGGACATTCAACAAGAATGTGCCGAACTGTCTGGGGGACAACGCAGTCTTCACAGTAGAGTGCCTGCGAACGTTCCCTCGAATAGCAGGGCGTCCAATTCGGAAGACGACAGAAAGCGACCTGAAGCCGTCGCGGCATTTCGGGGTAGGTCCATGGGAACAGTCGCGGCGCAATGGCACACAACTTTAAGTTCCCTTCGACCGTCTCCCATCTTCTTCACAAAGTTGCCCGTATTCTTGCCATGTAGTCAGTGTGAGGAAGAGCAAAACGCTGGTCCGGTCGCAGAGTCCTTGCGGACTCTTTGGCGCCCTCATCGGCGAACTCATTCCCCGCAATTCCTACATGTCCAGGAACCCAGCAGAAGATAATCTCGACATCCGCCCGGCTCGCCCAAACCGTCGCATCACGGATATCGCGAACCAGGGGATGCGGAGATTCCAATGCACCGAGAGCACTCAGGGCAGGGGCGTTGTGAGTCGTTATAGATCACAATCCGGTCTCCGGACCGGGCACGTCGCGTGATCTCCCCTACCGAGTGGTGTATTGCCACCAGTTCGGCCGTGAAGACAGACGCAGCGCCTGGCAGAGCACCACTGACTTCAAACAGAGGGGATACACAGTGGAAGCCGACTCCCTCTTGGGACTTGGAGCTATCTGTATACACTCGCAAGGTTCCAGCGTGACACGACGTGTGCTCCAAAAAGGTCGAAAGCAATACTTCTGGCGCTGTAAAAGCTTTAGGAGCAGAGGCGTGGCGAAAAATAGACAGAATGTCCTGGCAGAACCAGGGGCGTCACCGGCCCGAGAGCTATACTTAGCTCTCGAGGGAGTTTCCTGGCCCTAAACCCAAAGGGCTTAGGGTATGACTGGCGTCTCTCGGCGGCATAGGCACCGTCGAAATCAGCTGTGGATGCGGTGAGAGCTGTTGGTGACTGAGGGAGGCGCCAGGCTCGCGCGTACTGGAGAATAATGCACTGTTCACGGCGTAGAGCGAGTGGCATCTCCCGAGCATCGACTAGTAGGCTCTCAATGGGGGAAGCGCAGAAGACGCCGGTCGCTAGGCGAAGACCAGTGTGGTGGATCAAGTCCACCTTCCGCAATAAACGCTCGGCTGCGGATGCATAAAACTCGCATCCTTAGTCGAGCTTCGAACTAACAAAGGATCAATAAAAAATTAAGGCATTAGCCCTATGAGCGCCCAAAGCGCTGAACAAGACGGAACGGAGAATAAAAATGGCGTGGGTAAAGGAGACCCTAAAGCTACGAATATGAGCCTCCCAGGTGAGGCGTCGGTCAAATACAATACCAAGGAAACGGTGCGATTACACCGCATCCAGGCGCACCCCATTAAGAAACAAATCTGGATCGGGGTGGAGCCGTGGATGGCGGCAGAAGTGCACCACTTGTCTTGGCCAAGGAAAACAGAAACCTATGCGCTTCGGAATAGCGAGAAACAAGGTTCAATGCCTGTTGGAGTCGACGCTCCAGAGTTGGCATCTGGGCCGCGCAAAAAAAAGATTTTTTTTTTATATAGAGCCTATCTGGCAACTACCCACTTGGGCATAAGTCGCCGAAAAACAGCACAGAGTAAAACTAGGCTACTTTAAAAAAATATATATATGAAAACATAACGATATAAATTGGAAAACTTAACAATCAGGAAGCAATCTCCGGCAGCGGGGGGAGGTCCCCCTCACCCCGATGCAGGAGAGTGCAACCTACAAAAAAACAATATCAAATGAAAAACAAAAAGAAACTTAAATAAAGGGGAGAAGCCCGGCCTACCCCCAAAAGTCAACAAGTCCACAAGTCAATGTGCACGAACTCGTCCCGAGCACAAGGGACAGGCGGTAGCGACCTTGCTCATCCCGGTACCGGGACAAGTATCGTGCGCAAAGATCACCCAGACTGGGACATTCGACAAGAATGTGCCGAACAGTCTGGGGGACGACTCAGTCGTTGCAATAGGGCGCAGGCGAGCGCTCCATCAAATAGCGATGCGTCACACGAGTGTGGCCGATTCGGAGACGACAGAAAGCAACCTGAAGCCACCGCGGCATTGGGGGATAGGTCCATGGGAACAGTCACGGCGCAATGGCACGCAACTTTAAGTTTCCTTCGACCTTCTCCCATCTTCTTTGCCAAGCAGTCCGAAGAGCTGCCCGTATTCCTGCCATGTAGTCGGTGTGAGGAAGAGCGAAACGCTGGTCCGGTCGCAGAGTCCTCCAGGACTCTTTGGCGCCCTCATCGGCGCGCTCATTCCCCGCAATTCCTACATGTCCAGGAACCCAGCAGAAGATAATCTCGACATCTGCCCGGCTCGCCAAAACCGTGGCGTCACGGATATCGCGAACCAGGGGATGTGGAGATTCCAATGCCCCGAGAGCACTCAAGGCGTTTTGTGAGTCACTATAGATCACAATCCAGTCTCCGAACCGGGCACGTCGCGTAATCTCCCGTACCGAGTGGTGTATTGCCACTAGCTCGGCCGTGAAGACAGACGCAGCGCCTGGTAGAGCCCCGCTGACTTCAAACAGAGGGCATACGGCGTGGAAGCCGACCCCCTCTTGGGACTTGGAGCTATCTGTATACACTGGCACGGTTCCAGAGTGACACGACGTGTGCCCCCAAAAGGTCGAAAGCAATACTTCTGGCGCTGTAAAAGCTTTGGGAGCAGAGGCGTGGCGAAAAATAGACAGAACGTCCTGGCAGAACCAGGGGCGCCACCGGCCCGGGAGCTATACTTAGCTCTCGAGGGAGTTTCCTGGCCCTAAGCCCAAAGGGCTTAGGGTATGACTGGCGTCTCTCGGTGGCATAGGCACCGTCGAAATCAGCTGTGGATGTAGTGAGAGCTGTTGGTGACTGAGGGAGGCGCCAGGCTCGCGCGTACTGGAGAATAATGCACTGTTCACGGCGTTGAGCGAGTGGCATCTCCCGAGCATCGACTAGTAGGCTCTCAATGGGGGAAGCGCAGAAGACGCCGGTCGCGAGGTGAAGGCCAGTGTGGTGGATCGAGTCCACCTTCCGCAATAAACGCTCAGCGGCGGATGCATAAAACTCGCATCCATAGTCGAGCTTCGAACTAACAAATGATCGATAAAAAATTAAGGCATTAGCCCTATCAGCGCCCAAAGCGCTGAACAAGATGGAAGGGAGAATAAAAATGGCGCGGGTAAAGGAGACCCTAAAGCTACGAATATGAGCCTCCCAGGTGAGGCGTCGGTCAAATACAATACCAAGGAAACGGTGCGATTCAACCACATCCAGGCGCACCCCATTAAGAAACAAATCTGGATCGGGATGGAGCCGTGGATGGCGGCAAAAGTGCACCACTTGTCTTGGCCAAGGAAAACAGAAACCTATGTGCTTTGGAATAGCGAGAAACGCGGTTTAATGCCTGTTGGAGTCGACGCTCCAGAGTTGGCATCTGGGCCGCGCCAAAAAAAAGAGATCGAAAGGTCGTCCGAGGACGGCAAGAGCTTGAAGTGCGTGGAAAGGCCTCTACTCACTGACCGAATGCAAGAAAAACCCCGAGGTCGCTGTTGTCGCCTTCGCAACTACTTGAAGACTCATTGCAATCAAACTCAATTTTTTCTGATGAAAAAAAATCTTCACGGTCGATCCGGTCATCAAGAAGCAGAACGCCGCGAGGTAAGGTTTGGCAAGGACGTCTCCGAGGTTTCCTACATGACCACGATGATGATGCTCGGCGTCGTGGCTTCGAATGGCGAGGAGATGCCCACAGTGTGGTTCGCAGCCGGTTACAGGCTCACCGCGGTCGATTATAGGGGCGTTCTGGCCACGAAGGTCCTGCCCTGTACGGCAAAGACCGTGTAAGAGTTGTTGTGGTCGAACATGAACTACTTGTCAAAGGACTTTTGGCTCCGCAGTCGCTCGACCTAAATCCCCTCGACTACAGCGCGTGTGCCTATGCCGAGGACAAGGCCTGCAAGGTACCCCACAGCAACGTCGACAAGCTGAAGTTCTCCGTTAACAGTCTGTTGGCAAACATGAGAAAGGACTTCGTCCGCAACGTGAGCTAGGCCTTCAGGTCAAGCCTGGAGCGCGTTCTCGCCGCCGAGGGCGGTCACATTGATTAATATTACAATTTAAATACATTTATCTGTTAAAACAATAAAAATCTGTCTAATTGTATAAAAACTCACATTGTGTTTTTGTTAGGAGCGTCGTAACGAGTGTATCAAGACTTTTGCAATACACAGTAGGTAGTATGAGCAACTGACTGACTGACTGACTTAAGGGCGCAGGTCGTAACGACCCCTTGCTCTGCGTCTGCCTGTTATAGCAGACATGAAACAGAAATTGAGCGGGATCTACTTGGGCAACAGCAGCAAAAAGGTACTATCTAGTAGTATTCTTCACTTTACCCGAGGCTAGTTCTGTTTTGGTACCTTAGGTAGTGTGAGGAATATCATTAGGATGCCCTATTGCGCTTATTTCGGGAATAAAACAAAGAGGAAAGATCGAGGAAATTGAATTCTCCCATTTGGCACTCCGGGCAAAGCTCCCGGCTAATTAAACAGCCTGAACGTCTGAAGGACTTGCTGACAGATTAACACCTAAAATGCGCTTTGGCTACGAGTCGGTCACGAATAGTTTGCAAATAGCTTATTCTTAAGGTGTGGCAGGATATTGAACTGAAGTACTGATGCATTAATACGTCCTTTGAAAACAAGAACAAGTTATAGAAAAGTTAGGAATGAGTTGAACAAGATGTTCAAAACAGTTAAGGTTTGTCTGAAATTAGGTTAGCATAGAATATGAATGAGATAATTATTTTAGTTATAAAATAAATAAAAATGTAAATCTAAGTGGAGAAGAACAATAAAGTAAAAGAGGAAATGATTGAGGTGCTCAATGAAAATTTTATATCACTGTTTACTTGAGAAGATACGGTCAGTTTTAATCCTAAATGATATGAGAGAAGAAAATGTTTTTGAGTATTAATGTTAATAGGGAAAGTATTAGGCCATTTATAAACTGGATTACATGTTAACAAATCTATGGACCTGGAAAATATTCATTCTAAGATTCCTAAGGAGGCAGAGGAAGTGAGTGTTTCATTTGCTTTTGAGAAGATATTTGTGAAATCTCTTAAATTTGGGGAGATACAAAATGATTAAAAAAGAGCTGATGTAGTTCCAATTTTCAAAAGGGGAGGGAAGGATGATCCTAATAATTATAGACCAGTAAGTCTAACTTCAATAGAATGTAAATTACTTGAGAAGTTAGCTATAAAAAAGGGATAGCAGACGTTTTGGAAAGTGGTAGCTTGTTGAGTGGTAATCAGCATGGATTCAGGTCAGGTAAATCTTGACTCACAAATTTCCTGGAATTTCTAGATTATGTCATAGGACAATTGGATAATGGAAATGACATAAATCTAGTTTAATTATATTTTAGTAAGGCTTTTGATAAGTCCATCATAGGAGACGTGCATAAATCAAGAATGTATGAAGTTTTGGGAAATGTTTTACAGTGGATGGCAAAGTAGTTGAAGAAGAGAAAGAAATGGAAAGAAATTGCAATGAATGGATGTTATTAGTGGATTAACTCCAGAACCTGTTTTGGGTTCATTATTATTCTTGGTTTATATTAACGACCTAGAGTTATGTGATCAAAGAAAAATGTCAATGTTTGTTGATGATACGAAGTAAGCAGCCAGTGTGGGGGAAATACATGGAAATTTCATAATTCAGAATTATTTAAATAGACTCGTTGCTCTGGGCACAACAAGTGGCAAATGACTTCCAAAAATGCAAATTTGTTGACCTGGGCAACTATAATAAGGAATTTAGTTATTAAATGGAAGTTGGTTGAACTTTCCTGAAGTTGAGAGGGATTTAGGAGTAACAAGGAGTAACAAAGAAAGGAAGTACCCTAGGAGACCTTACGGTCCATTCAAAGAGGGTAACTTTGGACTAGCAATCGAGCGGGCACATGGCTGCTCAATTGTTTTGCGTAGTATTAGATAGGTCATTGAGATTTAGTAAGCAGTGTTTAGAGGCTAGAAATAAGGGCAAATAGGGCACTAGGCGTAATCACAACACAGCTAGGATATCAACATTCTGGAGGCGGTATAGAGAAAAGCAGCTAAAACGATACCTTTCTCGACACACCTTGATTATATGGATAGGATGAGCGCACTAACATGTGTCTATTTGAAAGGTGGTGCTTAAGAGGTTATAGGATCCAGCTTTTTAAAATACTTAAGGAGATTGTTAAATTAGAAGTACTTGCAAGTTTGGTGCCTTGTATTATCATCATCATAATCATCACTAACTCTATAATTTAAGAAGGGGAATTTTTTGAGTATTTGAATAATAATTTCATCTTAGTTTGGTTATGACTTGTTTTTTATCAAAGTTATTTCTACTAATTCTTTTATATCAAAAAACAAAATGGTGAAGTTCAGAAATAAATATAAGTATCAAAATTTTATGAATTTGTTAAAACCCAAAGAATTACAAATGGTTAAGTTCAGAAAATTTATTTCTATATATCTTTTTCTATAACTATATTTTAGCAACGTGATATCTTGAAAGGGGGGAAATTTAGTTTAGAGTTCCTTTGTAAAATTATTATAATTGGCGAAGTTCAGAAAATTGATAAAAAATTAACCATGGCTGCTTTATTTTAGATTTTTAATTTTAATCTTAGTAGCGAAGCCATTGCCTGGTTAACTAAATATGACGAGCTCACTGGTTGATGGTTGATAACCCAATCCAATGGATGCAGATTATAACGATGGTGGCTTAATGGGTTTTCGGATACTCTAACTGGGACGACTATGATAGGTCCTAGTGGATTTTGGGCGGCAACCTTTTTGTTTAGATGAGACAATTCCGTATTAAAATGCCTTTTATCAACACAAGACAACTCTGCATCGAAAAAAATAAATATGCCCAGTCAAATAAGTTTTACTTTCTGGCCATATAGAAATAATTGCACCATTTTAAGTTTACATGAGAAATTACTGAAGTGTTAGTTATTAAAATAAAGTGAAACCAACGTGGAAGTATTTAAAACGTTTTGCAAAAGGTTTCGTGAAAAAGGAGTTAAGTTAGGCGAAAGAAAAAAATTGGTGGAATTTGGTGGCTAGAGATCAATAGAGTTGCGCAACTCTCCTAAACCGTCCCCCTACCATTCACCAACAAAGAGGCGAGGGTGAATGTAATGAAGGTTGATATTAAATTAACTTTGCTACGAGATTTTAGTACAAAAATATCCATTTATTACCTTTTACAAGGACTTCCAACGAACTAAATTACAAGGACTTATCGGTATGAGATTTGGTCTTTGGAGAATCGTAATTAGAGATACATAGAGAGGACAGTGGGTAATTTGTCGCCGTTGTTAACTCTGAATTCCGCGCAGGCGTGTTGTCTGGCGGCTGTTCTTTATTCTTCATATCAGGGTAGACTAAATTGTGCATCGTCTATGAAGGAAGCAATAGCATGTCTCAATTTAAGCCTCCAAATATTTGTAAAATGCAAGCAGTACTGGTTGGAATTAACGCCGGGAGCTCCAATGCGAAGATCTTCGAGTGCTAAGTGTCAATCTGAGGACGGTGCAGAGGATCGGGAAAGAGTTGGGTGAGTGAGACAGTGATTACAAGGGTGCGGCGACTCAGAAACAAGCGTTCTGATACGAACGAAGCTCCAGATCTGTCACAGAGATCCAGACCATCGTGTTTAATGAGCTCAATAGCTAGGGACAAGGGAGTGTCAGAGACACCTCATCAGGCAGTTAGTGCATGAGGACAACCGCTACTATTCATACAACATGCGAAAGGGCCAGCTTTTGTCGCAGAAGGTGAAGGACAAGCTGAAGGAACGTGCTACGAAGCTCGCGAACAAACTAAAGCATCCCTTCAAGCTTAGCATGTTTTGGTTCTTCTCACACGAGAAGAATTTCTACCAGGATGAAGTGGTGAACTCGCAAAACAACCGCTGACTTGCAGTGCCCCCTCCCCTAAAATATATATATATATATATATATATATATATATATATATATATATATATATATATATATATATATATATATATATATATATATATATATATATACCGAGAGTCATGAAGACTAAGTTCCGGGTCCACATCATGGTGTTTAGGTTAGTCAGTCGCGAGGGCCCTATAATGCTTCCGTTCATTTTCCCGTAGGGCCTCAGACCAAATGCGTAGGGCTACATTAATTGTCTGGGGGAGGGGGGGGGGTAGTGTTGCCCTGGGTCCATAAAGTGGATACTGGAAGGTCGTACGTGTGGCAACATGACTCCCAACTATGCCACAGAAGCAGGAGGACGCAGTCTTGGCTGTCAGATAATTTCTTTGAAATAGAGACCAACACGCGCCCATGCACCACTAAGGTAGAACTTAGGTCCAGGATCATCACAGTTTTCACCAAGTTAACCAGAGGTACCGTCTAGTAGGTCTGCAGCAGGTTCCGTCACCGCAGAGAGGCTGTGGTTGAGCCCGACGGTGATTCCATTGAATAAACTGAATAGCAAAATTCATGTCTTTAACTTGAAACTTTGGCAAATATATCTGTGTCGTAGAGTCGAACGTCGATCCTAACCTAGGATTGACTCTGCGTTGACGTGCGAAGGGAGCACGCAAGAAATTGGGATACAGATCCCAGTGCGAGGGTAAACAAAATCGAGTGCGGTTGGCCTAAATAATCATTTCTTAGAGGTCCTGAATTTTTAGAGAAACTGATTGTAGAAAAATAACTTTACTATATACAAAGAAAATATTATTAGCAAAAGTAAATAAATGACAATAAATAAGATGAGACCCGGGATAACAAACGGGATGGGGGGATACAAATAACTTGACGAGGACGAGAGAGGATGTACGGTTAATGCTTCCATGGAAAGGGGGGGAAGAGTGCAAATGACTGGGAGACTTACGTAAAGCCTACTTGACTGGAGGCTTTGGATACGACGAGTAAGCGGGGCGCTGCAAAGTTCCACTTGCAAAATTCCTTCTTCTTTAACCTCGCTGATAAATGAACGAGAGAGTACCCTAGACGAGAACGAAGTCGATACCAGAGTGATAGATGCCTGTCCATGTCTATTGTCTGTCGGGCAGGAACTCTGGCCTTAGCTACGAGCGAGGCCTGGTAGAGAGGTAACGCCTCGCGTTCGTAGCTGGAAGCCGTTGGAAGGCGGGGCAGGGCGTACGAAACTGTACGTGGCTGGTAACCAAGACTAAGGTACTAATTTCTCAACGACCATCTAAGAGAGGAAATTGTGTATAAGGTAGAAGTAAAGAAAGGAAAATGTGTTTATAGAGTGAGAGGGTTTGTACCAGGTTGTCAAGCCTTTTGATTCGATGAAAATTATCTTTGGTGAATTCAACGATCTTGTCGCTGCATAATTTTTATTTATTATTTTTTTTGTCCACTACGGATCTTTTTATTTTTAATCTTTTGTTCACTTCGGATCTTTTTACTGTAATTATTTTCACTTTATACTTATTAATTAATTGTCCACTACGGATCTTTTTTATGATTGTTTTTATGTATTATTTTATTTATTTTTCATCATTAGCATCATTGTTATCTATAAATCGAGTAAATTGACTGCCGCGTCGCGTCTGCAGCTGGCTACTTTTAAAGGTTTGTTTGAAACGTAGATTCGGTAATTCTTCATCTTCGAGTTTTATTTGTCGGGTCACTTCTTCTGGTATATATTGGTTAATCTTTTGCCAAATATCTTTTGCGCTTTGGTGCAGTGTCATATTTATTGGTTTGATGTCTACAATTTCGTTAAGTATAGTCGATGAGATCCGGTTTTGAAGTGTAACATTAGTCATAAATCTTGTGGCCTTATTTTGCACCGCTTGAGCTTTCCTCATCACTGTCTCCCTAGAGACATGAAGGGGAATAGCAGGATACAAGAGTAATAGTCTCACAAATAACATATATAGTTTCCTTTTGCTTCTCGGTGATAGCATTCGGAAACGAAACAGTGATTCTAGCGTCCTCTTGGCCGCATTAATGTTTTCTTTAAAGTGCGCAACATACCCGGATGATGTTAATTTGAGGCCAAATACTCTGCCCTTTCTAGAGTATGGATAGAGTTGGCCTTATATTTGAACATCTGCAGATTTATGTCGCCGCATGGGGATCATTCTAAATTTGTGGATGTTTGTTTTTATTTTGTTCTCTCTCTCGTATCTATTGATGTTCTCAATTTCTCCTCTTGTCCTATTTGCTATATCTCTGGGGTTGCGATAGTTGCTGGTGATGACCTGTGTTATGTCGTCTGCCAGTTGTATATATTGTGCTAATTCTTGATTAGGGTGGGGCAGGTCGCACATGTAAATTGCATACAGGGTAGGACTGAGGCATTCTCCTTGTGGCACCCCTGTTTCAAGTTCGAATGGCTCTCCTTCATTATCATTGATTTTTAAGATTGCCTGGTGGCCATCCAGGTAGTGGCAAAGTATACGTGCTATATTTTGTTCCATTCCGAGATCTTTTATTTTTAATTTAAGTGCCGGAAGCCATACCTTGTAAAACGCTGAGGACACGTGGCGAAGCACCAGGTCTACATTGTGGTCTTTGGCCTTGGCGATAGCAATTCGTTCAGTAATCAATGCGAGTGCTGTTTTGGTGCCAAGTTTTCTTCTGAACCCATGTTGTTAATTATTATATAGATATGTGACATCCAGGTAGTTTCTCAGTCTGAGATATAGGAGTTTTTCCAGGAGTTTGCCCAAGAACTCCAAGAGCGAAATAGTCCTATAGCAGCCTATATCCTTTTTAGGTTTTCCTGGTTTAAGCAAGAATATTATTTTGGCCTTTTTGAATTGGGTTGGGAAATAACCGACATTAAGGCAGGCATTAAATATCTCCAATAGATCCTCGTTTATGTTTCAGGGAGCGTTTAATAGATGTTTCTTTGCGATGCTGGTTATTTCTGGAGCTTTTTGTTTAAAGCCATTAAGGGCAGCCCCATTTTCCTCATGGGTGAAGGGCATCCCCTTCTCCTATGCGAGACGAGTACCATCAACGCTATAGTGCGGGCTGAGCTCCTCACCTAGTTCCCCAATCCTTTCGAGAACGGTTCCCTCATGTCTTTCATCCAAGTTCCTCTTTTCTTCCTCATTTATTCTAGAACGGTTTCTCCAATAGTCTCTGAAGTAGCGTTCAATTTCTCCACCCTCTGAGATTTCATTACCGTTAACTTTGATTGTTATTCTATTTTTAGGGGGGAGGGGTGGGTGCCTCTCAGTCTTTTCAATTGGCTCCAAAATTTCTTGGGATCCCTTTCTGCATCAACTTTAGCTATGATGTTATTCCACTTTTCTCCCAATTTCTCCCTGATGAGTTGTTTCATTTCAATTCTTGTATCTCTTAGCTCTATGTAATGATATGCTTTGTTACCATAAGTATTTATCTGGTTGATGAGGGCTTCCATTTGGTGAATTTTGTTTAATATATTTGCTCCCCACCTTGGAGCTGGTAGTACTTTGTATTCTGTAAAGGGGGAGCTAAGCGATTGGCTTCCACGAGCTTTGTTATTATGTGATTCAGCTGTCTTTCGATATATTCGGGTGTGGCTCCTTCCATCTGATCTATCTGTATGTTCGTGATACTCCTTGTAGAATGCGGCCCAGTTTGCTTTGGCCAGACATCTGCGTCTTGGGAATTTTACCTGTATTGGAGATGTGACGGTTGTTATCATGCTAACATGATCGGACGGGATATATGGACCTGGAGTTGTCACTTGATTGAGAGAGAATTTCGGGTTCGTCAGTACTATATCAGGTGTAGTAGAAGACCTCCTGTGTGAAATGCAGCAAAATCGGGGCCCTCTCTTTGTACGATATCCCTGATAATTAATAGGCTTAGTGAAGTCCCAGCAGGATGTGCTGCTGTAAGAATAAATTTTCTGGTCGAGTTCTACGTCTTCGATTCCTCTCTTGGGCTCACGCGCGCGCGTGAGGATAGTCCAGTCGATAGTAAATGGATCCAAGCGTAGATGAAAACAGAAGACAATTGCAGTAGGACTTCTTCGTAGCTTTTTCCTCCTTTAGCAATGCAGGTCAAGTCGTTCTAGTGAAATCAGTCCTAATTTCTCAAGATTCGAGATAGTATAAAGTTAGAATGTGGAGAAAATGATAGGGTAGATATAAAACATTGTGTAAAGAGTATGTGTTAATGGGATAATAATGAGTGTAGGATAAACGATGAGGGTGATGAGGTGAGGATGATAATGATTTGTACCAAGTTGCCTGGCTAACGTTTTCCTTTTAAAATGTTTTTTTTTTTTTGCTTTTTGATGTGATTTTAAGTGAAATAAGTATAAAAATTTAGCATTCGGGCCTTTGTTTTCTTTTTGCTCAATCGAAGATCTTTATTTTTTTGTATTTATTAGTTTTTGTTGTTTTGTTTTTTTCATTATTATTAATATATATATATATATATATATATATATATATATATATATATATATATATATATATATATATATATATTTTTTATTAAATTTTAATTGGTCATCTTCTTTGTTAATATCGGTAATTCTTTTACTCATCGGGTTTCTCATTTGGTTTGTATAGTCGGTAGTCTTATTCGGTTTCTCATATTGATTGTATGGTCGGTAGTCTTTTTGGGTATTCTTGTATTTTACCTATATATCGGGTTGACGTTGTTTAAAGTTGTCTTCAGGCTGCCGTTAAAACGTTGTTTGTAGTGTTTTTGCCGGATTTCGTTTTCCGGTACTACTATTTGGTTAATTTAATTTTGGGAAATTATGTTTTTTATATTTTACCGTAGTTTTGTAGTTCGTTTTTGTATGCGATCCTGTCTTCTTTAGTTTGTGATGAATCTTGTGGATTGATTTTGAATACGTTGGACCTTTTTTAATTGTGAATTATTTAAGGTATTCATTGGTATTATTGGGTAAAGGAGCTTGGGGCGAACTAGGGCAATGTATAATTTTCTTTTGTTTTTATTGCTTAGGTTTTTTAATCTGTACAACGCCGAAATGGTCATTTTCGTTTCGTTGATTTTCTGCGTTATGTGGCAGTTGTACCCTGTTATTGTTAATTTTAGACCGAGGACGCGTCCTTACGTGGAGTATAGATATGCTTCTCCATCGATTCTTACTGCAGCTGTTTTCCCTCTGTTTACGGATATTAATTTGAATTTATCTTTGTTTGTTTTGATTTTGTTTCTTTTTTCGTAGTCATTCAGGTTTTTTATTTCCCTCGCTGTTCTTTGAGCTACGTCTCGGGGGTTCTTCCTGTCGCTGGTGATTATTTGTGTGATGTCATCCGCTAGTTGGATGTACATCGCACATTCGTGGGTTGGTTGTGGAAGGTCTCTGGTGTAAACAGTATACAGCGTTGGAGAGAGGCATCCGCCTTGAGGGACTCCCGTTTTCAGGTCGATATGGTCGCCTGTTTGGCCGTTTATTTGAAGTACGGCTTTTCTTCCATCCAGGTAGTTACATAATGTTTTGCAAACATTTATTTGCAGGTTAAGGCTGCAGATCTTGGCTTTTAAGCCGGGCAACCACACCTTGTCGAAGGCTTTAGCAACGCCGCGGAGTACTATGTCTACTCTGTTGCCTCGCGCTGTCTCTGTGGCAATTTTCTCGGTTATAATAGGCAGCGCGGTATCCGTTCCTCACTTGCTCCTGAACCCATGTTGTTGTGGGTTGTACAGGTTATTTTCCGTAAGGTGTTTAATTAACCTGTCGTTTAGGAGTTTTTCTAGGACTTTACCCAGGAATTCCAAGAGCGAGATCGGGCGGTAGCTTCTGACTTGGTGTTTTGGTTTGCCCGGCTTCGGTAGGAAGATCATCTTTGCCGTTTTAAAGGTTTGGGGAAAGTATCCAATATTAAGGCAGGCATTGAAAATCTTCATTATCGATTCATTCACATTTTCAAGAGCATTTATAAGGTGTGCCTTTGTTATGCCGCTTTGACCCGGTGCTTTTTGTTTGAAAGATTTTATGACTGTTTGGTATTCAGCCATTGAGAAGGGCATTACCTTCCCTAAAGGGTGGTTTCTCTCTTCTTCGACGTATCTGTATGGTGCAGTGCGCTCCATATCGTATTCTTGGTTCTCCTCTGGTGTTATCGAGTATATTTTTTTCCAGTGATTTTGGAAGTGCTCTTGGAGTTTTTCGTTACTCTGCACTTCCCTGTCCTGTATTTTTAGTTTTATATTTTCTTTTGGTTGTGATCCTAGTAGATTTCTGTACTCTCTCCAGAATTTCCTCGGATCTGCTTCGACATCCATTCTACTTACTATGTTATTCCAAACTTGATTTGATTTTTCTGTAATAAGAGTATCTATCTGCCTTCTGATTGTAATTAGCCTTCTGTATCGCTCCATATTAGCACCCATTTCTGTAATTTCTTTTGTTAAGTTCTGAAATTCTTCCATCTTTTCCTTTATTTCGTGCTTCCATCTGGGAGCAGGTAGGGTTCTGTATTCTATTATTGAGGAATGAATTCTGTCTGCTTCAATGATAGTTTCGGTGGTTAGTTTTAATTGGCATTCTATTTCTTCTATTCCTTGGTTGTTTAGGGATCCAGTTTCTAGTGTACTTAAGTGTTCTTTGTAACCATACCAGTTTGTTCTGCTGATGGGTCTTCTTTGTGGAATTTTAATTGTAATGGGTGAAGTTGAAATGGTCGTTATCATACTTAAATGGTCGGATGGAGTTGCGATGCCTGGTTCTGTGTGGTGATTTAGGTTGAAATTTTGGTTCATAAGTACGATGTCAGGAGTTGTCGAGGCTTGGGGCTGTTAAGTAAGTCTGGATTCTGGCCCTTCTCTGCTTAACAGGTTCCTTTATATCAATAATTGAAGGGTTTTTCCTGCTCAGTTTGGTTGACTTGTGTATCCTATCTCTCTCTCTGCATCTTGCATTGAGGTCTCCTGTCAATATGGTTGAGGCCTGTCTACCAAAGAGTTTGAGGACATTTGGGGTTGGCAAATACGAGCGTCTTGGGGACTGATATGCCCCAGTTATGACTAGATCTCCTGTAGTCATTTTTATTTTATAGCCAGATACGATTCTTCTAAGTCCTTTACCTCTGTAAAATGGATTCCGGTTTTGACGCCAATTGCTACACCATCGTATCTTGTTTGGGTGTAGTCTGTGGTAATAAATTTATAGTTTGGAATTCTTATAGTGTCAATCTCTGTGTTTAGTCCATGTTCGGTTAGAATAATTATGTCTGTGTCTTCTTTTCTTATTATGTTTGAATATGATATTATTTTTCCTCTCAAGCCGTTTACATTTAGTGTAAATATTTTACTTTTTCGTTGGTACATATCCACTTTTATTTATTTGTTGTGGTCTCTTCCTGTCTTCGTTTTTTCCTGGCGGCCTGGGGAACGAGTGCGTCCATTTCTTTTTTTCTTGAATTCACCGTTTGAGATGTTTTGACACGATACAGGGGTGATATGTATCATATCATGCCTTGCTTTAAAGCATTGTGAACCTCTGTCTCATCGGCGTCTGCCTCGTATTCCCACCTGTATTTTCCCTTAACTCGTCCGTCCACCATGTATTTTTGTTTAAGTTGTTTAAGTAACGGGTTGGCGTGAGAACCGTAAATTTTATGTTCAAATTTTGGGTATTCAGTTTTGGATTTTGCTTTTGTTTTGAGCTTTCTGGGATGGTCTTCGAGGTTTCTTCGTCGGTAGATTCCTTTTCAGAATCGGTATCCATTCCGGCTTCGTATTTTTCGGAGTCTCTTCTTGGATCATGTTTATTCTGTACAGTTCGCTCGAAGGAGGGTTCTCCTGGAACTACATTTTTTTAAGTCCGTTCTTTTCCAGCATGGCCTTCAATTCGTTTGCGTATGAGCCTGGCTTCGCCATGTTTACGAAGTGGGCGTGCATTATGCAGAAAAGTAAATCTGGCCTCATGTTTCCCTCTATGTTCCCCGTTGTGGTCTGTGTTGGTGGTGTTGCGGTATTTCCACTTGAAGTTGCTCCAGTGTAGGAGGTAGTTTTCCTTCTTTCTTTTTCTGTTCTTATTTCCAGTTTTTCTTCCGTATGAGTTGCTTCTTTATTGGGCCAAGACCTAGCCAGTGTTCTTTGGGTATTTCCACAGTTTAAACATTTCTTTACTGTGCTCCTGCATTGGTCCCACCTGTGATCTTGGCTTGTGCATTCGGAGCATGCATTCCCTTTCTAATCGCAGCCATTTGTCGGGTGTTTGTCGAGGGCGTAGCATGTGAAGCATACTTTCACGTAGACAAATATCTCTCTCTCGTTTTGATCGGGTGAGATTTTAGTGTAGAAGGCAAACAGTCCCTGTTCCGAGGCTTTTTTTGACATTTCTGTCCATCTAAATACCACTTCGAAGATGTGATTGTGCTCTTCTCCATTTTGGTTTTTAAATTTAATTATTTCTTCGATCTTTGCCCAATCCTGTTGTTTTTCGAGTTCTTCCTTGATTTGTTCTGGAGTGTGCTCACCGACCCAGGGTCGAGTCGTCTGCAGATCACGGATCTTTTCGTTTGTACGTCCGGAGGGGTCCGAAGTGCGAGTCTGATCTTTTCTAACTTTTTTGCTGCGTTTTTGCTCAGGAGGAGATCTAGGTCCTTTTCTGTTTCGCATAGTGCCACATAACCGTTGTGCTGGTCTTTTAGTCTAGGGAGTATGACCCCAATATGAGCGTAGATAATCCTTAGTGCCAATTCGCGAGTTGGTTTCTCCCGGCCAGGAAGGATACGAAGGGCGACTCTCTTCGCTCTTTCACGGTCGTCCATTTTGGCTCGTTAGAGCTTCCTTCCTCTTTGTGTTTTTCTTTTCTCTTCTTTGTACCTATTGATTTGCCTGGGATAGAAGTGTGTTAATGTTTTAAAATGAAAAATGAGAATGATCCCCCGCCCCCACAATCCTTAGCGTAGTTGGTATATCTGCCTGGATGAAGATGATGGATGAATGATATGATGGACCCGGGGAGGCCCTCCAGAAGGATGACTTATGGCGAACTTGATGATGGGCGGTGATTGAATCAACTACCACCACCCAGCGTGCCGCCTCTTCTAGAGTTTGTGCATCGAGGCTGCTTCCAGCTCACATAGAGACGGTTTTATGTCCCTCTATGATCACTGCCGGTCTAACAGGGATAGAGAGAACTCTTCCTAAACGGTTGCAGCATCGCCTCTTGTCCGAGGTGCCTATGACGGAAGGTTCCAGAGTCGGATAGTCCACAAACCTGCTTTCCCAACCGCCTCGAATTATGCCTTGTCTTACGATGGGCATAGTTCGAACTAGGTTATGAATGGCAGTACACACGGCTACGCCTTAGAAGGCGAGAGTGGAGGGGTGATTAGTTTAGGTAGCCATAGAATGAATTAATTATGACCACCTGGTATTAAATTTTTTTTTTAAGTCCCCCGTAAGGGAAAAAGTGGCTTTGGAAAGGAAGGTTTCTTCTGTAAAGATCAATGTGCAAAATGCTCTTGTAATTCTCTGATCTTCTTTCTTCTCCAAAAGGTTAGGTGATTGAAAGCGAAAGTAGCGTAAACTGTATTTAAAGTGCGAGTGCTCGATATCCGTACGTCCGAGCGCCTCAGAATTCTTGGGAGGAATCTTTGGAAATTTTCCCCCAATTTTTCTTTCTCTATCGAATTCAGAGGTAATTTGCCAGGAATGAGTATGCCAGGAGTTCTACGCAGTCCCTAATTTCTCAAAGCTTTTCCCGAAGTATTTATACTTCCTCGGCGGAAGCGGGTCGCCGGAGGCCCCCAAAGGGGGACGGGGATTTCATTAGACTTGGCGCGCCAGGGGAAGGGCGTCCCCGACGCCGTAAATCTGGCGCCGATCAGGCGATGTGACGGGGAGAGAAAGAGAACCGAAACGGATCACACGGTCGCGCGAAATTCTCGCTGCTCCCTTGGGGCTTTCTGACCGTGCAGGTGCATCTTTCTCAGGCGCCACGGGTAGACGTTGGGTTCTAAGGGGGGAGAGGGGTAACCTTCTCTATCTGACAATCTGAATAAATGAAGTTTATCATTATGTTGAAGTTAAGCGATAAATTACTCACCCTACTCGGTATGGTGGCCACAAAGGGGCGTCAGCTGCAACTGACATCCTGTAAGATTGCATCCCCCCCCCTGCACCTACGTCAGCTTTCTATATAGACCTATCCTCTTTAGTTTTCATTTTAAAGTAAAAAAAAAACATGTGTTCTGCTCTACGCACTTTTCACATTTATGAGAAATTTCATAGCAATCTTTACCCCTCCTCATCCATACACTTTTGTGTTTATTTATTCAAACATTTCATGCGTTTATTTTTTAGCTCAAGGGAAAAGGTGAATTTTGTCATAAACCTGTCATTTCATTCTTCACCATGAAAGGACAGTTATAAAGTCATCTCACTTATTAAATTCGACTCTCCTCACTCCAATGCTTCTCAAAATTCACTCACAGCAACAACTGATCAAAACTAGACTATTTGCATATAAACGAAATGTTGTTGTTTTTTTCTTAAAGTTAGTATTAATCATCAGTACAATAATATAGATCAGTGGCTGTTACTTGAAGCGGGGGAATGGGTCATTGTAATCACCTTGCCGCTGATTGCGATTCATTAACCCAATATAGAATTTAAATCCATCGAACGGTGAAAACAGCTTCAGGAACTGAATACTAGTTATTTGTGAGTTTAATTGCACCGCTTCAGTTTATTGCCGATGGCCAGTTCTGCGCCTTTTACTCGCTTTATTTAAGATGGGAAGATAAAGGATCAAACCGTATGTAAACATCGCTTTGCATCTGGTTAGTCGTCAGATGGGAACCCGATTGAGTTGACTTTGCGTAAGTCGCTAGATTTTAGCCACTAGTGGTTCTGAAACCGCGTAAAAATAATGAAGGTTCTAAAGTGATGATCGAAGGAGAAAATTTGTTGCATTAAATTCTTATTCGGCAATTTTAACGACTTGAAATAAATATGGCTGCCACCCTGATATAGAACATATCTGACACATGGAAATTGATTAAAATGGAGCTTTATTTCATCAAAGCTCTTAAATATTTATCTCAAATACCAAGTAATAATACATCAAACAAAGAGAATATTCTATTGAATAATTAGAAATCAGCTCCCAATTAAAACGCGGTATATCACAAGGTCCGAACTTTGGACCACTCCTGTTTTATTAGTAGTTCTACTTGAAAAGGGGCTTTGAAATCAAGTATAGTTTAATACGTGTTCAATCTAATTAAAAATGAAACAGTGCTAGAATGCATTATTCCAACAATTGATAAATATTTTTAAAGTAGTGAATTGAGTGATGCAAACTAACATAAATCACTGGGGTAATTCAACGGGAGTATAAAACACGGATTGGAGTCTGGGAAAAACAAACGATTGGGTGGAACAGATACGATAGCAGAAGTAATAGAACGGTTCAAGATCTCTCGGATCTATTAGGGTCAGAACCACATGGTACCACAAATCTACAATTCCTTACTTAGTGAGATTGTACAACTCAACGATATGACTCGAGACTATGTGATAATAAATCACTGTGATACCAGAACTGTATAAACTTTATTTTGTTAAAAATATTATTATTAATTATGTACAAATATTCTTAGTATATAAGTTGAATTTTATTAACCAAGTCGCTATGTTAAAAAATATAATAGTTTTTGTAACTCTCTCGAAAATAAAATTATTATTATTATCATCATCATCATACCAAAACGAATCAACATTGGAATGGTAAACAGAGTCCTAGAAACACCAGGGATCAAGTTTGCACATACGAGACAGGACTCAGATGTACAAACCATAATTCCATCTTACAATTAAAGCCTCGCCCCTCTCCTCAACGGGAGCAACATCCTTTGGGGAAAAGGATGAGAAAACAAAGGATGACAGGACCCAGTAGAGAAAAAAAAGAGAGGAAAAAATAGGAGTACCACTCAAACACAGGTTTGAACAGAGGGGAAAAACATTTGGAAATCGCTGGGGATTAGTGATAGAGAGGTTACAAGCGGTACTCTGCCCCCGCTGAAGACGCCTCACGGGGACACTCAGAATGCTCTGTCTGAAAACAGACCCAACAACTTTCGGGCACACAATTATAGAATGGCAGGTCAACGAACCCCAGGGAAAGGATGGGGGGGGGGTATCTGCCACATGGGATATATGAAATAAAAAAAACGAAAAAGGAAGGGACACAAAAGATCCGCGCCTAAGAAATCGGGGGAGACCAAAGGATTCATCGTCACACCTCGACCTTAAGCGGGAGGGGCTTCCAGCGATACCCAATTCATTCAAACGCCCTATGCCCCTTCTCCCCCGTAAGGGGCACGGTGATTTGTTTTCATGGCCGTCGTGGGGACGGGACTCAGCGCCCCGTCCGGTCCCAGCTTAGCCGCTCCCCCTTTCTTCGCTTACCTCTTCTTTCCGCCTTTCTGTACCAACTCTCTTCCCACCCTTCAAAGCATTTGGTATGGCTGAATGTAGAGACTCTTTCTGGGCTCGTGCCCAGGCTTCTAAAGTGTCACGAGGGGCTCGTTTCTTTGAGACTGGCTCCGGTATCTCCCCCCCCCCCTCCGGTAACCAAAGCGGAATGTTGGCCGCCTAACCCGTCCATCTCCCTTCCCCACTTTTTTTTTGGGGGGGGGGGGCTGACAAAAAGGGGCGGAACTTCATAGTCGGCGTTCGGTCCACGGGACTGAGCTTGAACCAAGAAGGGACTCCTCAAGGAATGACGAGCCACCAGGATGCGCCCTGCAGGATCCGCATAGGTTAACCCTTATTCGGAGATGTCCATGGCCCTTCTACATACATGGAGCTCGGGACCCGCACCTACACCCCGACTATTTTGTTTGGAACCGGTCCAATGTCTGCGCCAATGGACATCCGCAATGGTTGCTGGAAATCAAACTCCTGGTACCTTTTTCGGGTTTAAAGCTCCTCTGCTGATGAAAACTGGCTAAACGGTGCGTTCACGGACTGAGTAACTTCCGTTTTGTACTAACAAGTTTTTTTCCAATAAAAACAAAACAAAACCTAATGAATAAAGCTTATAATGGAAAAACTGCGCACCCCCATCCCTACTTCCAAGTTCGTCGACTATTATGAATTCAAGCACAAGAGGTACAAAAAGAACCCAGTTGGGAAATGCAAATGGCAGAACACCCGTCGCGGGATCTACTACGACATCGATACCAAGGCATAACACCTCAAGATAAGACATCACCCACGCAGAAACGGACAAAATCATTGCGCCACCCAGCGGACAAAAACTACCCACCAATGGACAGCAATACTGCACGTTCCTCCAATACCCGGCGAGAACTTCTAAAGTAGCAAATACTCCCAGGTCAATTAATCGCTTGCTCCTTTCAGGAGATTCTACATCATAAGAGCAGTAAACCCCCAAGTGAGCCTAATGAAAAGCTGCATGGTCAAACAGGAGAAAGCCTTACTTCGCTCAATACACAAGTGCACGAATACTCGGTTACACAGGTACACAGGGCCCACAGGATTATTAATGGTGCTAAAGTACTAACCAATACATACTTCATATCATTTGATTTGGAAAACCTATCAAAATACGTCGACGTGGGATGGCGAAGATTTCTCGTCAGGGAATTTAAGCCAAGCCCACGAAGATGCTATTTCTGCAACTCATATGGCCATTCTAAAAAAAAACCTGCTGTCTTAAGGAGCAAGACTACGCACCTATCTGTGTAAACCTGCCAAAGCAAGTCACCCAGACTCAATCGAAGACTGTGAAGCAAAATACATCAACTTCGGTGAACCCCACCCTGCATCCAACAAAAATGCAATATATATATATATATATATATATATATATATATATATATATATATATATATATATATATATATATATATATATATATAAAAGTTCGAAGAGGAGATCATAAACCTCAGGGAAAAGGATCGCCTCAACTTCAGGGAGGTTCGAGAGAAGGTACGATATATGATCGGGACAAGAGGCACCTCTTATGCCTATATAGTCGAAGCAACGAGAACAACCAAACCACTCTACGACGGAATTAAGCTGAATAAACAACTACCTGCGTATAACATAGATACACCCCAGGCCCCCACAGTGGAGAACACACCCACGGAAGAGGTGGGTTTTCAAAGAGCTGAGAGTGCCCAGGAACCCCCTGGGGCTGCTCCCACCCCTCCCAGCCAGACAATGACGGCAAGCCGGCCATCTGCCTCAAAACAGCAGTTGTCTCCACGAGAGGCTTCTGTGCCTCAGGCCACCCCGATCCGAGAGGAGCAATCCCTCCAACACGAGACACCTGCTCCCCAGGCCCCTTTCCCGGAGACCATACCCACCCGAGAGAAGGAATATTGTATGAATTCACCCAGGCCTACCATTCCCCCTCAAACACAGGTTCTGTGGAAGCCTATTGAGGCCCCCATCTTAGAGAACCATCTCTCTGGGAAACCAACACCACTCCATCATCCACTCATCCTCGCTCTCTCACACTCCGAGCTCAATAGATCCCGGAGAAAAAAAAACTTTATCGGGTGCACCAAAGTATCCATCAACAGAGGTTTCCATCCCCTGCTAAACGTACTAAATCAAAAGACACCCCATCCTCTATTGAAAAACGACACAACCATCTACAATGGACACCAAGAATGCTGACGGTCAGGCCTCAAACAACCATCTAAATTAGCCATTAGCAAGCGACAGAAGCCACCAGCCCTTCCTAAGCCAAAGGGCATTCCAGCTTATGGTATTGCTAAACCACTCCTTTCGCGGACACAAATTAGAGAATAATAAATATCGTACATGGAATAATAAGAGGTTTGAGAGCTAACTGGGAGGAACTACGCTCACTGGTGGCAGAAGAAGATCCTATCTGCATCTGCCTCCAAGAAACACTGTTGGGGGCTCACCCCCCCCCCCACCAACATTACTGGGTTACATCTACGTTACAACCGAAAATCCGAATGACGGCAACATATCGGGGGGATGTACCATATATATCTACCAGTATTTACCTACGCTCCATCTTACCCTGAATACACCCCTGCAAGCAACCGCAACAACCTTGCACATCTATAAGCAGTATACGGTGGTGAACATCTACCTCCCACCCTCCGCACCACTTCGAATAACCACATACGACAACTAATTTCGCAACTTACAAACCCTTTATTTTGGTAGGGGATTTAAATAGCCGACACCCTGAGATGTATGTATCCACGCCATACATCTCGGCATCTTAAACCAGGAACAAGGCACCAGATATGATGTACATACAAACAAACACTGTATCCGCCCTCGGTCTTGCCAACTACTCTCCATATATCACAACGCAGTTCGAATGGCGCATATCAGAAGGCCTGAGAGGGAGCCTCCACTACCCAACTAATCTCTCCTCGGGCGAGGGACTGCCCATATCGGGAATCTCCAGATGGAGATTGGATAAGGCAGACTGGCCCAAGGTCAACAAATTGATAAATCTAGAGTCCATCCAAACATCAGATGCAGGATCTACCAACGAAATGGAAGAATCATTCGCAACCGCCTTGCACTAAGCGGCTCATCAGTCCATCTCCCGCAGCTCCAGCCAACCACGCCGACGACAGGTACCGTGGTGGAACCCGGAATGTTCAGCCGCTCCAAAATTAAAACGATAAGCTTTTAGAACCTACAAACGATGATCAAATCGAGCAACCAAAATGGATTACAACCAAAAACGAGCCAAATATAGATACACCATCAAGATAAACCGCCGCAACTCATGGAGAACCTACTTCTGAACAACCAAGTCCAAAACTCCTATCCACCATACATGCAAGACAATTAAAGGATTATTCGGAAAATACACACGAGCCAACCTCCACACTACGCATTAATGGGCAAGATATCCTTGACCCGACGGAGGTGGCAAACAAGTTGGGGAGCTCCTTCGCTAACATCTCAGGCAGGACACCTGCAACTCCCAGATTTGCCGAACACAGAGCGAAGATAGAATCTGTATCACTGGATTCCTCCACCAATGAAAACATGACCTACAACAAATGATCTCGAGAAAAGAACTCGAAACGGCACTAAAAAGCTGCGATAATAGGGTTCAGGGGCCCGATGACATCCCATATGCGATGCTGAGTCATCTGGATGAAAAGGGAAGATGCTCCCTCCTGTCCCTATACACCAGATCTGGAGAGAGAACTCGTTCCCTGATGCATGACGAACAGCAACGGTCCTAGCCTTCAGCAAAGATCCAACTATTCCAAACAACTACCGGCCAATTGCCCTAACATCCTGCATGTGCAAGGTCATAGTTTGTTTTTTTTTTAAGAATTTTAGGAGCCCATCTGGGGAATGCCTACTGGGGCAGAAGTCGTCGTACTCACCCAAGAGCCTACTACTAAGCTATATTAAAGAAAAAAGATAACAATATGCATATAACAACGATGTTCAGTAAAAAGGCTAAACAGAAAAAAGCAAAAGCAAAAAGGCAATAAGAAAGAAACTCGCGCCGGCGTCGGGGGTAGGCTCGCCTCCCTCCGACGCAAGAACAAACGACCTACAAAAAAAACAAATAAAGTGGAGAAGTCCAGCCTCCTCCAAAGAGTTGTATAGTACGCAAGTCCGTGTGCACGATCAGTCCCGAGTACAAAGGAAAAACGATAGCGACCCCGCTCGTTCCGGTACCGAGACAGGTAACGTATGCGAAGATCACCCAGACTGGGACACTCAACAAGAATGTGCCGAACAGTCTGGGAGACAATGCAGTCGTCGCAATAAGGCGCAGGCGAGCGTCCCAAGAGTGTGTCCAATTCGGAGATGACAGAAAGCAACCTGAAGCCGCCGTGACGCAATGGCACGCAACTTTAAATTTTCCTCGGCCATCTCTCATCTTCTTTGTCTGGCAGCCCTGATTCGTGATAGGTAGTCGGTGCGAGGAAGACGAAAACGCTGGTTTGGTCGCCCAATCCTCGCGGCTTCATTGGCACCTTCATCAGCGTGCTCATCGCCCACATTTCGTACATCTACAGTTATCCAGCAAAAAATAATCTCAACATCAGCCCCGTTCGTGGCAATCGTGGCGTCATGGATACCGCGAACTAGGATGTGTGGAGATTCAAATGCCAGGAGAGCACCCAAGGCGCCTTGTGAGTCGCTATAGAATAAAATAGTTTGATCACGATCACGACGCGTTATCTACCGTACCGAGCGATGTATTGCAACCATCTCAGCAGTGAGACACACAGCTCCTGGTAGAGCCATGCTGACTGTAAACAGAGGTGATACAGCATGGAAACAGACAACGCCCTGGGACTTGGAGCCATCCGTGTACACTGGCATGGATCCAGCGTGTCAAGGGAAGTGTGCTCCAAAAAAACAGAAAACAATACTCCCGGAGCTGTGAAAGCTTTAGGAGAAGAGGTGTATCGACAAATAGCCAAAGGTGGTAGCCTCCAGGGTGGTGTCCTGGGCACTACCAAAGGCTCCACCGGCCATAGAGTTATACCAAGCTCTCAAAGGAGTTTCCTATCTCTAAGCCCTTTGGGCTAAGGGTATGCCAAGTATCTCTCGGCGGCATAGGCACCGTCGAGATCGGTCGCGGATACAGTGAGAACCGTTGGCGACTGTAAGAGAGGCCTGGTCTACGCGTACAAGCGCATAATGCACTGTGCAAGGCGCAGAGCGAGTGGCATCTCCCCATTATCGACAAGTAGATTCTCAATGGGGGACGTGCTTAAGGCAACGGTCGCCAGGAAACGAACGGGTACTTGCTGCAAATGGCGAGTCACCGAGAGGCAACTCTGCAAAAAGGGGGTAAGGGGGAAACCATCGAAACCATCAAAGAACGAGAGGGGCCGCCGTGAGCGCGTTAAAGAATGGTGTTCGCAACCTAAGAAGGGAAAACTCTCTAACCAGAAGTTATCCGGTGGCCGGTCCATCCCCAAAGATCAAAGCTCCCAAATGGGCAGCCAGAGCTAACCAGAAGTTATCCGGTGGCCGGTCCTTCCCCAGAGATCGAAGCTCCCAAATGGGCAGCCAGAGCTAACCAGAAGTTATCCGGTGGCCGGTCCATCCCCAAAGATCAAAGCTCCCAAATGGGCAGCCAGAGCTAACCAGAAGTTATCCGGTGGCCGGTCCTTCCCCAGAGATCGAAGCTCCCAAATGGGCAGCCAGAGCTAACCAGAAGTTATCCGGTGGCCAGTCCTTCCCCAAAGATCGAAGCTCCCAAATGGGCAGCCAGAGCTAACCAGAAGTTATCCGGTGGCCGGTCCTTCCCCAAAGATCGAAGCTCCCAAATGGGCAGCCTGAGCTAACCAGAAGTTATCCGGTGGTCGGTCCTTCCCCAAAGATCTAAGCTCCCAAATGGGCAGCCAGAGCTAACCAGAAGTTATCCGGTGGCCGGTCCTTCCCCAGAGATCGAAGCTCCCAAATGGGCAGCCAGAGCTAACCAGAAGTTATCCGGTGGCCGGTCCTTCCCCAAAGATCAAAGCTCCCAAATGGGCAGCCAGAGCTAACCAGAAGTTATCCGGTGGCCGGTCCTTCCCCAGAGATCTAAGCTCCCAAATGGGCAGCCAGAGCTAACCAGAACTTATCCGGTGGCCGGTCCATCCCCAAAGATCAAAGCTCCCAAATGGGCAGCCAGAGCTAACCAGAAGTTATCCGGTGGCCGGTCCTTCCCCAGAGATCGAAGCTCCCAAATGGGCAGCCTGAGCTAACCAGAAGTTATCCGGTGGCCGATCCTTCCCCAAAGATCGAAGCTCCCAAATGGGCAGCCAGAGCTAACCAGAAGTTATCCGGTGGTCGGTCCTTCCCCAAAGATCTAAGCTCCCAAATGGGCAGCCAGAGCTAACCAGAAGTTATCCGGTGGCCGGTCCTTCCCCAGAGATCGAAGCTCCCAAATGGGCAGCCAGAGCTAACCAGAAGTTATCCGGTGGCCGGTCCATCCCCAAAGATCAAAGCTCCCAAATGGGCAGCCAGAGCTAACCAGAAGTTATCCGGTGGCCGGTCCTTCCCCAGAGATCGAAGCTCCCAAATGGGCAGCCTGAGCTAACCAGAAGTTATCCGGTGGCCGATCCTTCCCCAAAGATCGAAGCTCCCAAATGGGCAGCCAGAGCTAACCAGAAGTTATCCGGTGGCCAGTCCTTCCCCAAAGATCGAAGCTCCCAAATGGGCAGCCAGAGCTAACCAGAAGTTATCCGGTGGCCGGTCCTTCTCCAAAGATTGAAGCTCCCAAATGGGCAGCCAGAGCTAACCAGAAGTTATCCGGTGGTCGGTCCTTTCCCAAAGATTGAAGCTCCCGAATGGGCAGCCGGAGATGCAGGGTGACAGGGTGGATACCCTTAGGAGGACGTATTAATCCACGACAAGACGGTCAGGATCTGAATATCTGGTGTGGCAGACCCAGAGACGGGAAGCGAGACTTTTAAGTTAGCTTGGCGGACAACAAGGCAGTAAACGCTCGCCCGCCCCAAAGAGTACAGCCTTATGCCACCCAGAACCACCACAGGGAGGTGGTCATCCCATTACCCGCAGCGAAGTGGTTATTGGGGCAAAGCGGATATTCATATTATTAGCACCCCAACGCACAGGTTACCTCAGTTCCTGGTCTCTTGCAACCTGCAAGGTTAAAAAGCGTTGCTTATCGAGGTTACAAAGCCTCTCTTCTGAAACGGTGTGAGGTAGCTGTTCAGGTCCTTAAGTTTAGACAGAGGGTTGAGGGGGAGATTGTTGTCGAGAAAAAAGAACGCTGAGAGGTTAACAAAAAGAGAGAGCCCAACAACTTACCCCGGCCGCGTCAAAGAGTTCCATTTAACCCAGTACCACGACATCTCTAATTTGCACTCTGTCAGGTGAGAACAGTTCCTCCTAGTACCAAGTGTAGGTAGAAAAAAGATTGAGGGGATAGTCGTAGACTAAAAAAAAGGGGTAGCGTTGAGAGGGGGGAATGGGGAAGCTTACCAACAATTTCCCCAGGCCCCACCAGAGTTTATGTCCACCCAGCGACGGGGGCTTCTTAATTTGCACTCAAACCTGGACGGCGTGTAGCCCCTCCAGGTACCAAGTATAGGGGGGTATACAGGGTAACTCTTGCGGGGAAGATGTATCAGAATGAAGATTAGAGCTAAAGAAAATAAGATGCCTCTAATATGCGGTCGGATGCGGTCTGAAAACGTGTACAGGCGCCTGTGCCGAATGAAAATACAAATGCATTTCCTGCATTCGAGCTTCCACTAGGAAGTTCTAAAATCCTGTCTCCCTCTGCTCATTACAAAGACGGATTCCGATTTTTAATCAATGCTAATTATTCATGCAGATTTCATGCAACTCAAGCGCAGAACGAAAGGGACAGGCGGAATGTAGTACCACTGATGACACCAATCAACCAAACGTATCTACGGATAACGCTAATTACAACCCATTAAATGAGGCTCGGCTTCCGCGTGTGATCAGCTCTCCAGTAAAATTAAAGCCAGGAGAGGAAGGATTTAATTTTAATAAATAATAAGCACTCTTATTATCGTTATTAGAGCAAACAAAGAAATGAAAAACGAACAATTCTAACATAAAATTTTGAAGCGTTTAATAAAGTGATTACGTTTGGGTAAGTGAAATATCCAAGCGGCACATACTCCTACTCGTAAAAAGAGGAAACCACCCCATCACAAACAAGCACAACGCCGGCAAAACCCCAAATAGTCCCACAGCTCACCGATGCGACCCCTACTAAAATGCTGATGAACCTAGCCTGCCCGGGTTCATTTAATACCGAGATGAACAAGATGCTGGCTGCAAATGTCCTGGAATCTATCACCTTCCCGGACAACCCACAGCCAGACAAAGTTCTCTCGGTAACATGCAACGAGGGAGCACAAGCAGAACTAGTCAAGCCAACAAAAGAAGCAAAAATCCACGAGGATGTACCTACAGCGACTGGACATGAGCCTGCAGCCAACCAAACACAGCTGCCTGCTTCGCCCAGACAGAAAAATAACAAAAAGAGAAACAAAGAACCCAGAAAACAAGAGTAGGAAACAGAATGACTACCACAACAGGAATAACACGAGCTCGACGGAAGGGATATCAAACTCACCATCGCCCAACAAAGATATATCCATCGAGGAGGTGGCCTCAAGAGTCAAAAGAGGCCACATCAAGTAGTGCTATGACTCACCCGAAGAAGAAGAATCGGTCAAGACAGCCCTAATGATATGCAGAATAAGGCTCTACGACGACAAAATCAAACTCTAAGAGTCATCTTTCTTCAAAAAGCTACGATCGGGCAAACCCAACAACCAAAAGCCCTCAAGCAGCTCAGACGCAAACGATGACAACTAGAAATAGGCTAACTATTCTAGCACACAACGTGCATGGGTGGCAGGTGAATAAACAACAACTGTACAGCGTCTACCGAGAAATAGATCCGGACATTCCTCTGTTGTCAGAAACTGGAATCAGGGACGACAAGTAGAAAATCTTCGGATACAACGTTCTCCAAAGGAACGTCACAGGATAGCTGTTCGACGGAACTATAATAGCGGTCAAGAAAGAGCTGCAGTACAGACCAGGGAATCCAATGAACGAATCGTTTCTATCGATCGTACTGAGGTGCTCTCTGGGTGACATCAAATTCGGCGTGGGCAACCAACCTCCCCGCCGTTCATATTTGCCCTACCACGACATGTATACCTTTTTCAGGAAAGAACACTCAGTGTTGTTCGCCTGAGACCTGAACGCTGACACCTAGCGATCACATTCTCATGTTAATCACCATAGCAGCTGCTCCTATTCCAGTTCCTGTTGCTCCAAGGAAAGACTTCTCGAAGACCAACTGGGAGGCATATAGGAGGGCGTTCCCATTGGACCTCTCTAGCCTGGACGGTGCATCCGAGGTAGATTTTGAAGATGGGTTTACTGCTATTAATGCCTGCATTTCAAACGCAGATGCGATAGCTATCCCGGCAACCTCTCACAAAATCACACTGCGAACAACCCCTACACAAGAGAGAGTGGTGCTCCAACAGCGCTTCGCTGATGTCTACAACCGCATCCTCGACATGGGCTACGCCAGGCCCATGGATTTCCGAATCGTTCAACAACTCAGGGGACAGCTGAACACCACGCTAGCGCACGAACTGGGGGAGAAGTGGAACCGTCTAATTAAAAATTTAGACACTGACAGGAATCCGAAATATTTCTGGGAAACTTTCAACAGACTAAAGGGGAACTCCCGTTCCCATGGCCCAACTGAAATTTTGCACGAAGGTACCACGGCGACCACTCCCAGAGAGGAGAGGCTGTTCCGCAGAGTCTGGAAAAACTTTTCAAAATCTCCGATGAAGAGGAGGAAAACTTTGACCTAGGCTTCGAGGATCAGGTTCTCGAGTACATGGAGATGAGAGAGGGCAGGTTCAACCCTTATGGAACCTCGGACCTCCACCGTCTACATGGCAACTCTCAAGACAGGAACCTCATCATCAGTGCGGAATTGCAGGAAGCAATCGCTTCATTTAAGCCTAAAGCCCCAGGCCTCAGCCAATCACCATCAGGCACCTGAAGGAGGCACCCGAAAGATTTCGGACTAGACTGTTGAACCTGCTCAATTCATACCTAGCAATGGGATATTTTCCAGATGGCCTGAAAACCTCGAAAATGATTTACATCCATAAGACTGGGAAGCCAGTGAACCAGGTCATGAATTTCAGACGTATCTCATTGCTGGAGACCATTGGGAAGGTTTATGAGAAAATTCTCAACAGCAGACTATCAAAACACCTATCAGAGCACTCTCAGTTGAACGAGGAACAGCACAGATTCAGAAGACACCGAAGCACGGAAACCACCATAGCCCACATGCTTCAACACGCAGCGGCAGGGCGGGCCAGGGGGTACTGGATCGACGTCGTTTGCAGAGACGTAAAGAAAGCCTTCGACAAAGTTTGGATCGACGGCCTGAAGTACAAAATCTCGCGACTAAAACTGGCATCAACAGACACGTCAGCTCTAAGATTGGATAAGCCAACACTGAACTCGACAAACTCCACCGATTCAGAAACATCATAACAACCAATAAAAAGAAGATGTACACCAGCCTAGTCAGATCGAAACTGGTGTACTCTGCTATTCCGCTCAACGCGGCGTCAAGGAAAAATATGACAAGACTCCAGAGAGTGCATGAAAAACCGAGGTATCCGGTTTATTACCAACGCAAAGTGGTATAAGTATCAGACTTCGATAAGCCTCCATGAAGAAACAAGTCTTGAATCACTAAACACATACCTCTATAAAAAAGGTCGAGACATCTGGGCAAGACTAGAGGCTATTCTCCCTATGGAGACTGTAGCGGCTCTAGACCCAGAGGCATTTTTTTTTTAAGGTGCTATCAGGCGACTGCCCACTTGGGCATAAGTCGCCGCAATCAAACAGTCTAGCTCTAGGCTACTTTAAAATAAAAATATGAAAAAGGAAAGATGACAAAAAATTAGGAAGCAAGCTCCGGCGTCGGGGGGAGGTCCCCCTCCCCCCGGCGCAGGAGCGTCCGAACTACAAAGAAAACAATAATAACAAAAAACAACTGGTTAAATAAAAGAGAGAAGGCCGGCCTCCCCCCCAAAGGTATATAAGTCCACCAGTCAAGGTCCACGCACTCATCCCGAGTACAAGGGACAGGCGGTAGCGACCCCGCCCATCCCGGTACCGGGACAGGAAACGTGCCCAAAGATGATCCAGACTGGGACATTCGACAAGAATGTGCTGAACTGTCTGGGGGACGATACAGTCGTCACAATAGGGCGCAGGCGAGCGCTCCATCAAATGGCGATGCGTCACACGAGTGTGCACGATTCGGAGACGACAGAAAGCGACCTGAAGCCGTCACGGCATTGGGGGGATAGGTCCATGGGAACAGTCACGGCACAATGGCACGCAACTTTAAGTTCCCTTCGACCACCTCCCATTTTCTTTGCCAAGCAGTCCGAAGAGCTGCCCGTATTCCTGCCATGTAGTCGGTGTGAGGAAGAGCGAAACGATGGTCCAGTCGCAGTCCTCGCGGACTCTTTGGCGCGCTCATTCCCCGTAATTTGTACATGTCCAGGAACCCAGCAGAAGATAATCTCGACATCCGCCCGGCTCGCCAAAACCGCGGCGTCACGGATATCGCGAACCAGGGGATGCGGAGATTCCAATGCCCCGAGAGCACTCAAGGCGCTTTGTGAGTCGCTATAGATCACAATCCGGTCTCCGAACCGGGCACGTCGTGTAATATCCCGTACCGAGTGATGTATTGCCACCAGCTCGGGCGTGAAGACAGACGCAGCGCCTGTCAGCGCCTCGCTGGCTTCAAACAGAGGAGACACGGTGCGGAAGCCGACCCCCTCTTGGGACTTGGAGCCATCCGTATACACTGGCACGGTTCCAGAGTGACACAAGGTGTGCTCCAAAAAGGTCGAACGCAATACTCCCAGAGGTGTACAAGCTTTGGGAGCAGAGGCGTGGCGACAAATAGCCAAATGTGGTACCCTCCAGGGTGGCGTCCTGGGCAGAACCATGGGTGACACCAGCCCGAGAGCTATACCTAACTCTTGAAGGAGTTTCCTGGCCCTAAACCCAAAGGGCTTAGGGTATGACTTGCGTCTCTCGGCGGCATAGGCACCGTCGAAATCAGCTGGAAATGCAGTGAGAGCTGTTGGTGACTGAGGGAGGCGCCGGACTAGCGCGTACAGACGAGTGATGCACTGCACGCGGCGTAGAGCGAGTAGCATCTTCCAAGCATCGACCAACAGGCTCTCAATGGTGGAAGTGCGAAAGGCACCGGTCGCAAGGAAAAGGCCGGTGTGGTGGATCGAATCCACCTTCCGCAATAAACGCTCGGCTGCGGATGCATAAAACTCGCATCCGTAGTCGAGCTTCAAACTAACAAAGGATCGATAAAAAAGTAGGGCAGTAGCCCTATCAGCGCTCCAAGCGCTGAACGTCACGGAACAAGAGACCCTAAGGCTGCGAATATGAGCCTTCCAGGTGAGGCGTCAGTCAAATACAATACCAAGGAAACAGTGCGATTGAACCACCTGCAGGCGTACCCCATTAAGAAACAAGTCTGGATCTGGGTGGATCCGTGGATGGCGGCAGAAGTGCGGTTCAATTTCTGTGGGAGTCGACGCTCCAGAGTTGGCATCTGGCAGCACCGAGGTGATGCCGTTGATGTTCAAGGCAAAGAGCGTGACACTAACGACACTTCCTTGTAGTATACCCTCTTCCTGCTCCATTGGGCCAGAAGGGGCTCCCCCCACCGAACGCGGAATCGACGATCTCGCAAAAATTCAGATATAAACATTGGTAGGCGCCCCTCGCCCCATCGAGTGGAGTCTCCATGATACCGTATCGCCATGCGGTATAATAGGCCTTCTCCAGATCGAAAAACACCGTGGCGTAGTGCTGTCTACGAAGGAAGGCCTCGAAGACGGAATTTTCCAGTCGGAGCAGAGCATCCGACGTGGAGTGGAACTTGCGGAAGCCGCACTGTGCAGAAGTCAGATGGCCTCCGCTGTCCAGGAAAAAGGCTAATCTAACATTTACCAATTTCTCCATCAACTTGCAAACGCAAGAGGTTAGAGAGATTGGGCGGAAACCGGTCAGAGTAGAGTGATCTCTTCGCGGTTTGCGAAAAGAGAGCACAGTAGCGATTCGCCAGGAATCTGGGAGTTGACCCTTCACCCAGATCCTGTTGAACAAATCTAACAGAAAGGCCATGCTTCGCTCACCTAGGTGTTGAAGCATAGCGTACGGACATCGTCTGGACCATGGGCGGTGTCCGCGTACGAAGCAAGAGCGGAACGCAACTCGCTCACAGTAAACCTGTCGTTGAAGGGCCCTCCGCCTCTGGAGGTAAAGTCCAGTCGGCGGCCTTCCGCGACATCGCGACGTGCATTGAATGCTGGCGGAGCAGCATCCCAGCTAGAGAAGGCGGAGAAGGCGGTTGCGAAGGATTCCGCCACGGACGTAGGGTCCGAGATTGCGGTCCCATTCTCGTGGAGAACGGGAGGGGGCTCCTGCGGGAACTTGCCCCGAATCCTTTTGACTCGCTTCCGCACCTCCGCTAAAGGGGTCTTCCCGTTAAGTGAAGACACGTATGCCCGCCAAGAAGAGCGGCGGGCGTGCTTCGAAATATACCGGAACCTAGCCCTAGCCCGAAGAAATATAATAACATAGAAAAAGAATAGCTATCTCTATTTTTATAATAATAATTAATTAGTTTGAAAATTATATTAAGGTAAGAACAGATCCCTGATTGAGAATTATGGGTGGGTACCCATGATAGCCATGTCTGTAGAAGGAGAGATGAATTATTATGAGTCAGTATCAGAAAACTAACGTTAATTTGATACATATTTGTTGAAATTATAAACATAAATATGTATTTTGAATAAAATAATTATAAGTAGCATTTATTTCTTGAAAAAATGTATTTTTTAAAAAACAACAAAATCCGGGGGTTTTCAAATTTCACTTGAAAAAGCCAAAAAAAAAAACCCGGGAATAAAACCCGGGTTTTTTAGAGCTGGTTTTTTTTTGTATTTGCCCACCCTGCCACTCTCTCTTCCAAACTCCTCCCCCCTCGTATTCTATATTTCTCTTTCAAGATTCAAAGAGACAACTCTGTGCGGTCTGGACTAGAACTAGTAAGGAGGATAGAGTAAGGGTAGAAAATAAAGACAAGAAAAGCGAGATTAAGGACCAAGATACAAGAAAAGCAATTGCAACCATGATTTAGCAAGATACGAGGTCAAGGAAAAGGTCTTTAAAAAAAAACAGAAGGTCCCAACCAGCAGAAAGACCCTACCTCCCCGCAAACTGAAGAGCTTGCGGGTGAAAATGAAATGACCAAAGTAATAAAAAGGGCAAAAAGAACCTCTAAAAGGGATTTTATGGATTAGAGCCCCGATGACGTCATAGGTAGAAAATAACTATTAAATCTTGGTGCAATAAATAACCCCCTTTATTGGAATCTGATTCGAGTATCTGTGCCCCACTTAGTGGGTTGTAACCTTCCTGCGGCACAAAACCACGCTTGTAAGAAGCTTCGCGAATGGAGTAAAAGAAGAAACCACCGAAAGTAAAGGACGGCGAAAGGAGGACAAATCTACGAATAAAAAAATATGGCTTTAGCAAGCTAAGATGGCAAGAGCTGGTATATCGAAATGCAAATTGAGACCAATGAGCTTAAAACCTCTACTGTGGGTTCGAAGAACTGGTATATCTAAATGCAAATTGAGACCAATAAGCTTAAAACCTCTACTGTGGGTTCGAAACGAAAGGAACAAAACTCGTGGACTGAGTTGTTCCCCTAAATCATCCAAACGCGGTTGGATGGTAGGGGTATGAGTGAGATCTGCGAAGGTGGGATGAGAGAAGATTGGGGGAGAGGGGAGAAGGTGTTTCGCATCTCGAGAGGGGCAAACGCAACCACGCACACACGCCATTCTTCGCTTCGTTTCGCAGTCCGAAGGGGGTTGCGTTCGTTCGTGCGTCACGGGTCGTATTGATCTGCTAAAGACCATTTTCCCTGTTGTCGGTTCGGAGACCTCGGGGCGCTGCCAGACATTCACGTGACGCTTTATTATGATTCTCTTAAATCTCAGAAACAAAAACCAAATAAGGCATTTGTAATGCGGTATAAATGGAGTGGGGGGTGGCCGAGTCGTTTGAAGAGTAGATTACTTGGGGTACTCTGACCCAGACGGGCATGCAACTCTTCAGAACCAGGGCAAACTCCCCGAAAAGGCACCGTATTTATACTTTAGGAACTCGCCCGAATTTGCAAATCCGCATTATCGAGCTCTTAACAACCCATTTATGACCAACAAGTGCTGCCCGAGTAAGGTCGCAATCGTGACACTACCATTCTCCTCACCCGCAGGGGTCAACCTCGAGAATGAAGGTTAACAAACGGTGCAATTTCGTTCAAGGACGAATTCTGTTGCCGTTATTGGTTACTGGAGGCAGGGAAGTAGAACACCAATCAATAGGGGCAGAGGCATCCATTTAGAATCTAGGGAGAGGGCGGAGCAGACCGAACAAGTGAATATATTAATACTACCGATGCAATTATAAACTTGAAAGTAAAAAGCGTGAACCAACGAGGGTATATTCACGCAAAATCCTAGGGGGGGAGGGAGGGTACTAAGTAAAGTAGTGAAATTAATGTAAGTGAAGGAAATCTAGAGTAGAACCACCACAGCCTGGGTGATCAGAGATACTGTATTCAAAACCTCTACGAAATCTATAATCAGAAGTACGAACAACCGGGTAGTTCCGTTTATTGAAAAGTGAGATGCTGATTGAGTACCTGCAGGAAAAAGAAAACGACCTGCGGCAAAAGATTCTTAGATTCCAATTCTGAGAAGCAGCGTTCACGGCGCTTTATGAGTGGCTAAAGTTCACAATCGGGTCTCGGAACCGGGCAAGACTGGTTCTATCTGCCGTTCCGAGAGGAGTATTACAACCAGCTTTGACGTTAAGACAAGTAGCGCCTGGTAGAACCCCGCTGGTTTCAAACAGAGGGGACTTGGAGCCATCGGATTACACTGGCCCTGATCCAAGGTGACCATAAGTGTGCTCTGGCACACTCAAAACTTTGGGAACAGACGCGTGGGGACAAATAGTCAAAGGTAATGCCCTCCAGGGTGATGTCCTGGGAAAAACCAGGCGACACTTGCCCGAGAGCTACACAGCTCTGGAAGCATTTTTCTAGTCCTAAACCAAAAGGACTTAGGGTATTCATGACGTCTCTCGGTGGCATAGGCACTGTCGAGATCGGCCGCGGATGCAGCGAGAGCTGTTGGCGACTGAGAGAGGCGCCGGACTTGGTCGTGCAAGCGCATAATGCACTGTGCATGGCGAAGAGCAAGTGGCATCTACCCGATCCTCAATGGGTGACCCGACGGAAGGCACCGGTCGCTAGACGGAGACCGATTTGGTAGATCGAGTCCACCTTCCGCAATACACGCTCGGAGTCCCCGCTAAGGGAGAGCAACCCCTAGTCCTCATTGATTTCTTCTTATTCTTTTTTGGAGAGGAGTGCGGGGAATGAACCCGCTGCTCTCCGCTCCCGGAAGGGGCCTCTGGGCAGGACGGACCAGCCTCAGCAAATTTGTTCCGAAATAGAAATCTTAGCCTTCAAAGGGACACCATACGGGGGAGGAGGCAAATCATCTCCTTGTGAATCATGGGGAGGACGTGGCGCTTCAGGAGGACCTTGCACAGGGCTGGAAACACTTTCGTCGTCTGGCATTGAGCCAGGGTTCGCTCCCCCCCAAAAATCCTAGGATCTGGAGCGTGGGCATCACCAGGATTATCTCCACTTTAGAAGGGGCCTCCAAGTGGCTATCCCCCACTCCGCCCCAAGGTGCCAGTTATCCCGCGCGAGGACTCATGGGGCCTTTACCCGTTATAGAAGTCAGGAGGGCCGGCATGCCAACCTCAATTGGGAAAAATAATAGATCGGGAATGTTGGCTCCCATTCGTGTCACGATCCTCCTCTAAGGGGCTTCAAGTAGCTCACCTGCCCCGGGCGGGAACAATACAGATCATCCTCTGCCCCACAGTGTTCTTGGCGAGTCCCTGAGAAAGCAAAGGGTGATACAACGCAAGTGAAGTCACCTGGAGGCAAATCTCCAAAATGGAATAAAGGGGAAACCCTGCGGGGCCAAAAGCTTAATACATGTCTGCAAAACGGTAAGGGGCGCGGTCCGACGGGTTCCACCAACCTTTGCCCCTTCTTAAGGATTTGTTCCTGTCGATTCTGGGTCGTCTACTTGTTGCTTTCTTTGCGGGTCCCTCTGTCAGAAAAAGAGGGGCCACCACTTGTACAAAGCTGAAGTCGTCCGCAGAGCGACTCCAAAAGAGGGGGTGAGGGAAGAGACACTTCACCCTTAGCCATAGGAGTGGGAGAAACCACTTAGAAGGTTGGAGGGACACTCGAGAAATAAGATGGTCGGGGTCACCTCTTCAGCGGTGGAGCGGGCCGAGGGCGTCTCCAAAGATAGCACGCAAACAAATGGCTTGATGGATCACCTCTACCGGTCAGGGTGGTCCTGGCGAATTCCTCACCAACCCAAACACCAAGGTTGGGCGATGTTTCACTGATAGGAACATATAAAAGAAGTTGAGGAATTAGCAGCTTAAAAGTTTATTTAGAGTTTTTGGACTTTTCAGGGCTCCATACACCCTCCCCCCCGAGCAAAGAAGAACATCAACACCACCTTCTCTACGAGGGGAAGTTCGTTAGTTCAGTTTATCTCAATAGCCAAACTTTTGATAGACTTTTAATGCCAAAGTTTGAAAATTAATTTAGAGACGCGTGGGAGGCACAAGGGAAAAGTCACAAGGAACGAAGGGAATGACCCACTTAAAATAATGTGCAAAGAACAATTCTTAACAACACAAAGTCAAATAATCAAATATAAATAGGAAAAATTAATAATAATAATAATTTTAAAGGGTTTTATATGTCGTCCTTCAAAAGCTTGAAGCCTACATAGGGCGCCGGTCCATCGACGAGGAAAAGGCCTGACAGAAGAGGTGGGTTAAATTGCAAATTAAAGGATTTGGTGTATGCAGGATGGAGGTACAGAGCTGGCTCGTCCTTACCATTAGCCGCAAGACAGAATATTCTCCTGTTTTTTAGACTAAAAATAGGCTAGACAAAATAAAAAATATCAATAAACCACAGCCAGCTTAACCCCACAACACACTAAGGTAATTTTTTTAAAAAATAAAACCAGGAATCAGTTGCTTGAGGGAAGCTTGCTCCTACAGAGACTGCAATATGCACTAAACATCCGCCCAAACTAAAAACGATGGAAGTAGTCCGCCTCTCCTCCAAAGAACTCGATCAGTCCACAAACAGGAGTACAAAGAACAATCTGTAGCAGCCCCGCTCGTCCCGGTACCGGGAAAAGTAACGCGAGCGTAATCTAACGATCGACGCCGCCCTGAAAGAAACCACATGAATCTTGGCGCCACAGGTTTGTTATGAAATTTCGTTTACAACATGTATGGTCTAAAGATGGCAGCAAGAAATAACACCGCCTCTAGGCTCGTGCCAAGGTCAATATATTAAAATATTTTCATAAATGTTTTCCTCTCTTAGGTCTACATTGCCTTCAGTGTTCTACCCTATGGCTCCTCGCTTTAAATATATTTCTCTTAATGTGCAATGCCTTGGCTTGGCCTCTTGGTTCTTATCTCATTAGCTTTGTTAATAATCGGGATCGTTTAAACCCGCTGTTAGGAAAAGACCTCTCCAAGAAGGTTCCACTGAGCACAGTCCAAGATGCGCGTCTGCCACGTTAACTCTGCCAACGAGAGAATTTTATCCGCCATCTTCTGCAGGATTTTCTCTTTGGTAATATCCTAAGGTATCATCAAGATGGTTTCCGCAATTCCCTCTGTTTCCCAAAGGTTCGAAGAACAGAAATATATTCCCAAACCAGGCCAGACGTCGGTCTTGGGCTGGTCACTTGCGGAAACGACAGCAGACCCGCCCGTACCCAGAGCCGCTGATGAAAGAGTTCTTCCTTTTGATTTTCTTCATTGGAGGGGAAGTCGAGGATTAGACCTATTTATATATTTATATCCTCTCTGAGTTGTCCAAATGTCGGACGTACCAACCTCGACCAGATCCTTCTCAGAGATGGTGATCTTGGCCGTCAAAGGGGAAACAGGTGGGGGAAGAGGGCTCTCATCTTCATGCGAGTCTTCGCAGGCCAGTGTCGCGTGAGGAGTTGCTTTCGCAGAGGCGGACGTAGGTTCGATGTCTGGCACAGAGCCATGGTTTGCCCCACCGGTGGCGGTTCCGAAGATTGCAAAGGGGAACCCCCTTTGTAATATTCAGGAGGCAGGAATGAAGACCCTCTACCTGTAAGAGTGACGCTGCCATTTAGCTCTTCGTCCGCCTCAACACCAAGGTCAGGCGAAGATTTTGAGAGAGAGGCATGCAGTCGGATATGATGGCAAAGCTTGAATAGCTCTAGAAAGCTTGCCAATACATGGTATTTTATGGCACTTGTGACCACTAAAGAAACAAGAAGGGGGTTGGTTGGCTATATCCTAAATCCAGCCTCACCCGTCCATCCTCTCTCGTGTTTTCGGACTTTTCAGGGGTCTACCCTAGGTGCGTTAAAGATATTACCGACTGGCCGGTCGTTCCCCAAAGGTCGCAGCTCCCCCCTGGGCAAGTAGAGAGGCAGGGCGACAGAGCTGATATCCTCACTAGGACGTACTGATGCTCGAGACGACGACCATAATCTGAAGATCCATTGTGACAGACCCAGAGACGAAACCCGAGACTTTTAGTTGTCTTATCAACCAACAAGGCAGTAAAAGCCCGTCAGACAGTGCAGTACCTCATCAGAGAGTTTAGATCAACCCATGGCACGGTTTCCCTAATTTTCACAGGTCGCAAGGATGTGCAGCTCCACCAGGTACCAAGGGTAACAGGCTACACAAGGTACCCACCTAGAGGAGAATAAACTCGAGTTTACCAATGAGTAAAGTAAAGGAAATGGGGGAAAAAAATCCAGGATGTCTTTAAGCCATTTGTGAAGATTCGTGTCACATTTACTCCTTTGAACTCCTTAGGGAAATACCCCTGGTTGAAAAATTGTTTAAGTTTTTAACAATTCGCTTCCAAATTATTTAAGGTTGATTGGATAGATTTTATCTTTAATCCCCTTTTGGAAATTTCCATTATCTTAATAGAAAAATTAATTTCATTTTAGGTTATGTCAATATTTCAGAGAGGTAACGTCGACATAATTTATTACATTTATTGTAAATAAGTAAATTATATCTTTGACGGTAAAAACACGCAAAAATGCTCACTTATCGTCTTCTTCACGTGGTCCAGGGCGTCACTAGGGAACCCTCAACACGGGTTTTACCACTTATTTACGCTCGTTTTTTTTTAATGCGTCAGTGGGGATTTACTGTTGAAAGTGGGATCCGAACCACGGGCTGTTCTATTATAATGAAGTCACCGTAAACTAGATTTCGAATCGCGAAATCTATCTGGCGATTAACCATATTCGATATCGCTTAACATCGCTCGACTGTGGAGCGGCGTTGCCAATATACTAGATAGCAGAAAATATTTTTAGTGTTATGTATTTTCGCTCTTCCATAATTTAACGGATTTTAGATAGCAGGAAAATGGGATGCTAGGGCTTTAGAGTCTTTGCGACCGTCGCCTATCATTATAACCGCTCTTTATTCCCATCCTGTGATTATAATCTTCCTTTGCGCGAGACCCACTTCACATTCTCTCGCTCACGGCCTCATTAACTCCTTGGGGAACAAAATACCCCAAGAATATCCAAGAATCCCTTCTTTAACCTAATTTTTCAAGGCCGTGCTAAAAATAATCCCTTGGGGTAGATTCAAAACCGGCAATTGGAGACCGAAGCTTGAGGTTTCCTCCATCGGGGGTGAAAAAGAGAACCCCAGGTAGAGCACAACCAGGCGCGAAGATTCCGTATAATCTCATCTCAGCGATCTTACGACCGGACCGATGCGCGAGAGAAGCCACAAGGGTTCACTTTGCAGCAAGTCCTTGGCACAGCAACATGGAATGGAATAAGGGGCCCATCCTTGGGGGGGGGGGGGATGATGGCATCAAGCTCTTTCAAAGAGGCGGGGAACGGGAGATAAAAGATGGCTTTTATAATTAAAACGTGATCAAGGACGCCGGAGAAGCCAAGCGGCTCCTTGACAACTCCTCGGCGCCTAGCAAAACGGGTCCCATCCTCTCTCACCCCGCGCGATCTTCTAGAAATATGGGTGAGAAGGAGAAAGTGAAGAAAAAAAAACGAGAAAATGAAGAAAAGTAAAGAGTAGCTAAAAAAATACAAAAGAAATGAGAGCCAAGACTAATGGAATGCAAAATAACAACACGAATCTCTCACCCAGAACATTCTTGAAAAGACTTCATGCTGAAAATGATAAAGTGGAGGAAAGTGAGGTGAAAAAATGTGTGAAATAAAAAATAAAACAGGTAGATAGAATATGAGGCTACTTGTGGGGGAAGGGGGACCGGGAAGGTGTTGGAATGAAAGCAGAGAGATTTTATGAAGATGGTGGGCAGGAGGTATGAAATACCATCCCGCAAATTTTAAGCTTTACAAACAAAAGTGTTCTGGAAGACTATACGAACAGATGACACTGAAGGATTAAAATATGCGGATTTATACAAAAACAAAAGAAATCTCAGACTTTACTGCAACTCATCTAAGGACTTTAGAACACAAATTTAAACTTTGTTGTTAATATTTGCCGAAGTTAATTGGTTTAAGAGCAGCCGAGTGGCTTTTGTCAAGGCCTGGCATAAGGACCCATAAGCTGTTGTGGTATATGATCAATAAAGAATAAATGGCAAAAGTTCAAGAGAGAAATGGAGTTCGTCAACGAATGCTACCAACACACCAAACAAAAGGACCAGAGAATCGTTGCAGATCTCGTTAGTTCAATCAGTTAGTTACATATGTTCATAATAACTATAAAAAAAGGAGTTTGAAGGTACGGGGATTATAGGATGATAATAATAAGATTATTTTATCTGCTGCTCTTGAAAGCCATGGGACCTTCACAATTATCTCTCTAGAATTTAAACTGCGAAACTAACGACGGTATAATATATCCTGGGAGCGATTTTTAAAGAAAGTGGACAAGATAGAGGAAGTGAATATGCGTGGAAGACACGGCTCCAGATCCTCCTGCAAGCATAGGGGCGGTGAGAGCACACGAGTCCTGAGATGATAGATGCAGCAAGGTTGTCCATACCAGACCGGATATCCGCTTGTGGATGCGTAAAATTAGAAAAGAAAGAATAAGGGGAGGGGGTAGAAGAATTCAGGTATGTTAAAACTACCAACTCAACCAGAGCCAAAAGTGGGGGGGAGCCAGTCCCATTTCCTCCCGTCCCCTGGGATGAACGAAGGAAAACTGGTCGACGACTAGCGTGCGAAATTAGCCGCCTGTCAGTAAAATAAGGGGGGGGGGGAGCAGTGGGCCCGAGAGGACGTGGCAGTTCTCTAGGTAACAGGGGCAAAGAGTGGGGCTTCACAAAAGGATTGACCACCAACTATGGAAAAGCTTGAGGTGGAGTATTCAAAGCACCAAGGGAGGGGGGATGAGCGTACCCTAGCGGGCCTATCATTCCACATTCTAGGAGCAAATATAGAAAGCGCGGTCGTCCCCAAGTCAGGAGGAGGACAGAACCAGACCTGAGGCTCAAGGGATGGGGGGGGGGAGGTAGGATCAGGTAGGAGAAAAGGAAACGAGGGGGAGCTCCAGCAATTAAAGTCTTATATGCGAGAAGGACCTTAAAGATGATTCTGGATCGAAGGGGAAGCCGGTTCAGTTCACCCGGCTAGGCAGGTCGTAGAGGGAAAGGCTGATGTGATCCAACGAGATTATTTTTTTAGCGCGCACATCTGACGACCGCCTACTAGGGCATAGTCCCCGTAATCACGCTACAACCTGATACTAGGGTAGATTAAAAAACAAGTGAAAACAAATAAAAAAGATTAACAAAACAGAAACAAAGGTAAAAAAAACGCAAGAAAGGCAAAAAGGCAACAAGAAGGAAGCGCGCTCTGGCGTCGAGGGTAGGCCCGCCTCTTCTCAGCGCAGGACCATGCGACCTACAACAAAGAGAGTGATATTAGGCTCGGCTGATCCAGGGAGAAAAGAGCTACAGTAGTCAATACGGGAAGTGACGAAGGCCTGAACGCCAATCTGAAAGCTATGATCAGCGGGAGCGGATGCGGCTGAGATTGCGGAGAAAGCAGAGAGACGATTTACACAAATTAGCGACTTGTTTTGAGAGAATCGGAAATCAAAAGTGACACTTATTTTTACTATATCGAAAAATTGGCAATGGGAGGCACCAAGGTTAAGGGGAGGGGGGGGGGGCGTCACCAGCAATACTTCAGTTTTGTAATGGTTGGGTTTCAATGACGATATTATAAGCAAGATATTAGGTCTCTAAGAGACTCGGCAGATGAGGGGGGAGACGCGGAGAGAGATTTGCGCGTCATCCGCGTGATAGCCCAAGGTGACGCATGAGAATACCAAGGGGAAGTTGATACATGCGAAACAGAAGCAAACCAAGAACCAACCCTTAGGGGGCAAAAACTCTACTCCGCCGGTCTCGATGATAGGAACGGGTGGAAGCAGTTAAGGGCAGTTACAGAAAGATACTAATAAAGGGCGGTGATGATTTTTTTGCTTAACGAACCCCTTTGGCGACCCCCTACTAAGGCAAAAGTTGTGGAATCAGGTTACAGCCTAATACTTGGCGAGAGTAAAAAACAAAACAAACAAACAAACATGCAAAAATCAAATGACAAAGATAAAAACAATCCAAACAAAACAAAAGCAAGGAAGCAAGCAAAAAACAACAAAATAAGTAAGAAGCAGGAAGCAGGCTACGGCGTAAGGCGGGGGGGGGGCGCCTCCACCCAGCGCTGGAACATGCAACCTACACCAAAGAGCGCTAAATAAAATGGAGAGAGCCAGCCTCCTCCAAAAAGTCATAAAGTCCACAAGTTCGTGTGCACGAACTCATCCCGAGTACAAAGGACAAGCGGTAGCAACCCCGATCGTCCAGGTAGCAGGACAGGTAAGGTGCGCAAAAATCACCGGCCTGGGACATTCAACAAGAATGTGCCGAACAGTCTCGGGGACAACACAGTCGTCACAGTAGAGCGCAGGCGAGCGCTCCATCAAATGACGTTGCGTCCCCCGAGTCTGTCCAATTCGGAGACGACAAAAAGCAACCTGAAACCTTCGCGGCATGGGGGGGGGGGGGATCCATGGAAACAGTCGCGGCGCAATGGCAGGTAATTTTAAGTTCCCTTCGACCGTCTCCCATTTACTTTGCTAAGCAGCCCGGGGGAGGGCTGTCCTGATTCCTGTCATGTAGACTATGTAAGGAAGAGCCAAGCGCTGGTCTGGTCGCCCAGGCCTCGCGGACTCTTTGGTGCCCTCATTCCCCGCAATTCTCACATGTTCTGGAACCCAGCAGGAGATAATCTCGACATCCGCCCGGCTCGCGACAACCGTGGCGTCACGGATACCGCGGACCAGGGGGTGTGGAGATTCAAATGCTCCGAGAACACTAATGACGCTTTGTGAGTCGCTATCGATCACAATCCTGTCTCCGAACCGGCCAAGACTCGCTATCTTCCGTACCGAGAGGTGTATTGCAACCACCTCGGCTCCGCTGAGTTCGAACAGAGGGGATACGTCGTGGAAACGCCCCCCCCCCCCTCCTCCTCCTGTGATTTAATGCCATCCATATACACTGGCACGGATGCTCCAAAATGTCCAAACGCCATTCCCCCGGCGCAAAGTGCGGGTAGAAGAGGTGGAGTGGATAGCCATAATAATAATACTAAATAATAGCATACTACTACTAATCATAAATAATTATAATGCATAATGATAATACACAATAAAAATAGCCAGTAATAGTAATACACAATTATAATACATAATAATAAATAAGGATAAATAGTACTAAATAATGATTAATAAAAATATAATAAATATAAAAATAATACTAACTAATAATAATAAGAATTATAACAATAATAATACTGATAATAAATAATAATAATAGTAATAATAAAAAGGTAAAGTAGGGTTGAATGGGGGCGAGGAGAAAGAGCACCAACAACTTTCCCAGGCCGGGGGGACGTGCAGCCCCTCGAGGTACCAAGTGTAAAAGGCACATTCTCGTTGAATGTCCCACTCTGGGTTATATTTGCGCACGTTACCCGTTCCATTACAGGACCAGCAGGGTCGCTACCGGTAGACTCTTGTACTATTGATGGGTCCGTGCACACTGACTTTTGAACTCTCTGACTTTTTGGAGGAGGATGGCCTCTTCCAATTTATTTGACTTTCTTTGGTTTTGGTCTCATGTTCCTGCGGTAGGAGGAGGAGGGCCTACCCCCGACACCGGAGCATGCTTCCTTCTTCTTGCTTTGTTTTTTTGTTTATTATTTCTTTGTTCGGTTTGTTTCTTAGGAATTTTAAAGTCGCCTAGAACTAGGCTGAAATTTTAATACGGCGATTTAAATGCCGTCGCTAGATGGTCGCGTTAAAATAAAATGCTTCCGCATTAATGAGAACTTAATTTCTTCATCTTTGTTCGATTCATTCCTTTATCATCTATCCACCTCGAACCTTCTTTGCGGAATTATTATAAGCTTCTCTCCATTTCTTTTTTCTCCAATCAAGTCAAAATTTGGAGAGATCTAAGTCCTAATCCAATTAATTCAGTGACGGAGAAGCGAACCGACCATAATGAGTCCTTGGGCAAATGACGTCTCGTTTTCGAAATCGAGTGATTTACTGATCAAATCGGATAATGGACGGTGGGATGTTTTTGTAGCTTCAAATTCCATCGAGGTCATCTGCAGTCAATAATTTTAACGAATTTTGTGTTATTAACTGAAGGTATTAAAAGTGCTCGTGCTATCTGGAATCATCTAATCTTTGATTTAGGTTTCATCGATAAACGGCTTTAAAAAAACTTAAATGTCTCGGTAATGGTGGAAATGCTCTGTTTGAAATGTTTTTGGGGCAGGAACTGGTAGTACCATTCATGTTTCTAAAATTTCTATTTCTAGTATTTATTTTACGTCTAATTTTAACTATTCAAAGAGGGGATATTTACTTCAGAAAGTTTTTAAATGCGCTTAGTAAAGTGGTCACGTCACGAAAGTCGAAAATATATAGAAGGGAAATACCCAGAGACTACTTGGAGCACTCGGGACATTAGGGCTATCAATATCTTGCCCCTTGCCTCATTCCCCATCTGGCAACGAATGGGAGTATCCATGCGTAGCTTTGAGGGGGCGGGAGGTCTGTTCTCTCGTCGTAATAACAAGACCAAGCCTAAAACCTTGGGTTTGTGAAACCAATAGATACCAATAGACTTTCCTTTCGTAAATTCTGCTTTAAGTTCAGGAATTGAATGCAGACCTCTGACGCGGAACCTTATCAAATGCTTTGCCAAAATCAATGAAACTACATGTATGGCGAGAACTGGACAGGTCTTATGGTGACATTTTCGTTGCCTGTAATCACATAGGACCTTTAATTATCCCCCTGGGTTCATGAGGCAGGGGTGAAATCTATACTTTCGAAGGATCTATTTTCCTTATACGGTCTTCCAGGGGGTTTATAAAATTTCAACCTTCTCTCAAATTGGACCATTAAGAAAAAATCACTCATCTCTTTTACTATTCCTCTTATTTATCCAATTCACCTGTTTCTTCCATTAGTCTAAGTCGTCCCCACTCTTCGTTGTAAGAAAATGACCTTTATTTACATTTTTTTATCAATTTAAAATACTTCAAGTCCTTAGAAAGCGTAACGCAAGAATGAAATAAGTTTAACTCGAGGAAGCAGGGTACTAATAAGCTCCACCTCCCCATAAGAAACCCTCAACCATGCAATTTCATCTACATTCCACCACCCATGACCGACCCACGGCTCCTGCTTGGCACCGCCTTCACTTAACCGAGAGAGAATCCCACTTGCTTTCCCCCACCCACTTGAGCACGATTCATCAGTCACTCGAGCCCGGTAGCACGGATGGATGGATGGATGGATGTAAGAGGGGTACACAGACTCCCAAGGCTCCATTCGATTTGGGAGCCCTAAAAAAATAGAGCATTACACTCTAACCCCTCCGTACTCAGTGCCAATTACAGCAAGCTCTAATGGGGAGAATGACAGCTAATTAGCTTAGTACAATTTTCGGAACAAGGCGAAAAAAAACCGCCTCGATACACCACCTCGAATGGGTGTACTTAATATGTCAAGTACGATTTGTCTCACGGCCGCCGGTGACCAATAATTCAAATACTAAAACTATTAACGGCGTTTTCCACGAATAGTTCAGATTACAATAGAAAAAAAATATAAACAAAATGAAGATAATTTGAACACAATCATGAACTAGAAAGCCCTAAGAGAACGCAAATCTCCGCCAATTCCATTATCATAAAACTAATAACAATGAAATAGTTTCCCCCCCTCCCCCCAAAAAACGACCAGTGTGCATCATAGAGACCATCAGCGACTCGAAAAACAACTAAAATACCACAAAAAAGATGTTTATTCACTGCCCGAGGAAAAACTATTACACTGATCTAATAAATGCATATCATATTCCAGATCTGTTTCAGACAAACTAATTCGTAGCATCTAATCCTTCGCCCCTGGATACATATCCCGTGCATTTGGAATCACATCTTTATCATTAGTAATTTGCGAGTTATCAACAAAATTATGCTTTCCCGTAATGGCGGAAATAATCCGGATAAGCCATAGGCCAAATTAAGTAACACGATATAATTCGTTGACCTTAGGAAACTACCGGATTTCGTATTCGTTCAGATATAATAAAGAGGTTGGAAACAAAGTTCTCACATAAATATTATTGACAATGATTTACAACGAAACAATGCAGCAAAAGAAACATATCAATGAACAATGATATCAAAGTCATTTTCGAGCACCTGCTTCCAACGACTAGATAGATCATGGATGCCTTTGTTGTAAAATTCAACTACTAACAAAGAAGCCTCCAACTGCAGTTTTCAGTTCGTCATCATTCGCAAACGTTTTACCATTCAAGAAGTTATGCATAAACCGGAATAGATGGTAGTCTGGGTGTGCTAGGTCTGGCGAGTATGGTGGTGAGGGAGAACTTCCCATCCCAGCTCTAGGAGTTTTTCACGGGTATGATTTGCAACGGGTAGTTGGGCGTTATAACGAAGAAACATGACATCAGTCAATACTGGTCGTTTCTTCAAAATTCCATCTGCCACCTGATGCAGTTGTTGACTGTATAATTGAGCGTCGATAGAGTGATTGCGTTCCAACATTTCCCAGTAAATCACTTCCTTCACATCCCATCAGACACCAAACCATAAGCTTCTTTTGATGTCGGTCGGCCTTTGCCTGAAGTTGTGCAGGTGCACCTTTGTCTGTCCAGCTTCTTTGCGTGCTATGTTCGAGTGTAGACGCCATTTCTCATCTGCAGTAACCACTTTGTTCAGCCAATCAAAACGACGTTTCTTGGGCAGTAGTGTCATGCAGGAGTCTATGCGGTGCTGACGGTCGAAGTCGGTCAGTTTACGTGGAATCCATACGTCCAGTCTGCTGCTGACTTTGCCCATTTCATCTAATGATGCAAAAAGCTGTATGGGTGTCGCTAAACTTTTCAGACAGCTAGCGTGAAGTCAGATGTGGATCAGCTTTAACACATGCGCACAAAAGGCCATTGTTAATAAGTGAGGGTCGACCATTTCTTGGCTAATCTTGGAGATCGAATTGGCCAAGATGAAACTTCTTAAATCAATCGTAGGCTTACGACGATTTATTTTATCTTCTCCAAATGCTTGGTTGATACGACGATTGGGCAGCGTTTAGGCCGGACATGTAATCATACATTAAAAGAGTACGTTGCTGTTCACGATAAAGAGTTATTTGATGGGTAATTTTTGCAACTTTTGATATCATACAGGCTCTAGGCCACTGTGCACTTTCAAGCGAGGCCTAGGATAGGCTAGGCCACTACACATTAACTAGTCGTAAATCCTGTATAAATCTATAAAAAAATAAATAAATCTATAAATATATAAACTATTAAAAAATGTTGTGCGGGAATTTTGTTTACAATCTAATAAATTAAAGCCTTAGCAGAGAGACAAAATCTGCTTGAAGTATACAAAATCTACATTATCTCCCTGATCATTCCTATTGACTTCCTAGCTAACTACCACTCTCACTACGGTATGCACTTTGACTCGATAAAAATTGGCCCTACAAATATATATTTTGTTCTCACAGATCTGGATTCGTATCTAATTGTGTATGCTGATATAACGCATAGGCTCTATATGGTATTTTCAATTTGATTAGCCTATTAGTTTATAATACAAAAAGTTAAAAAAGCCCTTATTTTGCAATTTTAAATAAAGTTAATAAGTGTTTCAGAATTCGCACGTTGAAATCGATCTGTCCCCGAATCTAACTCAGGACATCATCCTTGGCGCAAAGCTCACAAGATAAAATGAGTGAAAATCGTCAAAAACCTTGAGATATCTTCTACACAAAACAAAGTGAATAAGTAATTCAGAATCCTTATCTGAATCTAGACCTTCCACCCACCCAAAGTCCCACCTTTTCACAAAATTTCATCGAAATCCATGTCAATAAATAAGCTGTTGGTCACATAACTTCCGCCAAATTCTGTTGGTGGAAAGGTTATAACAGATTCTTTCGAGCATCCAATCGAAACTCGACCTCGCTTACCTTCGCCTGGACTCGGCTCAAATCCAGGTTGCTTTCAAAGGAAAGTTGAACGACTCACCTGAAAAAAAACAAAAAAACAACTTAAGAGAATATTTTCCGAATATTTTCACTTATCCTGATTTTTTTTAAGGAAATTGTAACCGATAATGGCATTTCCATAGAAAAGGGAAAAGCGGATAAAAAGAATTAGGAAGAGTGAAAAATGTCAATGATGAATTAATACTATTACTATTATACTAAGTTGCGCGATCTATCTTTTACTTGTGGACGATATTCTTCTCGGTTTTGAAGCCTATCTATCCGCCCGAGGACACAAGGCGGCCGGTCCTAGTTTTTTTTTGGGGGGGGGACACCAATCTGAGATCAGATAGGAACCTTCATCACACTGGGGGAAAAGGGGACAGGCTCCGTATAAGGTTATGTGGATAAAACTACCCATCGACAATTTAGGGAACCCCTCAAGCGACTACCACCAAAGGCATGTCGCCAAAACTAACTTTAGCTAAAGATTAGACTAATTTACTTTTCAAAAAAAGAAACATACAAATAACCAAAAACCAACGCAAAAAAGTTAAGAAAAGGGAAACTAGCAAAGAAAAAGAAGAGAAAAACATGATCGGGAGGGAGAGGGAGACCTGCTAATCCTGTGAACCGAGAATGAACCCACCCAACCAACAACTATATACAATGGAGGAGGCCAGCCTCTTCACGGAACTCCAAGAGTTATCAGTGTAATATACTCAAACCCGACCAGAGTACAAGCCGTAGATACCCGGCTCGTCCCACCACCAGAACAGGTAACCTCTGCGAAGATCACCTAGGCTGGGGCATTCAACAAGAATGTACCGAACATTCTAGGGCCTAATCCCTGGGATTGATCGTCTAGTCGCCCCCATAAGGGTTATCTACTTTTCAAATCCCCGATTGGAAGAAAGGGCCTCGCCAACCGGGCCACAACGCGCGGAAGTCTCCCGCGTCGAAGTCGGGTGACGGTGGAATGTATACGGAAATAACAGTATACTTCCTATCCATGTGTAGCTGTACTGCCACTGCCTGAGAGGAGGGTTTATAGCAAGTAGAAGAACGATGACAGAATGCTGGGTGTAAATCGCGCATCCTCTTACCCAGTTCCCATCCCGTGGTGGTGAGGTCGCAAAATATTTATACTCTGGGAGGGTGGCAGGGGGCACGCAGTAGCATGGTCTACTGCCAAAAAAAAATAGCCAACGAGGAACGAGAGGAGAAGAGTATCCACAGCTCCTCCAAGTTGGCTCGAAGTCCACAGCAATTCTATTGAGGAAAATACCCTCCAGGCCTCGCTCTCTTCGAAAAGAAGACCCTCACGGGATTGGCCGAACGCTTCCCGGAGGCAGAACTCCGGGCGCTGTTGGCCGTACAAAGGACTGAATGTGCTTTCGCCTTCGAGGACTTATCGGGGAAGGCTGGGCTCATAGCATAGGTTGGGTACTATGCTATACGAGTCTTTTCCTCCCTACGCCTAGAAACCTTAGGCGGTCGGGACAGCTTTGGAGGCGGGGTTCCTCCTTTGGAGGATCACCGTCTCCGTAGGCCTGGATGGGCAAGGAGCAAAGGGTGCTTTTTAATATTGAGGAGTAAGACGTCCTAGATAGTGCTGTGCGCGCCATGGCCAAGGCCTTAGCGTCGCGAAAGAAGAGACAGACAATCCATAGCCTGAAAGGCAATGATTTTCCTTTCTAGGAGATACGCGCCACATTGCTTCGAGGAAGCAGGGTGCGTCTCTCCGTAATTGACACACTTCGCCCTACACGATAAGGATTTGTCGTGAACGGCCATGGAGCAACTTATACAGACTTCGGGTAAACCCGAGTTTGCACGTCTACATAATCGATTAGTGTGGCTGAAGAGGTGGCAGTAGTAGCATCTCTGGGGCGGGGGCACTGACGCCTTCACGCGATAGACATACGAACCGGCGCGCACCGACTCAGGCAGCTTGTCGCAATCGAACATGACGATAAGTGTAGGGTTGGATCTAGAGATCCCTCCCTGTATTCTCATCACATATTAAACCTTGACTTCTCTTTGGTCAGCCAGCTCTTCGTTTATGTTTTCTAAGAAGTCTACGAGTTCCTTCGCATAAATCACACCTTTTCACGAAATTCATGGTAGAATGCGGCTTCACATTCATCGGCGACCGTTGAATATCCGAAGAGTACTAATAATGGCCGCCTCGTAAGGGTCCGCTGTATTCGCCTGAAGGCCCCTATCCGAGAAGCGGGTCACCAAAGTCCTCTACCAGTCAATGCAGCTAAATCTTCCCACTGAAGGTCTATATGTCCTTTAGCAAACTCGCTTCTATCAGTGGATCGATTACCTAAAAAAGCGCTTGAATCCAGCGGGCTAAAAATGCCAGGTAATCTCTGAATGAGGAAGCCCAACGTAATCTAGGTTTCGGTCACCGCACTTGCGACTTTGGTCCTAGTCTGAGCCTTTCAGCCCGAGGGCACCTATGGGCGGAACATGCCAGACTTCGCTTGGTCGCTTGCTGAAACGGCAGCAGACCCGTCCATCCCCGGAGCCCCCAGGAAGAGAGAGGAATCCCTTGTCCGTTTGAATTATTCCTTATGCTTTTCTTCTTCTGTGGAGATGATGAGGGCGGGGAGTGAATCCGTTTCTCTCCTTCCCCGGAAGATGCCACAAGGTCCGACGTAGCAGCCTCGAAAAGATCTTTCTCCAAAATTGAGAAGATCTTGACCGTCAAAGGGGCACCAGGTGGGGGAAGGGGTCCCTCCTCTCCTTACGACTCTTCGGGGTCCGTGCCGCCTGAGGTCCTTGCACAGGCAACGACTCATATTCGGTTTCTGACACCAAGCCATTGTTCGCCCCCTTTTAAGACCCTGCCATCTTGGGTGGAGTCGCCTCCGGGAACATTCTCACCTCAGGATGGGCGCCTCCAACTGGCCATCCCATCCCAAGGTGCCAGGTATCGGACAAAGGACTCCATAGGGTTTATGACCAGTTACTGGGGCCCAGTAACGGGCTATATTAGTAGAAAAGGGGCTAAATTAGTAGAAAAGAAGCTAAATTAGTAGAAAAGGGGAGGCGTGCATTCAGGCTCCCATCAGTTTGACACATCGAATAAACGAAGTGCGTGGGCAAGGCCAAAGGGGACATTGGAGCCTCTTATCCCACTAAGGGGGATGGGGCACTTGACCTCAACGGGAGGGACAGAGAGTGAGGTGGCGCGTCCTACGTCCCGCTGTGTTTTTAGTGGGCCTCTAAGAAAGCACAGTGTGATCCGCTGCAAGTGGAGAGGTGCCAGGAGGAAAATTTGGAAAAGGGAGAAGTGAGAAACCTCTGAAGAAGGAGAGGGACAAAAACCTTTTCCGCTATAAGCTTTGGAGAGGTCCATGAGAAAGCATAGGTAGGGAGTCACCTCCATCCCAGAAGAAGAGTTGCTCAGGGGCGGCTCCTAAGATGGCAAAGGGAAAACTCCTTTCCCGCATTCAGGTGGAGAGTGTAGCCCCTCCAGCTCCTCGTCCGCCCCTACACCAATATCGGACAAGGATTTAGAGAGAGAAGGATGTAGTTGGATATGATGACGAAGTTTGAAACTTGTATGAAGCCTGCCAACACAGGATATGTTTTAACGCTTGTGGCCGTCATTCCCCAAAGGTCGCAGCTCCCAAATGGGGAGCTAGAGAGACAGGGAGGATATCCTTACTGGGAAGTAGTAATCCTCGACAGAACAGCCAAAATCTGAAGATCTGTTGTGGTAGACGTGGAGACGGGACCCTAGACTTTTCGTTGGCCTGGCAGCCAACAAGCAGTACAGCCTTATGCACCGGGGAACGGCAGCAGGAGGTGGTCAGCCAATTACAAGCAGGGAAGTGGTTATTGGGGCAAAACCGATATTACCATTATTAATGCCCGAACGCCAAGTCACTTCAAGGCCTGGTCTCTTGCAACCTGCAGGGTTAAAGGGCATTGTTTATAGAGGTTCCAAAGCCTCTCTTCTGACACAGCATGAGGTAGCTGGTTAATTTCTTAAGCCTAAGCGGAGGGTTCAGGGGATAGTGGTAGAGAAAAAGAAATAATGTCAGGGATCGAGCAGGAGGCACACCAACAACTTACCATGACCTCGTTAAAGAGTTATATTCAACCTAGTGGCGGGGCGTCCCTAATTTGCACTCTGTCCGGTGAGAACAGTTCTATCTCGTACCAAGTGCAGGTAGACAAAAGTTGAGTGCATAGTCGTAAAGTAAAAATAATTTTTAAAAAAGTAGCGCTGAGAGGAAGGGAGGGGGGGGGATAACAACTTTCCCAAGCCCCGAAGACAGTTTATGTCAACCCAGTGACAGGGCTTCCATAATTTACCCTCAGATCGGGAGACTGTGCAGCCCCTCCTAGTACCGAGTGTAACACGCTACCCAGGGTACCTCCCCTGCAGGTCTTTGATGCACTAGCGACAGAACTGGTACGTACGGACTAATGGAGCCTGTCACGATCAAACGTGACGAAGAGTGAGTGTATGCGTTGGTCTCGCAGCATCTCCCTGTTTCCTCATTACACGCTCGAACTTCACCACAACCTGGTCGACCAGCTCTTCTCTGATAACGTCAAAAGATTAGTCTAGAAGTTCCATCTCATAAACTACTCCTTTCACAAAATTCATGCTAGAACAGTCAAAATAGCGGCTTACCAGGAAGCGTCGCGCCCAAGAAAAGGGCAACCTCCACTTCTCTACCAAGTATCCTAGAAAGTTTTAGGCGCTGATGGAACGCATCAGTTTCGCAGAACTTGTAAAAGAATAAGGCCACCAAGTGGGCCAAACCTTCCCTATCCACACTCGGGCGCGAGGATGTGCCGCTCTTTCGGATACCCTGGGAAAGTATACACAGAGTAGGTCTCTGCAGGGTGTTTCACATTTATCATGTAACGCCATGGGTGAGTTTTCACACATTTCACTCTATTCTCTCACCCTCGCGGTAGAGTCAGCCATAGCCATACCCTTCTCTGAGATAGGGAAGAGCCTGGCTGTTAGGGGGGGAGGGGCATCAGAGGCAGGATGGCCCTCCTTTCATTTAGATTCCTCGGGGAACCTTGTCTCTTTAGTAGGATCTTGCTCAGGAGTGGATTCTGGCTAAAGGATAGTTCCCGAGTCAGTGTTCTCTCATGGAGAAGACCCTGTCGTCTGGAGCAAGACCACTCTGGGGTCCACTATCGCTTTGAGAGGGCCACGCTCCGCCCATCTCCCCATGGAAAGAGTGATGACCGAGAACTGAACAGAGCTTTTGCGGTGAAATACATAATTGGGAGCGGCAAAAAACCCCTCCATTAGGAAATTTGGGGTGAGGGGAAGCATGTCGGCACCTAAGAGTGTCACCATCACACGTCTAACAATGGGAGTGCGAGGCCAGGGGAACCACCCCAACAACTGCCCGTCCAAGGGTATTTGTCCGTTTGAGCCGCTTCCACAGGTAAGTGGTCAATTTTTGGACGCCTGTATCGCGCTTTCTAGGCAGGCCCCTGCGAGAGGAGGAGGGGGGGGGGGGGCAGGCCGCGCTTCTCCAATTAGGGTTGCTCGGGGGCGGCTATGGAGGGGAGTAAGAGGGTAACCCATCACCCCTAGATATAGGAAAGGAAACCCCCCTCTCCGTTAGGAAAAAAATGGAGAGGCCCCTAATAAAACGTAGGGGAGGACGCACCTTTTCAGAGGTGGAGCTGCCTAAGGGTGGCTTCAGATGTGGTAAAGAGGAAACACTTTTACCACTTTGGAAGTGGTAAGAGGGGTGACTATCCACCAGTCAGAAGTGTGTTGTCGCATGTAACCTCGCACAGCCCAACACCAAGGTTGAGCGAGATTTGGCTGGCACGAACAGACTGAAATTCTGCGTTAATTTAAACCAACCAACACCAAAATTGCCAAGCTTGTGACCATCAAAAAGATTAGTGTTGGTGAGCTCTAACCTGCATCCAGCAGCTCCCGCCTATCCCCTCTCGTGTTTTCCGACTTTTCAGGGCTCCAATCCTGGGTATGTTAATGTGTGGTGTTTACGCATGCGCAGCGATACACACCGACCATAAGTTACCAAGTGGACGGTAGTTCCCCAAAAGCTGCACAGTGCACTTCCCACCTGAGCAGTCGGAGTGGATCCTTTACTAGGTCAAACTAATCGTATACAGGAAGGCCAGGATCGGAAGGTGTCACGTGACACACTCAGGGACTTTGTTTTCCTGGCAGCCAACAAAGCAGTTAAGCCCTCTTGCCATAAACAGTACAGCCTTGTGCATCCGAGAACGACCCATGCAGAAAAGGGTTTATGGGTAAAAACCGATCGCCAGAGACCCATGAAACCTCGTCTTTTGCAACCTGTAGGCTTTAAAGTGCGTTGTTGATAGAGGTTCCAAAGCCTGTCTTTCGATACAGGCTTTAAGTTTAAATAGAAGCAAAAATTAGATGCTCTTAGAAAAAAAGTGATGCTTAGAGGAAAATGTCGAACGCACCAGCTTCCTCAGCCCCTTTTGAAGAATTGTAGTCAACCCAGTGAGTGAGGTCTTCCCTATTCGGACTCGAACCATGATGTCGTGGCGCTCTACCAAGTATAGCAGTATCCCCACGGGGAAATAATATTCATCGACCGGATTTCTGGTCAAGGATGACGGAGAGGAAGAGCTAACCTCGTTAACGCCATGTATGATTTTTTTTTCTTAATATCTCATCTGGCGACTGCCTTCTAGGGCATAAGTCGCCGTACTCATCCTAGCCTAAATCAAGGCTATACTAAAAGCCAAATAAAAGAAAAGAAAAAAAATATAAAAAAAAAGAATAACAAATTGAAAACATATAAAGCGAGCTCCGTCCACCGGGAAAGGCTCGCCCTCCCCTGCCGAGGAAGACCGCAATCCATGGTTAAGTTTTAAATAATAGGAAGAAGGCCGGCCTCCTCCAAAAAGTCTAAAAGTCCACAGGTCGGTGTGCACGAATCCGTCCCGAGTACAAGGCACAGGCGGTAGCGACCCCGCCCATCCCAGTAATGGGACAGGTATCGTGCGCGAAGATCACCCAAGACTGAGACATTCGACAAGAATATGACGAACAGTCTGGGGGACGACGCAGTCTTCACAATAGGGCGCAGGCGAGCGCTCCATCAAATAGCGATGCGTCACACGAGTGTGTCCGGTCCGATTCGGAGACGGCAGAAAGCGACCTGAAGCCGTCGCGGCAGGGGGGATAGGTCCATGGGAACAGTCGCGGCGCAATGGCACGCAACTTTAAATTCCCTTCGACCGTCTCCCATCTTCTTTGCCAAGCAGTCCGAAGAGCTGCCTGTATTCCTGCCATGTAGTCGGTGTGAGGAAGAGCGAAACGCTGGTCCGGTCGCAAAGTCCTCGCGGACTCTTTGGCGCCCTCATCGGCGCACTCCTTCCCCGCAATTCCTACATGTCCAGGAACCCAGCAGAAGATAATCTCGACATCTGCCCGGCTCGCCAAAACCGTGGCGTCACAGATATCGCGAACCAGGGGATGCGGAGATTCCAATGCCCCGAGAGCACTCAGGGCGCTTTGTGAGTCGCTATAAATCACAATCTGGTCTCCGAACCGGGCACGTCGCGTAATCTCCCGTACTGAGTGGTGTATTGCCACCAGCTCGGCCGTGAAGACAGACGCAGCGCCTGGTAAAGCCCCGCTGACTTCCAACAGAGGGGATACGGCGTGGAAGCCGACCCCCTCTTGGGACTTGGAGCCATCCGTATACACTGGCACGGTTCCAGCGTGACACGATGTGTGCTCCAAAAAGGTCGAACGCAATACTCCCGGCGCAGTACAAGCTTTGGGAGCAGAGGCGTGGCGACAAATAGCCAAATGTGGTACCCTCTAGGGTGGCGTCCTGGGCAGAACCAGGGGCGCCACCGGCCCGAGAGCTAGACCTGGCCCTACGCCCAAAGGGCTTAGGGTATGACTGGCGTCTCTCGGCGGCATAGGCAACGTCGAGATCAGCTACGGATGCAGTGAGAGCTGTTGGCGACTGAGGGAGGCGCCGGGCTTGCGCGTACAGGCGAAGGATGCACTGTTCACGGCGTTGAGCAAGTGGCATCTCCCCAGCATCAACCAACAGGCGCTCAATGGGGGAAGTGCGGAAGCCACCGGTCGTAAGGCAAAGGTCGGTGTGGTGGATCGAGTCCACCTTTGGCAACAAACGCTCGGCTGCGGATGCATAAAACTCGCCTCCGTAGTCGAGCTTCGAACTAACAAAGGATCGATAAAAAAGTAAGGCAGTAGCTTTATCAGCGCTCCAGACGCTGAACGTCACGAAACGGAGAATATCCATGGCGCGGGTACAAGAGATCCTAAGACTGAGAATATGAGCCTCCCAGGTGAGGCGTCGGTCGAATACAAGACCAAGGAAACGGTGCGACTCAACCACATCCAGGTGCACCTCATTAAGAAACAAATCTGGGTCGGGGTGAAGCCGTGGATGGCGGCAGAAGTGCACCACCTTAGTCTTGGCCAAAGAAAACCGAAACCTGTGCGCTTCGGCATAGCGAGAGACGCGGTTCAATGCCTGTTGGAGTCGACGCTCCATAGTTGGCATCTGGGCCGCGCCAAAAGAGATCGAAAGGTCGTCCACGTAGAGCGTAGCGAGAACATCTTCCGGCAGCACCGAGGTGATGCCGTTGATGCTCAGGGCAAAGAGTGTGACACTGAGGACACTTCCATGCAGGACACCCTCTTCCTGCTCCTTTAGGCTGAATCGACGATCTCTCACAAATTCAGATATAAACATTGGGAGGCGTCCCCTCACCCCCATCGTGTGGAGAGTCTCCATGATACTGTATCGCCATGCGGTACCATAGGCCTTCTCCAGATCGAAAAAATACCGTGGTGTAGTACTGTCTACGAAGGAAGGCCTCGCAGACTGCATTTTCGAGTCGGAGCAGAGCATCCGACGTGGAGTGGAACTTGGGGAAGCCGCACTGTGCACAAGACAGATAGCCTCCGCTGTCCAGGAAAAAGTCTAATCTAACATTTACCAATTTCTCCATCAACTTGCACACGCAAGAGGTTAGAGAGATTGGGCGGAAACCGGCCGGAGTAGAGTGATCTCTCCCCGGTTTGCGAAAGGCGAGCAAAGTAGCGATTCGCCAGGAATCTGGTAGGAGACCCTCCACCCAGATCCTGTTGAACAAATCTAACAGAAAGGTCATGCCTCGCTCACCCAGGTGTTGAAGCATGGCGTACGCCCGCGCACGAAGCAAGAGCCGAGCGCAACTCACAGAGTAAACCTATCGTTGAAGAGTTCTCCACCTCTAGAGGTAAAATGCAGCCGGCAGCCTTCCGCGACATCACGACGTGCATTGAATGCTGGCGGAAAAACAGTCGCGAAATATTCTGCCACGGACGCGGGGTCCGAGATTGCGGTCCCATTCTCCACGCTATGTACGAGGAAGCATATTATTAATTCTGAAAAAGTTTTAAAAAGCGAGTCTAAAACCAAAAGGTAAATGTGAGCTAGCGGGGGTTCCACCCAAATTAGCCTTATAGTTATTAGAGCATATCATGTATGAGTTTTTATGGCTCCCGGTAAGTGTCAATAAATTGTTTGTTTGTTAAAGTGAAGTTAGAGCGTTTGAACATAGGTGGAAGGTACAAAAGCATGAATAAATTATAATTAAAAGCATAACTCCCCTGAACCACTGTTGCAATTATAGTCAGCTTTCTCGTCTCCTTCAGGAACCAGTTAAAGGATAGACATTCAAAATAACGTCATGGATAAGCCTGGCAATGCACAGACTGTTAGTAAATAAATCTAGGTCTGGCGTTTGAATCTCACTTGGAAAAATGTCCTGATAAGGGCCTAGTAACGTCGCAAGATTAGTTGCTTTTATAGGTTTTATAGGCCTATTGTGAATTTCTGTTTGTATTTTACTTGTTAATTAATTTAGGCAAAGTGAGTATAGTTTAATACTTAATTAACCCAAATTAACTTAGCCTAACCTAATTAACATGCAAAATACAAGCACCTGCAAATAACAATAAACGAGAGCTATAAAATCACCTGATGCGCTCGCCAAACTAGTCCATCTTACCAGGTTCTTGGCACGCTAGATTCCTGTCTGGGGACAACTTACCTAGACTAGGTGTGGTGAGTGAACGGATCATGAATCGCGATGGAGTCCCATTTGATTTATTCAGTCCATTTAGCTTCCCTGGACGAAAGGGGGATTCAGGATTTGAACAAGTCCTTCCTTGACCGTTACCAAGAGAGGATTGAATTTGGGCATCGTTTTCTTCCACCAAAATTTGATCGCAGCCGGTGCTATCATTGTCGATATAATCCATCTTGGAATTACACTCTTTTAATTAGTTAAAATATTCTTTTAATTACTTTTTATTGCACTATTTCCACTCGCTTGGAAGAGTTTTCAACATCAGACGAGGGACAATTTTGTGTTAGGGTTTACTAATCATCTAAACGTTTTCATAAAAAAGTACCATGCAGTACAGTGGCGAATGTTATTCGCTTCATTCAAGTTTGGGTAAAAATTGCGCCTTCAACTGTAACGTGAATCTTTTAGCCTAAGTAAATCTCACAAATATACAGGGAGCTAAAAAAACATTCCTGGAATAAAGACATTTAGTTAGGTAATTAAAATTTTAACTATTACCTTTTTTCACTTGTATTTGTTTAACGCGAGCTTATTTATGTTATTGGATAAAAATAAGAAAATCAAAGGAAGTATTGAGCGAGACAACTATTGAAAGGGCATTGTATTGAAAATAGTGTTGTCATAGGTCGAAATAAAATGTGTAAGGTTACAGAGCTAGAGCAGAGGAGAGAGGAGACTACTTGCACAAAAAATAAAATTAATATCTAAAGCAAAAAAACAATAATGGCATGTTCATTAAATAGTTTGCGAGGGGAGGTTTGAAAAGTGGTGACCTGGAACGTGACAGAAGCAGCGCGCAACTCTCCTAAACTTATTTAACCCCCATCTGTGGGCGAGTGGGCACCCGATCTTTGCCATGTTCGAGCAGCTGGGTTTCCTCTTTACACCCCACAGCAATTTGTGGAAGGTAGGGGGGGGGGGAGATATTTTAAAAATCCTATAGACTATTTCCTGCACGTGTGCCCTGGGGTTCACCCCAAGGAAGTAATCCGGCTGGGGAAGTCGTTTCAGGCATTTCCTTCTCTCATTCTCGCGCCATTCATCAGTGCGACAGAGAACTCCATAGCCCAGAGGGAGTCTGTCTTTTCCCCATTTGCCATCTAGCGAGAGAATCAAGCGGTAAGGAACCAGGCCCCAAGGGACATCTTCCCCCGTTGCAATTTACTCAAAGTGAAATATAATAATGAAAATCTTTATTTACATATGCGTCGAATAACCAAATAACCCGAAACAACCGAGAACAACGTTGGAAATAAACAATCTTTGACGCAGTGAAAGTGAGCGAAAAAAAACCGCACATGTTTATGCAGATTCTTCCTCGTTCATGTATGCATTCCTTCTATTAAATATGTTCGCTTCCTGGAATTAGTCCCCCCACGCCTTAACCCCTTAAAGGTCAGGGAAGCCCGGGCCAGACACTCGGTCGATTGAGACGTCGATAAAAACGCTTCGCGGTGCTCCGAAGGTCACAGTCAAGTACCCGAAAACCCCAAAGCCGATCTTGTTCGTTTTACCGCTTGATTTTTGTAAAAAAAAATTAAAGCATTTCTGGTAACTACCAGCAGGAGCATAATCACATAAATTGCAAGTTATCTTTGTTTTTAGTTTTACAAATGGACTAAATAAATTAAAAACAAACAGAAACTACAACAAATAGAAAACCATAGAAAGCCTTCCCCCGAAAAACAAGACTAAATATACAAAAAGAAAAGCATACACCATACGTAACCCCAAAGCTATATACAATGGAGGAGGATCGTCTCCTCTAGGTTTGGGAGTGCACGAACACGTCCCGAGGGTAGACCGTTTAAGCGACTCTCAGAACTTGAATGAAGCAAAACTGCAGAGTTCTAGGTCCGTACTACGCGAGGAGGAGAGAGGTGAAGGCGAAGAATAAAAGCAGTTAATAAATAACCTAAGGTATAACGAAGAGGGATAGAAAAAAAATTGGGCCTAATTTTTGGTTACTTCAAAGTCTGTGCGTGGATGGAGGGAGGGGGGGGCTTGAATGAGTATTAGTTTGCTTCGAATGAAAAATCGTGATAAAACAAAGGGAAGAGAACCTAGGGGGCAATTATAACGAGATAATTAAGCAGGATCTTCATTCGATTTGCTCGTTTGCATTGGTTACATTTTAATTACGGAATTTTTATAACTTTTTCAAGTATTATTACTACAGTCGCAGCTGCAATATTCCGTTACGCCTGGCGCATTTATGCAAATGAAAGATTTTTTCAAAGATTTTTCGGATCCCATCTGGCGACTGACTATTTTTGGCATAGGTAGCCGTACTCACTCCAGCCTACGACTAGGCTTTATTAAAAAACAAATAAAGATAAAAAGATCATAGGCTAAAAAGAAAAAAAGAAAAAAAGAAAAAGCAAAAAGGTAACAAGAAGGAAGCACGCTCCAGCGTCGGGGGTAGGCCAGCCTCCCATCGAGGCAGGAGCATGGGTGCCACAAAAACAGTTAAATAAAGTTTAAGAGGCCAGCCTCCTCCAAAAAGTTGTATAGTCCGCAAGTGCGTGTGCAGAAACCAGTCCCGAGTACGAGAGACAAGCGATAGCGACCACACTCGTCCCAGGTAACGTGCGCGAAGATCACCCAGATTGGGACACTCAACAAGAACGTGCCGAACAATCTAATGGACAACGCAGTCATCGAAATAAGGAGCAGGCGAGCGCTCTATCAAATAGCGGTGCGTCCGCGAGTGTGTCCAATTCGGAGACGAGATAAAGCAGCCTGAAGCCATCGCGGCATTGGTGGATAGGTCCAGGGGAACAGTCGCGGAACAGCTCGGCTGTGAAGACAACGCAGCAGCTGGCAGAGCCCCGCTGACTTCAAACAGAGGGGATACACCGTGGAAACCGACCCCTCTTGATACTTAGAGCCATTCATATACACTGGCACGGTTCCAGTGTGACACGATTTTTTATTTTTATTTTTAAGGGGCTATCTGGCGACTGCCCACTTAGGCATAAGTCGCCGTAAACAAACAGCCTAGTTTTAGGCTACTTTAAAAAAATTGAACAGAAAACAAGAATAAAAAGAAATAACAATTAGGAAGCAATAACCATAACAATAACAAAACAATAACAAAAACAACAACTAAGCCTGGTTAAATGAAAGGCAGAAGGCCGGCCTCCCCCCAAAAGTCAACAAGTCTACCAGTCAATGTGCACGCACTGGTCCCGAGTACAAAGGACAGGCGGTAGCAATCCCGCCCATCCCGGTACCGGGAAAGGACCCAGACTGGGACATTCGACAAGAATGTGCCGAACAGTCTGGGGGACGACGCAATCGTCGCAATAGGGCAAAGGCGAGCGCTCCATCAAATAGCGATGCGTCACACGAGTGTGTCCGATTCGGAGACGACAGAAAGCGACCTGAAGCCGTCGCGGCATTGGGGGATAAGTCCATGGGAACAGTCACGGCGCAATGGCACGCAACATTAAGTTCCCTTCGGAAGTCTCCCATCTTCTTTGCCAAGCAGTCCGAATAGCTGCCCGTATTCCTGTCATGTAGTCGGTGTTAGGAAGAGCGAAACGCTGGTCCGGTCGCAGAGTCCTCGCGGACTCTTTGGCGCCCTCATCGGCGCGCTCATTCCCCGCAATTCCTACATGTCCAGGAACCCAGCAGAAGATAATCTCGAGATCTGCCCGGCTCGCCAAAACCGTGGCGTCACGGATATCACGAACCAGGGGATGCGGAGATTCCAATGCCCCGAGAGCACTCAGGGCGCTTTGTGAGTCGCTATAGATCACAATCCGGTCTCCGAACCGGGCACGTCGCGTAATCTCCCGTACCGAGTGGTGTATTGCCACCAGCTCGGCCGTGAAGACAGACGCAGCGCCTGGCAGAGCCCCGCTGACTTCGAACAGAGGGGATACGGCGTGGAAGCCGACCCCCTCTTGGGACTTGGAGCCATCCGTATACACTGGCACAGTTCCAGCGTGACACGATATGTGCTCCAAAAAGGTCGAACGCAATACCCCCGGCTCTGTCGAAGCTTTGGGAGCAGAGGCAGGGCGACAAATAGTCAAAAGTGGTACCCTCCAGGGTGGCGTCCTGGTCAGAACCAGGGGCACCACCAGCCCGAGATCTATACCCAACTCTCGAAGAAGCTTCCTAGCCCTAAACTTAAAGGGCTTAGGGTATGACTGGCGTCTCTCGGCGGCATAGGCACCGTCGAGATCAGCTGTGGATGCAGTGAGAGGTGTTGCCGACTGAGGCAGGCGCCGGGCTCGTGCGTACAGGCTAATGTACTGTGCACGGCGCAGAACGAGCGAATCTCCCCAGCATCGTCAAGCAGGCTCTCAATGGGGGAAGTGCGGAAGGCACCGGTCGCTAGCCGAAGGCCGGTGTTCTGGATCTAGGTCACCACCCACAATACACGCTCGGCTGCGGATGCATAAAACTCACATCCGTAGTCGAGCTTTGAACGAACAAAGGATCGATACAAAAGTAAAGCAGTAACCCTATAAACGCCCCAGGTGCTGAACTTCACGGAATAAAAAATATCCATGGCGTGGCTACAAGAGACCCTCAAGCCTAGCATTAGATTCGAATTCAAAATCGATTGCCTAAGCGTCGTTAGGCACTTTAATGTTTCTTGATTTTATGCCCAGTTTCTCGACTTTAGACAAATAAGCCCCAACCCCTAATGCTATTTACTAAAATCATATTTTTTTAATATTGATTAGAAATAGAATGTTAATATCCTATTTTAATTCAGAAAAAAATTCCTTCAAAATGATAAATAATACAATAAGATGCTATTCCACTTTATAATGTGGCTGCCGATATTGCTACCAATCAATTTTTCGTCATAACTAGAAATTTGCCCACATTGAGTAGTGAAGAAGCTATATAGCATGCGTATCTCTCTTTTAAAATAGAGATATTTATAACAAAGCACCCCAAAAAATCGTTGGCGGGCATTTTCCGAATTTTTAACTAAGTACTGTTCATGAAGACTTATTGAAACTTGTGTATATTTATAGCTATGATGTATGGGTCCGTCCCTCAAAACCTTTCAGAAAAAGCTGCATCTATTTGATAACTCTAGGAGGAACAATTGACCTAGACCAGGGGTGGGGGAACTTGTGACCTTCTTGGCCATTAGAGCGCGGCCTTCTGAGTGAATTCAAATGTTGCAAATCAAATCATTTTATTGCCTTTCTATAAAAGCTACTTGCAACTAAGTAAATAAAATATGATTTAACTTTAGAATTTATAATTTTTCTTAACTTGATATATAGTGATAGTAATTATATATAAACTAATCCTGCTCTATATCAAATTAAAAGAATTATGAATGCGACCTACATTTAACTTAATACGGCATTCAACAGAGGAAAAGTTCTGTTTTATTACACAAATAAAGCAGGTTATTACCATAATACATGAAATTGGACGCAAATACCGACCTCTAGTTCACCGTAACAGTATACACGAAGTATACGTTGCTTTCATACAATCCTACACACACACAGAAACTAACTAACTAATTAATAACTACCTAACTACTTAATGAAATCGACAGATACATTTCCGTAGAGTTTTATTATACCAGTTGTCATTACGAATTTAGGATCTTGTAAAGATGAGCATCTCAAGGTTCTTTCGACCCTAATATAGCCTAACCTAGCCTATTCTAGCTTAGGTTAGGTAAGGCTAGGCTATATTAGTGTCGAAAAAACCTTGGGATGACTCATCTTCACAAGATCCAGAGTTTAGATATAATGTACTTGCCCAATTTAGTCATGTTGCATTTTTACCTGCGGCGAAACTACAGGTCAAGGCGTCGCTTTTTTTTTAAGGACTAAAGTTCAATTTTACACATTTAGAGCCATGAAATGACCCATAAGACCATAGGACATATGGTTATTCACCCTGCAGATTTCAAATCTGCCATCAGATTTGGCGCTGGGTGGCGCCATCTAGTGCCAGAAGCCTCATTTAACCATTCAAATGCACTTGTAAGTGATTTGAACCATGGGAAACCATCAATGCAATAACCATTTATCATCTTATCACAAAACGCCGCGGGTGATTGGAAGAACTTTCCCTCTTGTTCAAAATGTTACGGACAAAAGTAGGGTAAATTCGATATATTTATATGTTTTATAAAAGTTAGGATAGGCTTGTAATATGCCGCCAAGCTTTGCTGTGTTGCCAGGTAATAATATTTATCCGCACAAATTAGATTAGAAAAATAATTATAGCGATAAAAGCTAACTGTTAATGCGAATATTTTATGATATCCATGAAAATATATATATATATATATATATATATATATATATATATATATATATATATATATATATATATATATATATATATATAAATAATCACTAACTATATTTTAAGAAAGAGATTTTTTTGAGTATTTGAATAATAATTTCATCTTAGTCTGGATATGACTTATGTTTTATTTTTATCAAAGTTCAGAAATAAATATAAGTATCGAAATTTTGTGAAATTTTTAAAACCCAAAGAATTACAAATGGTGAAGTTCAGAAAATTTATTTTTATATATCTTCTTCTATAACTATATTTTAGCAACGTGATATCTTGAAAGGGAAGAAATTTAGTTTGGAGTTCCTTTTTAAAATTATTATAATTGGCGAAGTTGAGAAAATTTATAAAAAATTAACCATGGCTGCCTTTTTTTAGGCTAAATTTTAATCTTAGTTTGTTTTTTTTAAGAGCTCATCTGGCGACTGCCTTTTAATCTTAGTAGCGAAGCGCAAGCTCCCCCGTAAGGGGGAGTGGTGAAGCCATTGCCTGGTTTGATATTATAAAAGAATTATTAGAAATAACATTGATAAAAAAACATAAGTCAACAAAACTAAGATGATATTATTATTCAAATACTCAAAAAAATCCCCTTCTTAAATTATAGTTAGTGATGATATATATATATATATATATATATATATATATATATATATATATATATATATATATATATCAGGCCGCAAAAGTTTACAAGACCTTGTTGGTAATTCAAATTTACATACATTTAATTAACGCAGGTTAATGAAATTTACCACGCGCCTGGAACTTTATGTAATAGATACAATGTAACGATCAGAAAAGACTAGATATATAATGGCGACTGTCAACAAGATCATAGCCACAGATATTATGATAATATGTTTAGCTTGGAAATAGGATAATTATTAAAAACAAAAGGATGAGCATAAAAAACACAACAAGATTTTTTTTTTTTTGATTAAGGGGCTATCTGGCGACTGCCGGCTTAGGCATAAGTTGCCGTAAACAAACAGCCTAGTTCTAGGCTACTTCAAAATAATTCAACAGGAAACAACAATAAAAAGAAATAACAATAACAAAGCAATAACAAAAACGATAAAAAAACAACAACAACAATAAAACCGGGTTAAATGAAAGGGAGAAGGCCGGCCTCCCCCCAAAAGTCAATAAGTCCACCAGTCATGGTGCACGCACTCGTCCCGAGTACAAGGGACAGGCGGTAGTGACCCCGCCCATCCCGGTACCGAGACAGGTATCGTGCGCGAAGATCACCCAGACTGGGACATTCGACAAGAATATGCCGAACAGTCTGGGGGACGACGCAGTCTACACAATAGGGCGCAGGCGAGCGCTCCATCAAGTAGCGATGCGTCACACGAGTGTGTCCGATTTGAAGACGACAGAAAGTAACCTGAAGCCACCGCGGCATTGGGGGATAGATCCATGGGAACAGTCGCGGAGCAATGGCACGCAACTTTAAGTTCCCTTCGACCGTCTCCCATCTTCTTTGCCAAGCAGTCCGAAGAGCTGCCCGTATTCCTGCCATGTAGTCGGTGTGAGGAAGAGCGAAACGCTGGTCCGGTCGCAGAGTCCTCGCGGACTCTTTAGGGCCCTCATCGGCGCGCTCATTCCCCGCAATTCCTACATGTCCAGGAACCCAGCAGAAGATAATCTCGACATCTGCCCGGCTCGCCAAAACCGTGGCGTCACGGATATCGCGAACCAGGGGATGCGGAGATTCCAAAGCCCCGACAGCACTCAGGGCGCTTTGTGAGTCGCTATAGATCACAATCCGGTCTCCGAACCGGGCACGTCGCGTAATCTCCCGTACTGAGTGGTGTATTGCCACCAGCTCGGCCGTGAAGACAGACGCAGCGCCTGGTAGAGCCCCGCTGACTTCCAACAGAGGGGATACGGCGTGGAAGCCGACCCCCTCTTGGGACTTGGAGCCATCCGTATACACTGGCACGGTTCCAGCGTGACACGATGTGTGCTCCAAAAAGGTCGAACGCAATACTCCCGGCGCAGTACAAGCTTTGGGAGCAGAGGCGTGGCGACAAATAGCCAAATGTGGTACCCTCCAGGGTGGCGTCCTGGGCAGAACCAGGGGCGCCACCGGCCCGAGAGCTATACCTAGCTCTCGAAGGAGTTTCCTAGCCCTAAACCCAAAGGGCTTAGGGTATGACTGGCGTCTCTCGGCGGCATAGGTACCATTGAGATCAGCTGCGGATGCAGTGAGAGCTGTTTGCGACTGAGGGAGGCGCCGGGCTCGCGCGTACAGGCGAGGGATGCACTGCACGCGGCGCAGAGCGAGTGGCATCTCCCCAGCATCGACCAACAGGCTATCAATGAGGAAAGTGCGGAAGGCACTAGTCGCAAGGCGAAGGCCGGTGTGGTGGATCGAATCCACCTTCCGCAATAAACGCTCGGCTGCGGATGCATAAAACTCGCATCCGTAGTCGAGCTTCGAACGAACAAAGGATCAATAAAAAAGTAGAGCAGTAGCTCTATTAGCACCCCAAGCGCTGAACGTCACGAAACGGAGAATGTCCATGGCGCGGGTACAAGAGACCCTAAGGCTGCGAATATGAGCCTCCCATGTGAGGCGTCGGTCGAATACAAGACCAAGGAAACGGTGCGACTCATCACATCCAGGCGCACCCCATTAAGAAACAAATCTGGGTCGGGGTGAAGCCGTGGATGGCGGCAGAAGTGCACTACCTTAGTCTTGGCCAAAGAAAACCGAAACCTGTGCGCTTCTGCATAGGTAGAGACGCGGTTCAATGCCTGTTGGAGTCGACGCTCCAGAGTTGGCATCTGGGCCGCGCCAAAAGAAATCGAAAGGTCGTCCACGTAGAGCGTAGCGAGAACATCTTCCGGCAGCACCGAGGTGATGCCGTTGATGCTCAGGGCAAAGAGTGTGACACTGAGGACACTTCTCTGCGGGACACCCTCTTCCTGCTCCTTTGGGCCGGAGAGGGCTCCCCCCCACCCGTACGCGGAATCGATGATCTCGCAAAAATTCAGATATAAACATTGGGAGGCGTCCTCTCGCCCCCATCGTGTGAAGAGTCTCCATGATAAGGTATCGCCATGCGGTATCATATGCTTTCTCCAGATCAAAAAACACCGTGTCGTAGTGCAGTCTACGAAGGAAAGCCTCGCAGACGGCATTTTCCAGTCGGAGCAGAGCATCCGACGTGGAGTGGAACTTGCGGAAGCCGCACTGTGCGGAAGACAGATGGCCTCCGCTGTCCAGGAAATAGGCTAATCTAACATTTACCAATTTCTCCATCAACTTGCACGCGCAAGAGGTTAGAGAGATTGGTCGCAAACCGGTTGGAGTAGAATGATCTCACCCCGGCTTGCTAAAGGCGAGCACAGTTGCAATTCGCCAGGAGTCTGGGAGAAGACCTTCCACCTAGATCCTGTTGAACAAATCTAACAGAAAGGCCATGCCTTGCTTACCCAGGTGTCGAAGCATGGCGTACGGGACATCGTCCGGACCATGGGCGGTGTCCGCGCACTAAGCGAGAGCGGAACGCAACTCACTCACAGTAAACTTGTCCTTGAAGGGTTCTCCGCCTCTGGAGGTAAAGTCCAGCTGGCGGCCTTCCGCGACATCACGACGTGCATTGAATGCTGGCGGAGCAGCATCCCGGCTAGAGAATGCGGAAAAAGCGTTCGCTAAGGATTCCACCACGAGGTCTGGGACCGAGATTGCGGTCTTATTCTCCTGGAGAACGGTTGGGGGGTCTTGCGAAAACTTGCCCCGAATCCTTTTGACTCGCTTCCACACCTCAGCTAAAGGGGTCTTCCCGTTAAGTGAAGACACGTATGCCCGCCAAGAAGAGCGGCGGGCGTGCTTCCAAATATACCGGAACCTAGCCCTAGCCCGACGAAATTCAGCGACAGTGAAATTGTTCAGGCGGCGCTTATAGCGCATTTAGGCATAACGCTTCTGTTTGAGGGCCATCTCACACTCGGCCGACTACCATGGGAGTGGTCGGCGTGCAAAACCGCCAGACGTCCTAGGAATAGTAGTCAGGCCCACGGCGATGAGTTTGATGGAGAACTCAACGGCCTCATCTACAGACCTAAACTCCTTGACTGAGATAGAGAATTCAGTCATTTCCTGAAATGTAGGCCACCGCGCCCGCGCCAAGCACCACCGAGGTGGTCTCTCAGGCGGCAGTTGCCCTGAAAATGATATTTGAATGGGAAAGTGATCACTACCATGGAGGTCATCGACCACCCCCCAATCAAAATCAGGCTGTGCATCCGAAGTGCACAAAAATAGGTCAAGGCAAGAAAATGAAGCGGTTCTCGGACAGTGATGCGTAAACTCATCCACGTTTAGGACACCCATCTCAAGCTCTTCGATCAGATCGGCAAGGACTTGTCCCCTGGGATTTATGGAGTAATCTCCCCAGAGAGGATGCCTGCCGTTCAGATCTCCAAGCAAGAGATAGGGCCTCGGCAACCGTGCCACAACGCGGCGGAAGTCCCCCGCGTCGAAGTCAGCTGACGGTGGAATGTACGCAGAAATGATAGTATACCTCCTATCCAGGTGCAGCTGCACAGCCACTGCATGGAAGGAGGTATCTAAAGAGAAAGGAAGAACGGAGACATCATGCCGGGTGTAAACCGCGCATCCCAAAGCCCGGCCATCCCGCGGTGGTGGGGTCGCAAGACCCTTATATTCCGGGCTGGCGGGCAGGAAGCACGCGCCTAGCATGGTCTACGGCAAAAAGATAGCTAACCGGGAAAGGGACGAGGCGAGCTTCCGCAGCTCCTCCCAGTTGGCCCGGAGTCCACGGCAATTCCATTGAAGAAATATGCCCTCCAGACCTAGCTCGGAGGAGACGCGGGGGTCCTCCTCGAACTAAAGACCCTCACGGGAATGGCCGTACGCTTTCTGGGGGCAGAACCCCGGGCGCTGTTTGCCGGACAAAGCGCTGAATGCGCTTTCGCCTTCGAGGACTTATTGGGGGAAGTTGGGCTCGCCATCCGAGTCTTTTCCTCCCTCCGCCTCGAAACCTTAGGCGGGCGTTGTGGTTTCGGAGGCGGGGGGCCCTCTTTTCGAGGAACCACCGTCTCCGAGCCACCCGCTCTACCTCGGGGCGTCAGCGAAGGAGCCGAAGCTCCTTTGTATCTGTCCTTCTTTCGGGCAACAGCTTTAGGAACCCCGGAAGATGGCCTAGCCACCGCGCCCGCGCCAAGCACCACCGAGGTGGTCTCTCAGGCGGCAGTTGCCCTGAAAATGATATTTGAATGGGAAAGTGATCACTACCATGGAGGTCATCGACCACCCCCCCAATCAAAATCAGGATGTGCATCCGAAGTGCACAAAAATAGGTCAAGGCAAGAAAATGAAGCGGTTCTCGGACAGTGATGCGTAAACTCATCAACGTTTAGGACACACAGATCGGCAAGGACTTGTCCCCTGGGATTTATGGAGTAATCTCCCCAGAGAGGATGCCTGCCGTTCAGATCTCCAAGCAAGAGATAGGGCCTCGGCAACCGTGCCACGACGCGGCGGAAGTCCCCCGCGTCGAAGTCAGCTGACGGTGGAATGTACGCAGAAATGATAGTATACCTCCTATCCAGGTGCAGCTGCACAGCCACTGCCTGAAAGGAGGTATCTAAAGAGAAAGGAAGAACGGAGACATCATGCCGGGTGTAAACCGCGCATCCCTCAGCCTGGCTATCCCACGGTGGTGGGGTCGCAAGACCCTTGTACCCCGGGAGGGCGGGCAGGGGGTACGCGCCTAGCATGGTCTCCTGCAAAAAAATAGCTAACAGGGAGCGGGACGAGACGAGCCTCCGCAGCTCCTCCCAGTTGGCCCGGAGTCCACGGCAATTCCATTGAAGGAATATGCCCTCCAGGCCTAGCTCGGAGGAGACGCGGGGGCCCTCCTCGAACTGAAGACCTTCACGAGAATGGCCGTACGCTTTCTGGGGGCAGAACCCCTGGCGCTGTTGGCCGGATAAAGCGCTGGAGGCGCTGTCACCTTCGAGGACTTATTGGGGGAGGTTGGGCTCGCCATGCGAGTCTTTTCCTCCCTCCGCCTCGAAACCTTAGGCGGGCGCTGCGGCTTCGGAGGCGGGGGGCCCTCTTTTCGAGGAACCACCGTCTCCGAGCCACTCGCTCCACCTCGGGGCGTCAGCGATGGAGCTGAAGCTCCTTTGTTGCTGTCCTCCTTTCGGGGGACAGATTTAGGAACTCCCGAAGATGGCCTAGCGACGATCTTCAGGGGTGTTGCCTCCTGTGAGTCTAACGACTCGGTGGAGGCGCGTGGCCGTTTCGCCTTGCGGGAAACGGTCACGCTGAGGGAAGCGGGGGGAGCCCTGGTTTTAGCCGGGGCTGGGTATGAACCCTTTTTGCCACCAGCTTTACCAGGGGAGCGCCCGGGTTGGGTAGAGCCCGCAGAAGGGCTCCAAATGGGCGCGGAAACAACCGTGCTCGTTGGCCTAGATGGGCCACGAGCAGAGGGTGCCTTTCGAACTACTGAGGCATATGACGTCCCAGGCAGAGCCGGGCGCGCCAGGACCAAGTCCTTTGCCTCGCGGAATGAGAGTCGATCCTGGGCCTGAACGGCCAGGATTTCTTTCTCAAGGAGATATGCACCACATTGCTTCGAAGAAGCAGGGTTGTCGGCTCTCCGCAATTGACGCACTTGGCCACACACGATTTGGACTTATCGTGTGCGACCTTGGAGCAATTTACACATACTTCGGGTGACCCCGACTTTGCACGTCTACATGAGCGATTCGTATGGCCAAAGCGGTGACAGTAATAGCACCGCCGCGGCAGTGGCACGAATGCCTTCACGCGGTAACGGTACCAACCGGTACGCACCGACTCAGGGAGCTTGTCACAGTCGAACGTGACAAAGAGTGTAGGGGTGGGTCTCGAGGCCCCTCCCTGTTTTCTCATCACACGTTCGACCTTGACCGCCCCATAGTCAGCCAGCTCTAGGGTGATGTCCTCAATGGAGTAGTCAACGAGTTCCCTCGCATAAACTACTCCTTTCACAAAGTTCATGGTAGAGTGCGGCGTCACACTCACCGGGGTGCCATGAAGTGTCCGAAGAGCACTTATCTTGGCCGCCTCGGCGGGATTCGCCGCATTCGCCAGAAGGCTCCCGTCCGAGAAACGGGTTACCTTCGGCTCTCTACCAATTGCACTAGCTAATCCTCTCCTTTGATGGATCATGTTGCCCTTGGACAACATGGTGCCATCAGTGAAGCGAATAACGAGGAAGCGTTTAAAGCCAGCGGGCTTGAAAACGCCAGGTAACCTTTGAATCAGGGGCCCCGATGTCATCGAGGTTCCGCCTTGTGCACTTTTCGTCTTTGTCATCGTCAGGAGCTCCGTACCCGGGGAAGCAGAGGGCCCGGATGTGCCGATCTTGGCTTGGTCGCTTGCCAAAGTGGCAGCAGACCCATCCGTCCCCGTAGCCCCCGCGGATTGAGAGGAGCCCCGAGTCTTCTTCGTCTTTTTCGTCCTTTTCTTTTTTGGAGAGGAGGGCGGGGAATGAACCCGCTTCTCACCCCCGCCGGTAGAAGCCCCCAGGCCAGATGGACCGGCCTCAGCCAGGTCCTTCTCCGAAATGGAGAAGGTCTTGGTGGTCGCAGGGGCATCATCCGGAGGAGATCCCTCCCCTCCTTGTACTGCCTGAGAATCCACAGCCGTTTGATGAGGACCTTGCATAGGGGCGGATTCGGGTTCGGTGCTTGGCGCCGAGCTCGGATTCCCCCCCATGGAAGACCCTACCTTCTGAGGCTGGTTTTCCTCAAGGACCATGTCTATCACAGGAGGGGCCTTCAGTTGGCCATCCCCTCCCAGGAAATCGCAGGTCCCCTTGGCAGCGTCATAAGTCTTTAGTGGGGGAAGAAGGGGGAGCCCTGGTTTTAGCCGGGGCTAGGTATGAACCCTTTTTGCCGCCAGCTTTACCAGGGGAGCGCCCGGGTTGGGTAGAGCCCGCAGAAGGGCTCCGAATAGGCGCGGAAACAACCGTGCTCGTTGGCCTGGATGGGCCAGGAGCAGAAGGTGCTTTTCTAATTATTGAGGCATATGACGTCCCAGGCAGAGCCGGGCGCGCCAGGACCAAGTCCTTAGCCTCGCGGAATGAGAGTCGATCCTGGGCCTGAACGGCCAGGATTTCTTTCTCAAGGAGATATGCACCACATTGCTTCGAAGAAGCAGGGTGTGGCTCTCCGCAATTGACACACTTGGCCACACACGATTTGGACTTATCGTGTGCGACCTTGGAGCAATTTACACAGACTTCGGGTGACCCCGACTTTGCACGTCTACATGAGCGATTCGTATGGCCGAAGCGGTGACAGTAATAGCACCGCCGCGGCAGTGGCATGAATGCCTTCACGCGGTAGCGGTACCAACCGGCACGCACCGACTCAGGGAGCTTGTCACAGTCGAACGTGACGAAGAGTGTAGGGGTGGGCCTCGAGGCCCCTCCCTGTTTTCTCATCACACGTTCGACCTTGACCGCCCCATGGTCTGCCAGCTCTAGGGTGATGTTTTCAATGGAGTAGTCAACGAGTTCCCTCGCATAAACTATTCCTTTCACAAAGTTTATGGTAGAGTGCGGCGTCACACTCACCGTGGTGCCATGAAGTGTCCGAAGAGCACTTATCTTGGCCGCCTCGGCGGGATTCACCGCATTCGCCAGAAGGCTCCCGTCCGAGAAACGGGTTACCTTCGGCTCTCTACACTAGCTAATCCTCTCCTTTGATGGATCATGTTGCCCTTGGACAACATGGAAGGCCCTACCGTCTGAGGCTGGTTTTCCTCAAGGACCATGTCTATCACAGGAGGGGCCTCCAGTTGGCCATCCCCTCCCAGGACATCGCAGGTCCTCTTGGCAGCGTCATGAGTCTTTAGTGGGGAGGCACAGGCCTTGACCCCGGCAAGGTTTAATATTCTTGCCAGCAGGTCTTTTGAGGGAAGCGACCTAAGGGGCCTGGCTTCCCTCTCCCCCCTAAGGGGGTTTGCCCTACCGAGCCGCTTACCGAGGGGCGGTCGGCAATGGGCTGCCTTGCTGGCTTTCTTGGCAGTCCCCTTAGAAAGCAAAGGAGGGACTGCCGCTGGAGATAGGGAGGTGCCCGAAAGCACCTCCAGAGAAGGGGGTAAGGGGGTGTTCCCTACACCAATAGGCATAGGAGAGGAGTAAGCCTCCTCTCCGGTTAAAGAAGTATGGAGGGTCCCCTGCGCAAGCACAAGGGGAGGGACCTCCATTTTCTCGGTGGAGCTGCCCGAGGGCGGCTCCATTGATGTTCTTGGGGAAGTTGGGGGTTGGGTTTTTCTTTGATTTTCATCATTGGGCATGGTGACCCTATTTGTGCTACGGGACGCAATAGCTCATCACCTCTTGCAGTTGCCCGCACTGCAAGAGGTGCTTACAGGCCTGGCAAAGCCAGTCGCCGCCACTTCGGACCACCCCTCCCGCCTGGTGGCCTGGCAGTCCATCGGCATGGCGGCTCCACCTTGAACACGGCGTAAAAATGGATAGAATGTGAAGCGGAGAGGAAAAGGGATGTGAGGAAAGTATGGGTGGCGATGAAGCAGGTGGTTAAAAATTCCCCATCCCGACAGGAGCTCAGGGGTTAGGGAACATTGTCCCCTCCCCCCTAATCTCCGATCCGGGACGGTTGGCTTGAGAAGAAGGTCAGCATCTACCCTGTGAAATTAGAGGCTGACCATTGAAAGTTGTGGGAGAGGTTGTATGAAAAGCGAGGAAACAAGTCTTTTGAAAGAAGGAGAAGAGGCTAAGCTGGGGTTGGACGGGGTGCTGAGTCCCGTCAGCACAGCGGCCAGGATGGCAAATCGTCGCGCCCCTTACGGGGCCAAGCGGTACAACCGCGCTCGTCCCGGTACCGGGGCAGGTAACGTGAGCGAAGATCTCCCAGATCGGGACTGGTTAAACAGAACGTGATGCATTCGTTTATCAATAAAAATTACAAAAACAACTAAGAAATCACCGGATAAGGAAGAGACAATGCAAATACATGAAGGTAAAAAGGCATCATATGCATAGATAAGGAAAGGCAAAAAAGATACTGAAAGTAAACTACAACCAAACTGTCTCGGTAAACAAAGGCTCCAGCCAGCTCGAAGAGCGGCTTATCTTTCATACTTAATCATGGTTTATTACAATCCCAGTTCGACATCTAGGATATTCGCCAAGTAATTTCATAGCAGGCGGGGGAAGAGAATCAATATAAAGCGAAAACTCGGGAATGGTAACGAGATAAAAATGCGAGCGCCCGTGGTAGGGGGTGGGGGAGAAGCAACAGAAGGGGGGTGAGACATTGGGGAAAGACTCAACAGGAATCAGAGCATTTGGTTTTTAATGCTCTCTTTCAACGTCGAAGAGTTTATCCAAGAGGAGGAAGAAATAAGAGAAAGAAAAGAGAAACAAGATGGAGTAAGCGAGTACTGGTAATTTAGCTTAACTAACCTCATTTCGCATCATTTTCAGCAGCTAAATATAATTCAATTAAATGGATTTATAAAAATGAAAGTTCCACCCCCAACAACTCGAGTATCCCAGCTTGGAATAAGTAACAATAAAAAATACATTCGGTGTCTATATTTATAAGGGTAGAAAAAACTACTTGTGAAAATGCTTTATTTCGCTTCTCGTGTTTATTATTTGGTGATGATTTGACATGGAAAATAGACATAGACAATAGGTGGTTTTACAAATTGAAAAAAAAAAGTACTGTAAAACTGGGAGGTGTGCGCGTTATTTTATTTTTTTTTTTTTAATTAAGGGGCTATCTGGCGACTGCCGACTAAGGCATAAGTTGCCGTAAACAAACAGCCTAATTTAGGCTACTTTAAAAAATTAAACAGAAAACAATAAAAAGGAATAACAATAACAATAACAAAGCAATAACAAAACAATTACAAAAACAACAACAACAATTAAATCGCGTTAAATAAAAGGGAGAAGGCCGGCCTCCCCCAAAAAGTCAATAAGTCCACCAGTCAAAGTACACGCACTCATCCCGAGAACAAGGGACAGGCGGTAGCGACCCCGCCCATCCCGGTACCGGGACAGGTGTCGTGCGCGAAGATCACCCAGACTGGGACATTCGACAAGAATGTGCCGAACAGTCTGGGGGACGACGCAGTCGTTGCAATAGGGCGCAGGCGAGCGCTCCATCAGATAGCGATGCGTCACACGAGTGTGTCCGATTCGGAGACGACAGAAAGCAACCTGAAGCCGCCGCGGCATTGGGGGATAGGTCCATGGGAACAGTCGCGGCGCAATGGCACGCAACTTTAAGTTCCCTTCGACCGTCTCCCATCTTCTTTGCCAAGCAGTCCGAAGAGCTGCCCGTATTCCTGCCATGTAGTCGGTGCGAGGAAGAGCGAAACGCTGGTCCGCTCGCAGAGTCCTCGCGGACTCTTTGGCGCCCTCATCGGCGCGCTCATTCCCCGCAATTCCTACATGTCCAGGAACCCAGCAGAAGATAATCTCGACATCTGCCCGGCTCGCCAAAACCGTGGCGTCACGGATATCGCGAACCAGGGGATGCGGAGATTCCAATGCCCCGACAGCACTCAGGGCGCTTTGTGAGTCGCTATAGATCACAATCCGGTCTCCGAACCGGGCACGTCGCGTAATCTCCCGTACCGAGTGGTGTATTGCCACCAGCTCGGCCGTGAAGACAGACGCAGCGCCTGGTAGAGCCCCGCTGACTTCAAAGAGAGGGGATACGGCGTGGAAGCCGACCCCCTCTTGGGACTTGGAGCCATCCGTATACACTGGCACGGTTCCAGCGTGACACGATGTGTGCTCCAAAAAGGTCGAACGCAATACTCCCGGCGCAGTACAAGCTTTGGGAGCAGAGGCGTGGCGACAAATAGCCAAATGTGGTACCCTCCAGGGTGGCGTCCTGGGCAGAACCAGGGGCGCCACCGGCCCGAGAGCTATATCTAGCTCTCGAAGGAGTTTCCTGGCCCTAAACCCAAAGGGCTTAGGGTATGACTGGCGTCTCTCGGCGGCATAGGCACCATCGAGATCAGCTGCGGATGCAGTGAGAGCTGTTGGCGACTGAGGGAGGCGCCGGGCTCGCGCGTACAGGCGAGTGATGCACTGCACGCGGCGCAGAGCGAGTGGCATCTCCCCAGCATCGACCAACAGGCTCTCAATGGGGGAAGTGCGGAAGGCACCGGTCGCAAGGCGAAGGCCGGTGTGGTGGATCGAATCCACCTTCCGCAATAAACGCTCGGCTGCGGATGCATAAAACTCGCATCCGTAGTCGAGCTTCGAGCGAACAAAGGATCGATAAAAAAGTAAGGCGGTAGCCCTATCAGCGCCCCAAGCGCTGAACGTCACGGAACGGAGAATGTCCATGGCGCGGGTACAAGAGACCCTAAGGCTGCGAATATGAGCCTCCCAGGTGAGGCGTCGGTCGAGTGTGCGCGTTAAACAAATATTGGAAATGTGGTTTTCCTCTCAAGATTTGAAAATAAAAATCGAAATTTCCAGAAGCTAACAAACTAATAAAAAATAATAGCTACTAAAATTCGCCAAAACAAACCCTGATTGCATTAAAATGTGCATAATGCATTGCGCTCATTTACAAACCAAATGCAATTGGAGCGATTGACTCGTGGAAAGCAGAAGAATTTTTTTTTTAGAAATTAATCCCCACCACTTTGAAATGATAAATATGATTTTTAGAGTACGATGAAACCCTTTAACTGTGGGATGAAATTTTTGTACAGATAATGAAATAAAATTGGTTTTAGAGGATTTTGTGGTGGGCGAGGCAGATCGGCCTCTCAGTAAATATGAATTTGAATTAAAATTTTGTTTATTTTAAAGCCCTTAACTGCCGTTACTTAAAACTAACAGCGAAACCAACGAGGGCATCACTGCTAGAAAGTTTGCAAGGAGGGATCTACAAATAAGGTTGTGAATTGGGGCAAGTAAAAATGTGTGGAAGATATATATCCACAGATCTACCATTTGGCATTGGGGCCTGTAGGGCATAAAGCCCTCCAGATTTCAGCTGCATGAAAATTAACAGAAATAGATACCTTTTTTTCAGATGAAAATTGGTATAATTAAAAATGGTGGATGGAAAGACAAATGAGCAAAAATACATAGTTAAATAAATACAAAAATGTGTAAAGGGTGAGTTTAAAATACAAAATTCTTCAGCGCTAAACACCAGGACCTCCAAAAACAGGTTCGTATAAAAGGCGGATCACTCAAACTTTAGAACATTAATCCCCTGGGGGAAAGCGAAAGAACAAGCAAAACATCAATAATGTGAATCAAAATGATTTCAGAGAACGGAAATTACCACAAAAAGAAACAATAAAGCAAGTTAAACTGATTTTGGAATAATTGTAACAAAATATGAATTAAAAGTTCAAAAGATTATAGGGAATAACAATTGCAATAAAACGTGAATAAAAGAAGTCAAATACACAACTTGAGCAAAAACTACAATAAAATTCTGAAGAGAGAAACAAAACTAGAATAGAAACAGATCAAAATTTTAGAACAAAGAATACAAGGTCAAGACTCAAAATAGCAATAAAATCATAGGTAAAATATTTTGAAAATTGAAAAAACAAAACAAAAACATAATAAAACGAGGCAAAAAAACTTTAGAGAGCAAAATCTGAAACAAACACATGAGTCTAGCAAGGTTAATTATTTTAGGAATCACAAATTACAAGAACAAATTAGTAAGCGTCAAATGCAATTGTTGAGAATGTACTTTTGATGCCTATATAATAACCCCAATTATCATCTTTGAATATGAAGTTCAACTAGACACTGGTCAATAAAACACCCAACAAGAGGAGGCTCAATTTCCTGTTGCCCTTTTAATTTAATCCCCAAATCTTCAAAATTTAAAAGAAAACCAGCATCGAACTACTGGATCACTAAGTCTCCAATTTTATATATAAAAAAAATGGAATTGTAATGTTTTTAAGCGTATTCAGAATAAACCTTGGGTTTTGTAATGGTATTCAAACGAGAAATATCCTGTAACTCTAATCAAGCCTCCCTCCCAACGAACCCTCCCTCCCAACGAACCCTCCCCCCCAAAAAAAAACAAAGTTCAACTAGCGCCTTCCACAAGTGAAATGAAGTTAACTCGTTAATATTCTGGCTCATCTCAATTCCAATAATCCTGATGAAATAAGCAGTTGAGAACAAATGTTAGATTACATGAAGTTACAAGCTCTTAAAAGGGAAACTCATGTCAACGCGATTGTTTCGAAAATCAATAAGAGATGCCAAATCTTTCCAGACAATTATTGAACGGCAAAATGTTTTGTTTTGGCTAACAGTGACGTCAGCGGCGTTTCCATGACTAATGCGGCAACTCGTTTAGCTATGCGAAATATTAAAGAAGATATCAAGGTACGATAATAGGAATTAGCACAGCAATTAAAATTCCTTTTTTTGATCTAATACCAGGCAATGTCTTTGCCACTTCCCCAGCTTGCGCTTTGCTATTAAGATTAAAATTTAAAATCTAAAAAAATGCAGCCATGGTTAAATTTTAATAAATTTTCTGAACTTCACCATTTGTAATTCTATGGGTTTAAAAAATTCACAAAATTTCGATACTTATATTTATTTCTGAACTTCACCATTTTGTTTTTTGATATTATAAAAGAATTATTAGAAATAACTTTGATAAAAAAACATAAGTCATAACCAAACTAAGACAAAATTATTATTAAAATACTAAAAAAATTCCCTTCTTAAATTATAGAGTTAGTGATGATGATGATGATGATGATGACACGCTTTTTCAGAAAGCAATAAAAAATAACACTGTCGTAGATTTAAGAATTTAAATGACTTTGAGCTTAAAAATGTACGTTATTAAGCAGGTCTTTTAGTTTATTATTATAAAAACTAACATGAGTACACTTCATATCCAACATATCTAGGGAGTTGTAAAGTCAGAAAGCGGGTTACAAAACTTAGCCAAATTTTTTCCTACAACTAATCCATTTTAAAGCCGATAAATGTTAAATCATAATGATCACACGAGGAAAAGTAGCTTTGAATAAAAGGCTTGCATGACCAATATTCGATAAATCACTAACGCGTCAATGTTTATCAAAATTTCGGATTAATTCATCGATGAACTACATCCTACGAATAGCACCGACCTAACACGATGCCAACACAATCAACAATGAGGGAGGGATGTTGTCTGTTGTACAAAACAGTCCTGGCCGAGAAAATTGTTCGGCTTTGACTTCGGCGACATCGTTCGGATTGACCAACATTTGTCCTTGCAGAGTAAGGCCAGGCAGGCGGCGGCGTGAGTCATGAGGGAAATTATACATTTTAATGGAAACGCGAAGATTACAGAAAGCAGAGAAAATTGTAGTACGAAAAAAGAATGGAATCGATTTTCAACGAAGAGGACGAACGAGGGGATATTTGCATTTGGCGTCTAAGGCTTGCCAGGAGTATGGAAATTTAAAATACTTTTACTTTGGTATAAGAATGGTTTGCATCTTTTTGATTTATTGTTATTGCTGTTCAGAATGCAAAGTTATTTGCTTAATCGAAAGCTTGAGAGAGATTTTAGAATCGTGAAATTTCATTTCTTTTTACCTATTATGAAGTTGGATGAATATTTTCAGCCATTCGACATTCTGAATGCATTCTTCTTCCCCCCCCCCCCTCACTTTATTTTGCAACCTAGGGGTTACAAAGCTGCGATTGTTTGGAAAAAGTGCAAAAATCTCAATTTTTCGCTTTGATAAACCAATTTTGTTTCCATCGTTTATCTCAGACCCAACTGACACCCACGTCGTTTACAATGAGAGATTTAAATAAACACTTGCTGACACTACCGAAATTTATACTCCCGATGCAAATAAAACTTATACTTATTATTATAGCGCCAGAAAGCGCTATAATAATAATAATAATAATAAAACAACCCCAAACCCCGCTGCAATCGTGAACCCAACGAGTACTCGCCAAAAATGAAAAAAAACTCGTGCAAAAAAGCAGAAAATAAGACCAGTGATGAAATTATCTCGTGTTTAAAAGACTTACAGCAAACCAACCTCCCCAAAACTCAAAATAAGTACATAGTTCATTTCAAAACAACCATAAATAACTAAAAACTAAATGACTTTACATTAGTGATTCATTTAAACATTTCAAATTTATTTGTGTTTTTCGTATCAAGGATTTCGAGTTCACAATATTGTGATACGTCTTAGAAAAATCTTTCTCGATTCGAATTTTGGGGCCGGGAGGGCACGCAACCTTCCAAGTATCAGTTGCGATGGTAGCCCACGCTAAAACTGATGCACACTTGCTAGGTGTGTAAGAGCAAAGCCACTTTCAACTGATTTATTGATTGAATATAAGTGAATATTGGATGATGAAAGTCGCGTGATCTGACGAGACCGCGTTCAGTCAACACAAACGATAAAGAACAAACAAAGAAGAGGGATAGTGACAAAATTCATGATAAAGAAGGAAGAGAAAGCGGAGAAATCAAGAAAATCATGATAAAGAAAGAAGATAAAGAGGAGGAATAATGACGAAGATCATAATAAAAATGAAGAGAAAGAGGAGGAATAATGACAAAGATCATGATAAAGAACGAAAGAAAGAAGAGGAATAGTGAAGAAAATCATGATAAAGAAGTAAGAGAAATGATAGGAATAGTGAAGGTCATAATAAAAAAACGGAGAGAAAGAGGAGGAATAATGAAGATTATGATAAAGAACGAAGGGAAGTTCATAATAAAGAACGAAGAGAAAGGAGAGAAATAGTGAAGATCATGATAAAGAACTAAAAGAAAGAGGAGGAATAATGACGAAGATTATGATAAAGAACGAGGAGAATATCATGATTGGCGACGATCAAAATAGGAGGCTTCACTATTTTCTAATTTCATCATATCTTTCAAGCGAGAACCAACGAGGGAATCTCCGTCAGAAAGCTTAAAGTGGTGAAGATGGAAGAAGTGAAGATATGGACTGTATATAAGCGCAGATGCTCTTGCAGGCATTGTGGCCAAGATGGGTACGCAACGGCAGTTGTTGGTGCTGGGAAGAACGCAATCCTACAGATGTTAGCTGCAGCAGGAGTGTCTAAGCTACAGAGTTGAGAGAAGTGGCACAACCATTTCGAATGGGTCGGATATAAAAACCAACGAGGTCATTTCAAAGGGCTTTGAAAGAGTAAATAAAGTGGTGATGTTAGGAATTGAAAGGGCGCGGAACTCTTCTGAGCCTGCACACCCCAATCCCGGCAACGAAAGGAGGGGGGGGAGATATTTTTATCAAATCCTTTAATGAGGGGTGCTTAAATGATAGATTTCCCGGTGTAGATTTTGAAAAAGAACTTTATTTTGTTATACAATTGCTCCTACCTACATCAATTTCCATTTAAATAAAAGTAAATTTTTCTCTTTCGTCACGAGCTTATGTAACCTATTTTTATTTAATCCAAGTACACACAAACACAAAGCAACCTCAAATTTACATGTTTATTGAGGGCGAAAAGTGTATGCAAAGCTCCACATATAGCTGCATGGGTCACTTTGGGTCATATCAAAAGTTAAGCTTCACCAGAGCACACAAATCTTGTTTTGACTCATTTATGGACACCAGACGTCTACTTGTCTCTTGTGCCCTGATTCCTCCATCCCTCTTTTTATGTAATAAATACTTGGAAGAAGCCTCAGTCACCATTCTTAAAACCATCCCAATGCTCTGTGTGTGACAAGGCCAGTCAGGTACTTTCATAGAGAGTTAATGAAGTTTTTCAATTCAGAAGTACTTAAAGAGCAAGTTAGAGATGGCTCAGAGACATCCTCTGACCAATTGATCAGATCTCCAATCCTGGTGGCATCACAATTGATTTCTGGTGTCTTTCTAAGCCTTACAAAGGAGTCTCCCAGTTGAGTATCTGGGTCCCCTTCTCCCCTGATGGTCTGGATTCTTTTAACCCCTTCAGTTCTCTCCGCCTGATCTTCAGAGCATAGTAGGGTTTGGAGGATGGCTTCACTGTATGCATACCAAGCTGATCTATTAACAGTTGGAAAAACAATATCCAACACCTCCTTCCTCTGAGACTTAAGGCAGTGAAGTTGATTAAAAATGTTTGTGCCTAGGTCCCTCGGTCCAAGAATGCTTAATCTTAACGTTAAACCAGCATAGGTAATATACACCAATGATGAACTCGACAATCAGTCGTAGATTCTTAAAGGCTTTTCCTTTGAGCTCATGCTTTGACATCCACAGCCGAAGAAGTCTGTTAGCTGTGGTCAGCCAGCGACTGTGGTTTATTGGTCCTATTTCCAATAAAGAAAGCCCTGTAGGAAGCACTCCATCTTTGATTGCCGATACAATTCTATAGCCGTACTGTTGATCAGTGGAAAGATCTTGCCCCACTTCCTGAGGTATCTTGGTAAGAGGAGGACCTAAAGATATTTGAATGAAATTTGAGTTGATATCCAAGTCTGTAACAGAGTCAAGGAGCTTTCCTATTGGACCGGAATATCTGTTGTCAGATAGTGCTGAACCATCCAGGTTGATAATTAGATGACGGAGAGGGAGTTCCCCAGTGTGCAGGTTACAGACCAACCGAACAAGCTTTCTGCTCAAATGGAGTTCCATTTTTCGCATTACTCCAGCATTTACACCTGTGTTTACATTCGTGGAGTCTCATCCAATGGCCATTAAGCTTTTATCCAAACCCCTTTCCCTCAGCCATCCAAATATCGCCTTAGCGATCTTCTCTGCATGTGATTCTTCTTTTGTCGCCTTTTCTGGGACAAAGTGGAAGAGATAATTGCTCCCAGACTCACTGATGACAGTGTAATGCTCCTCTTTTGTTTTTGTTGGAAACCATTTTTCACTTCCCTCTGTCTCCATCATAAAATTTGTCACATCAATTCGTCCATCAAAGAGAACACAAGAAATTCCCCCATCCTTCCTTAAGTTTTCCTCAAACTCATGTTCGATAACTGTCATTAGTTTTTCATGTGATCTCTTAACTTTATTCTTATCAATTACTTTACTTGTATCTTCCTCAGTAATGAATCCAGCATCTATTAAAGCTGTTGTTGCTATAGCTGCAGTTGATCTCAATCCGACACTATACCTTATACGAGCAAGAGTAATATTTGAAATTTCATCATAATTCTTTCTATTCCTGGTGGAAGATTCCGGCACTTAGACAGCTTCAAAAGTTACTTCATCACCCAAACTGTTGTCACCATCAGAATTTTATGCATCCAGATCATCACCTGCCCAAAAAATGCTAGATTTCTTTTCTTGCCGTTTTTCCTGCTAAAACAGCGCTTTCTTCCTTACTTTTTCTCCTTCTTTCTGCTATCCTTTCTTTTTATTTCCTTTCTGAAGCTCTTAATTGTCTATTATGCTCTGGAATATCAGGACCTCCAATTTGAAAGGTGCCTTTACTTCCAACCCTCTCCTTTTTTCCTTTAATAAAGGCCAGTTCCCTAGTAGGTATTTTGTTATCTTTACTACAACAGCAGTTAAGGTGGACTTCAGTCTCACAGACATTACAACCTACTTCCCCACAACTAGAAATTTGACATTTGCATGTCAATATATCAAATAACATATCTAGTTTTGCAATGAACCTCTCTTTTACTTCAATTTTTCCTTTACCAAGACAAACTTTTACTGCCTCCTTCCACACCTCCTTAAGCTTTGATATTATTGTGACCTTTTGATTTACAACAGGTGGTTTGAAGGGATCATTAGCTTTGGTCCACTGATTAATCAAACCCTGAAACATGTCTTTTACCAGGAAGTCTACTTCATAATTTCCCCGATCATCTTCACTTTGCTCCCTCAGGTAGATGCCGTACCTCAAAATATCTTATTGTTGGTAACTCAGACACCATCAACTCTTGCCCAGTTCCAACAAAATTAGTCAAATGAGAACTTGATTTGACCTTGTCTTGATTTTCGTCATTGTCACACTGTAAGGGAAAGGGACGCAAAGAAAAATGCACCCTTCATTTGTTTCTTGAATTCATTCGCTCCTTATGTCTCCTAAGTATAACTCCACGTGGAGTAGGCTCTGAATCCAAAGAGAAAATAAAAGAAGAAATAATTTGAATATCCGTCAGCGCCTCACAGGGGTAGTTGCTTAAGTTGGGCGCTAAAAGCTTTCACTTCGCCGATGAAACGCTAATCTCCGTAGTCGGGAAACTGCTAGCCAAGGTTTCCCACCAACATCGTTGGAGACCATTAAGATCTGTGTAGGGCGACAAAAGCTAATCCCTCTAGGCGCCAGAAGCCTTCTCACAGACGTCTGTGCCTTCCAGCGATTGAGCACCAATAAAATGGCCGTCATATAAATAACCTACGTTTTTCGAACATCAGCAGATTGAGTGTCTGTTTCCCCAAGTCCCTGGTATTTGCGTACAATATCGATGTTGGATCTCAACAGGCAGATCCATCTCTTTTATGAAGGCTTATTCTGTTCAGAGCAAGCCTTGAATCGTTTCGTCCCGAAGGACTGGCCGGGATTCCTCTCGTCAAGGATCTTCAGTTTCCCGTGTGAGATTTTGCGCCGAGTCGCGTCAGTCTCGATTTTTGGAGGTTGCACTTCTTTGGGGCAGAGGTGCCATCGTCGGTCTTCAAGGAGGATCGTGAATTCATCTTCTGGTCCCCCCACCCTCTTCATCCTCGTCACCATCAGGATATTCGGCCGAGAATCACGACCATTTTCCGTCTCCATTCCCCGGCGCCGACTCGCTAAAGGAATTTCCCTTCCTGGAGGTGACTCTCTTGAAGGTAAAACGACCACTGTTTGCATCTCCAGTTAATCGACTCGTTTTCCGACTTTTAAATATTCCTTCTGTATAACTGATTTATAGTATCCCATTTAAAAGCTAATTAACAAGTAATTAACGTTACCCGATTGCCAATTATCTATATTCTGTCAATATTATCCTTATTTACATTTCCTATATTTCCCGTATTATATATACGAGTATGTTAACTAGTGACTTATTAAAATTATATTTGGGGTTTTCACTCTTTAAATACATCCTTCAACTGCAATTGGTAAACTCATTAAACGTAATCGGCCCCTGTATTAAAATCACTCTTATACCTCGTAATCAAAGGATTATTTTTAAGAAGTGGACGTACTTGTACGTATATTAGAGGATATATGTATATATAACTGTATATATACATATTCTCGTGGCTTTTATCTCTTTCCTCCAAACCAATGGATACATATATGTATATATAGACACATTGTCTGGGAAAGTGTCCTGTTCCTCGACAGACACTAATCGCAGGTCTATCTGCAAATGAAAAGATGGCACTTAGATTAAGAAATAATCTCTACCAAATAATTATACGTTATTATAAAATGATCCACAGTCTTTACTAGCATTCGAATAAAATGTAAATTCTCTATAAACAGTTACCAGTTACAATAGTTACTAGAACTGGCAATACTACTGGAATATTGCCTTCCACTGAATAATGGTACTTGCTACTTGTAATTTTGGAGTTTGACCAAACCAAATTAAGGGTCATTTTTAACAGGTTTCCTACTTCTCATGTCTCTCTAATACATTTTTACATTTTTTTAGACAAATATCTTACAGACTACTTAAATGTATTGATGATAGAAAACGGTAAATTTGATATTTTATGGGTAACTAAAATAATAGTAAAATATAGTAAATGAGCCAGAACTAACAATATTTTAACTTCAAATTGATGTAGGTTAGATCAATCAGAATTTACCTTTCTGCCAAAAGTATGTTCTTTTCACCAATATTCATCGTTTGAATACCTCTCATAACCAGTTTCATAAAATTCTAGAGTATGACGCCGCCCTAATGTACCAATTTCTTCACGGAACCATCAAATGTGCCATCCAGGCCCCAGGATTTAGAGTCGATAAGTTTGCTGTATCAATCCTTTCAATCCCAACTTTTATACTACTATTTTTTAATGGTTTTTATTCATATACGTCCGTCTCTCATTCTCACGCTTAGATAGAGCCGATTACAAGTGAAGGATGGCGTTACCGGAGAAGAACTCAAAGGCCTCATCCACCGACCTAAAATCGACTGGGACACAGAAATTAGTCATTACTTGAAATGCGGACAACCGCCCCCGCCCCAAGAACTGCTGGAAGGATCTCTCAGGCAGCAGAGGTCCATGAAATTTTATTTAAATGTGAAAAAGATCACTACCATGGAGGTCATCGACCACCCCCTACCTAAAATCAGGCTGTGCATCCGGAGAGCACATGGATAGATCAAGGCAGGAAGATGGAGCGTTTCATTGACAGTGATGTGTAAACTCATCTACATTTATGAAACCTTTTTCCAGCTTGTCCATCAGGTTGGGATTAATCAAGTAGTCTCCCCCCTGAGGGGGTGTCTACCGTTTAGATCTCCGAGCAAGAGAAAGGGCCTCGGCAACCCTGCCACGGCGCGGCGGAAGTTCTCTGCGTCGAATTCGGCTGACGGTGAAATGTACGCGGAAATAAAGGTATACCTCCTGTCCAGTTACAGCTGCACAGCTACTTACTACCTGTAAGGAGGTATCTAAAGCAAAGAGAAGAAGGGAAACATCATACCGGGTGTAAATCACGCATCCCCCAGCTTGGTCCCCATCCCGTGGTATCCGATGAATCTAATAGACCAATCTAATAATCCTAAAGAGAAGTGTATCAATTGGGTATTTAACCTACACTTTTGCATTCTTAGTACACGGTAGCGTTTTCGTCCACCCGTGGGGGCACACTTTATCTTACAACAGTAATATGTACTGCAACGTACGCAGTGACGGTTGCTCATTTGTATACTAACCGCATACTACCATCACACTGCATTGAGCACGCCTATGGGACGGCGGGAGAAAAGGACCCTGTGTAATGCGACGGCAAAACTCAAGGTTAAAATAGCCCATTGATACATTTCTTTGCAGGGCTGTTAGATTGGTGGTCTATTGGATAGTTAATTGTTCGTTTTTTTTAAGGGAGGGCAGTTTTTTGTTGGGTTGAGGCGGCCTCTCAGACCCAAAATGACGACCTCCCCCTAGGGTCAACTCCCAAATACCATTCGAAGTAAAAATTAGAAAGCATTGGCATGAAAAAAAGGCTCCATTTTAGCGCAAAATGCGTAAATTTGGCGCTATTTCACACCTGCAAAATTTCCCTCCAGCAATGAAAGGCAAACGCTTCACGCATCGGTTCGGCGAGAAATTCAAGAGCATTTCGAAAACATTTTATGGCGCGTTCGAATTTCTTCCAAGGGGATTCGTGAGTTGAGAAAAAAGTTCGAACAATAAGGTTCAGCTCAATAAAAGGAGGAAAAGGCAGCCTGACCAAATATAAAAAAATATATTTGCCAAGAAAAATAACTTTTCCAAACATTTATGCAAGGAATTCTTTTTTTATTATTATTAGGATCAACTCTCATTTGCCATGTCTTTCAAATATATGGTATGGAAGACGACTCGTTAGCTCGAAAATACAAAATCAAAGAAAACTTTAAAGAGAGCCCTCTTAACATAAGGATCAATCACATACTTAATACCAGAACTCTCACCCCCAGCCCCTAAATATGAATTTTGCTCATTAATAACACCTAAATTTGAGTAGATTTGTCCCATAATTCCTGAGATTTTAGGTTAAAACGATGCGCATGCGTAAAAACGAATTTAATGTTGCTAGAGATGGCTTTTTTTTTAAATGATAAATAGCGCCTATATGATGACTAACTACAAGGGCATAGATCGCCGTACTGCATTACAAGCCTAATTAATACAAGGCTACATTATAATAAAATATGTTTGAAATACCAAACCGAAAAAAAACAAGACAGACAAAAGCAAATCAAAACATGACGCCCGTTACGTCGTTATTGGGAGGCTCGCATCGCGCCGGCGCAGAATCATGCGACCAATACTAAAGATTAAAATAAAATGGAGGAGGCCAGCCTCGTCCAAAAAGTCAGATAGTCGACACGTCTTTGTACACGAACTCGTGCCAAGTACAAAGGACAAGTGTGGGCGACACGGCTGGCCCTGGTACCGGGACAGGTAATGTGCGCGAAGATCAACCAGACTGGGACATTCAATATGAATGTACCGAACGGTCTCGAGGACAACGCAGTCGTCGCACTAAGGCGCAGGCGAGCGCTCCATCAAATGGCAGTGCCTCCGCGAGTGCGTCCAATTCGGGGACGACAGAAAGCAACCTAAAGCCGTAGCGGCATTGGCGGGGTAGGTCCATGGGAACAGTCGCGGGGCAATGACACGCAACTTTAAGTTCCCATGGGACGTCTTGCGTCTTCATTACCTTCCTGATTCATGCCGAATAGTCGTGATGAGGAAGAGCGAAACGCTGGTCTGATTGCCCAGTCCTCGCGGACTCTTTGGCAACCTCATTCCCTGCAATCCCCGCATGACCATGAACCAAGCAGAAGATAATAGCGAAATCTGCCTGGCTCAAGGCAACCATAGCGTCACAGATACCGCAAACGAGGGTTGTGGAGATTTCAATGACCCAATAGAGCACTCAGAGCGCTTTGTGAGTCACTAAAAATCACAATTCTGTTTCTGAAAAGGGCACGACGCGTTATATACCGTAACAAGTGGTGTATTGCAACCAGCTCGGCCGTGAAGCCAGAAGCAGCGCCTGACAGAGCCCAGCTGAATTCAAACAGAGGGGACACGGCGTGGAAACCGACGTCCTCTTGGGACTCGGAGCCTATGCATACACTGGCACGGATCCAGAGTGACAAGAACTGTGCTACCAGAAGGCCGAACGAAATTCTTCCGACGCTATGGAATATTTGGGATAAGAGGGTGTATTTCTTTTAATATTGAGTCATAATACGTTCCAGGTAGCGCTGGGCTCGCCAGGAAAAAGTCCTTAGCCTTGCGAAAGGAGAGACGATCCGCAGCCTGAACGTCAGAATGCTCTCGTCCGAGAAAAGGGGCACCTTCTGGTCTCTATCAGTCAATCTACCTAAAGTTGTTCTTTGATGGAGCATGTGGCCTTTTGCCAACCTGCTGGCATCAGTGGAGCGAATAACTAAAAAGCGCTTGAAGACAGCGGGCTCAAAAAACGCCAGGTGATCAAGGCTTCACTCAGTGCTCTTGTGAATTTTGTCTTGTTCTGAGCCTCCCAACCCGAGGGTACTCCGGGGCGGTACGTGCCAGTCTTTTCCTGCTCCCTTGCCGAAATAACAGCAGACCCGACCCTTCTCGGAGCCCAAGCGGAAAGGTGGTTCGGGAAGGGAAGATCCACAGCCTGAACGGCCAGGATTTGCTTCTTTAGGAGATATTCGCTACATATATTCGAGGAAGCAGGGTGCGGCTCTCCGCAATTGACCCAGTCGACCATGCACGATTAGGATATATAGTGTATGGTCTCCTCTCTTTTGAGATGAGGGCGGGCAATTAATTCGTTTCTCTCCTCTCCCAAAACGGAGCACAAGCCGGACGTACCAGCCTCAGCCAGATCTTTCCTCGAGATGAAGGTCTTGGCCGTCAAAGGGTCACCAAGTGGGGGAGGGGGTCACTTATCTCCTTGCAAATCTTCGGGGGGCGGTGCGTCCTGGAGAGGGTCTTGCACATGGACGGACTCAGATTCGGTGTCTACAACCGAGCCAAGGTTCGTCTCCCTGTGAGACCCTGCCATCTGGAGTGCGGTCACCTCCTGGAACATCTCCATCTTATGAGGGTCCTCCAACTGTCATCCCTCAAAAAGGTGTCAGGTAACCTGACCGTGGACTCATATGGCCTACGGCCAGTCACTGGGGTCGGAATACAGACCTGCATCGGTAGGAAATGGGGAGCAGGCATGCCAGCTCTCATCAACTTGACAAACCTTGAACAGTCGAGGTGCGTGGGTAAAGCCCAGGTAAAAATGCCTGCTCTTACCCATCTAAAGAAATTGTGGTGGGTCACCTGACCCCAAAGAGAAGGGCGGGGACCGAGGTGGTGTGTCCTCTATCTCGCTGTGTCCTTAGAGTCCCCTGAGAAAGGAACGGAGATCCGCTGAAAGTGGAGAGTCGCCCGGAGGCAACTCTGCTGAAGCGGGTAGGGGAGAACCCTGCTCAAACCATCATAAAAGGTTAGAAAGAAGCGCCCTTTTCGCTAGAAGAGTTTTGGAGGGGTTCCTATGAAAGCACAGGAAGGGGGGCACATCAGTCAAAGAGATGGAGCTGCCCGGGGGTTGCTCCTATGATGGCAAAAAGAAAACCCTTATACCGCATCCAGGAGGTAGGAAAGGAGTCCCTCTACCTGTCGGAGTGGTATAACCATTTAGCTTCTAGTCTGCCCCAACACCAAGGTTGGGCGAGGATTGAGAGAGGGAGATGTAGTTAGATATGATGTTGAAACTTGAAAAACTCTAGAAAGCCTGTCTAAACAAGGTATTTTCTTACACTCGTGACAACTAAAGAAAAAATAAGGGGGTTAGGGGCCAGTTCTCCCGCGTATTCTGATTCGAGTTTTCGGACTTTTCAAGGGTCCGCTCTGGGGGCGTTAAAGAATGGTGTTCACAACCTAGAACAGTGACTCACAACCTCAAAAGGATAGCAAGTGCCTGTTCGTTCCCCAAAGGTCGCAGCTCCCAACTGAAAAGTTAGAGAGGCAGGGCGACAGGGCGGTTATCTTTACTGGGACGTACTAATGCTCGAAAGGACGACCATAATCTGAAGATCTGTTGTAGCAGACCTAGAAAACCGGAATCGAGACTTTAGGTTGGCTTGACACCCAACAAGGCAGTAAAACCCGCCCACAGCAAACAGTACACCCTTATGCACCTGAGAATAGCTACAGGGAGGGGGTTAGCCACTACACGCAAGGAAGTGGTTATTGGAAGCAAAATTGATATGCCCATTAGTCCTGCCCTGGCGCCCATGCTCCCTCAAGGTCTGGTCTCTTGCAACCTGCAGGCGTTAAAGAGAGTTGTTTATCGAGGTTCCAAAGCCTTTCTTCTGACACGGCGCGTGGAGGAAGTATAACAACAACTTACCCCAGTGGAGGAGCGGTGATAATTTGCGCCATGTCCGGGTGAGAACAGTTCCTCCTGGTACGAAGTACAGTTAGACAAATGGTTGAGGGGATAGTCGTAAAGGAAATAAATAATAATATGAAAGTAGTGCTAAGAGGGAGGGAGGGAGGGAGGTGGAAGCGCACTAACAAAGGCCGAATCAGAGAGTTCATGTCACCAAGTGACGGGGCTTTCCTAATTTGCCCTCGAGCCGGGATGGCGAGCAGCCCCTCCAGGTACCAAGTGTAACAGACTAAACAGGCCACCCCCTACCAGGTTGCTAGCAACTGAATTTGTAAGTGAATTAAAGTAGGTGATTGAAGCCTTAGTAAATGTGAATGAAGTAAAAAGGACAATGTGGAATATAGCAAGTTTTGTGTTGCCAATGGTGCGAACTTCGAAGCTTTTAATTTTAGGAAAAGTATACAACTGAAATGTTTGAATAAATTTCTTCTTTTTGGTAGAGTGGTGATTTGCATGAAAATGGATAAGGGTGAATGTAACGAAGATATTATGATATATCAAAAGACCTGTAAATGCTGAGGGAAATGTTGAATAAGTTAGAAATCTGCACTACAATATTTTACTATCAACTTCAATGCATGGGAGTGAGTGAATAAAAGAAAGATCCAAAGTTAGAACAATTCAAATGACAAACTTAGGGAGTTTGCTTGAGTTGAGAAGGATGGATGATATCAGAAACGATATGAAAGAAATTTGTGAAGATAAGGAAATACTATGGAGTGCGAATATAGAAAAAAATGGGTTCACAAGCGAATACGATAATGCATGTAATAACAGGTTATAATTATATTTTCAACCGATAGATTTCTCCCCTTCCCTCCTTCGTTCTACCCTCCTTTCTTCTACCTGCCCTATTTTGCCTGTCTATTTAACACTTGCCATTGAGTTTCTTCCCTCTCATAAAACCTGATAATTTGCTTCGGGCAAAGGCCGCCCACACAAAGCGGGGTTGCGACCCTAAAATATATAGTTCGTCGTATAGTTCTCAATGCACTTTTAGGACATTGTGCTATTGCTATGAGAGAGTCTTTGTTATTATCGACCAAGCTCATGATACCTTCTCCTAATTCGGTGGAGTGGATCGTCTGGACTCCCAACCCTGGGGTCAGGGGATTAGTGAGGGAAGGGAATGTGGTCACGCGAAAGAGCGATCAGTTAAACATTTTAAATCAGAAGACGAGATCATTCCAGCGGACAGAGGCAGCCAATTTTTCTCTACAATTTAAAACTTCCTCGTCAATTTTTACTTTCTTACGTATTGTTTTTTGTGTGCGTTTATGGTAAATAAAATTAAACTCGTACCTAAATTCTTGATTTTAACTTAAAATTTCCACTACGAGGGAATCAGAGAGTTAAAAACGTTCTCGGGTGCCTCAAAAGAGGCAACACACTTTTCCCAACATAAATTAATTAATTTCTGATCGTTTATTCCATTTTCATTGTCCTACATTATTTACCTAACTGGATTTCGCAAAAGTTATGTTACACTCGTTGTTGTTTGTTAGCTTTTGAGAGGTTTACTTGCGTGATAGTAAAAGTTTTATGTTTCTAGCACGTGTCATTAAAACGTCTTTTTCCATTGTGTGGAGATGTGTCGGGATGGAAATGAAAATAATCGAGGTCTCTGCTCTCCTTCGCGCGGGCCACAAAATGTCCTACATCGCCAAGCGGTTCATCGTCAGTCGGATGACCGTTCACAGAGTCGTGGAGAGGCTCATGAACGGGGAAGACCTCCAAGATAGACTTCGTTCAGGTAGAACTTAAGTTCTCGACAGTTTGGCTGTGAAAAGGCCTTCGAAAGTGCTCCGAAGTTCAAAATGACTGCAATCGCGAGGAAGAACATCTCGGTGGCCACGGTATCCAAATCCGTCAACAAGGAGGAAGGCAGAAAGAGTTTGAGGTGCGTGGAAAGGCTCTGCACACCGACCGTTTGCGATTTTTTTGTTTTTTTGTTATTTTTCGACAGTATGTGAGAACAACGTCGGGAGCGCTGTCATCGCCTCCAGAACGACTTAAAGAGTCATGGCAATTAATTGTCATTTTTCTGAGGATAAAAATCTTCACGGTCGATCCAATCATCAACAAGCAGAACGACTGCCTGATAAGCTTCGGCTAAGAAGTCTCTGTGGTCCGCTACGTGTCCACGACCAAGCAGTTGACCCCTCTGTGATGATGATCAGCGTTTTGACTTCGAATGGCGAGAAGATGCCGCCTATGTGGTTCGCAGCTGGTTACAAGTTCACCGCGGCAAATTACAGGGACATCTTATAAACGAATCTCCTGCCCTTTGTGAGAAATATTACGAAGAAGGCGGACTACAACTTTCAGCTTGACGGTGTCCTTGCCCACACGGTCAAGACCATGCTGGAGTGGTTAGGGTCGAAAATGAAATTCTCGTCGAAGGACTTTTGGCCGCCACAGTCGTTCAACCTCAATCCCCTCTACTACAGCGTATGGGCGCATGTCGAGGGTAAGGCCTTCAAAGTACGCCACGGCATCGTTGACGAGCTGAAGTCCGTCAACCACGTGTGGGTAAGCATGAGGAAGGACTTCGTCCGCAACGTGTGCGCGGCCAAATGGATATTACAATAAAAACGTGTCTTACTGCGTCAAAATTATCACTGTGTCCTTCGTTGAGAGCGTCGTAACCAGTATAACAGGTGCTTTTCAATACTCAGTTCCTAATACGTTGGTACCGCGCATCAAATCGGGGCTGTCGCAGTAACAAAAAATACGTAGTCGAGCGATGGAAGGATTGTCCGAGGGTGCGCAGAGATAGCTGTGTCGTCTGATATGAGAAGAGGTGCTTGAAAACGATTTCTAAGCTAACGTTCATATGCCCCATAAATGGGAAAATGAACCCATGATACGAGGAGACGCATTGCCCCGTCTTTCCGTGACTATCGAAGCTTTAGGGTATAAAATTTCACGGCCAAATCGAAGGCTTTAGCAGACGAATTGCGGAAGAGTGTGGTCAGTTTATCGATTTTAACCTTATACTCCGTCCCACGGCATTAATGCATGTCACCACACAGTCTTATTTAGCGAGGTTGTTATGTTGATCACCTTTAACAGATGGGTGACGAATTTTACGACTTTCAAAGGACTCCTCCTAAGATGTTAAAGCTCAGGATTCGTTACTGAGATGTCAGAGAAATAATTCTTCCTGAATATGTAGTCATTCCAGATTCAGACACCATCAGACGGTCACCCAGTGGGGTTCATCAGGCTCGACCAGTAGTCCCTCTTTTCAGTTCAATAATTCTCATAAGACAACTTGAATGTGGACGTAGTTCCTGGAGAGAAAAATTGATATAGCCAACGAGGGCATTTTCACTCGGTGGAAAATCGGGAGGAGCTTACAGATCAAAGAAAACGATAAATATAAAGAACAAAAATAATGTAAAGTGTTAAGGATGACAGAAAGTGCAGCAACGCCTACCCATTCCCCTCGTCAACCCTACCTAGATACAAGTGCTTGGAGGACGACTCATATGCATTTTAGATCAGAAGTTTAAATACGCTTTGTTCATATACATTTCTCTTAATAAAATCGCTTGCAAAGTGGTTTATAAGCCATGATACGTGTTTAGATCCATTCACCCCTAATAAATAGGTAATGGAATTAGTATTATCAAAAATATTCATCTCGCATGGTGTGGTGCGGGTAACCCCATTGGGCGCGCCTTTAAGGTAGTGGATTGATGATCGGTCATACCTCGCTGCGAATAAAGCGGTATCGCTTAACAGAGTTGAGTGGGATAGCCATTTAAAATATATATTGGGTTGAGGAATAAGTTCTTGCAGTTTTATCAAATTTATTCATTACCATTAAAATTTTTGGAAAAACCCTTTTTAATTGATAACAATCTGCAATTTAATCAATAATGTATTCTCCGTTGTTATTTACGACTTCTTCCCAACGTTCAACTAGTTTTCGATGCCTCTGCAATAAAAATTTCTGGATTTTGACTCGAATAATTCGTCTAACCAGGTTCTTAATTCCACATCAGTATTGAACGAAACGCCGCGCAAATTGTTGGAGAGCGATCGGAACAGATGGAAATCCGATAGAGACAAGTCTGGCGAATATGGAGAATGCGGCAGGATTTCCAAATTAAGCGTTTGGATAGCGTCTTCTGTCATATTGGCAATGTGAGGACGAGCATTGTCGTGTTGCAGAAGGACTCCATAACGTCGATGAGGTCGCTTTTCACGAATAGCTTCGGCGAGTCGATACATTTTTTGAACGTAGAGTTCTGCATTGACAATCTCGTTGTTCGCAAGGAGCTCATAAAGAATGATGCCTTCACAATCCCACCACACACACAGCATCATCTTTCATGGATGAAGTCCTTGCTTCAATCGCGGAAGTGTTTTTTTAGTGGTGCTAATCCATTGTTTTCGATAGTTCATGTTGACATAAACACACCACTTTTCGTCGCCAGTGATGATGCAGTGAATAAATCTGTCCTTATATCAACGAGTAGCCTTGTGAAGAGCAAGCAAACCTGCGGAAATCGTGGAGCGTTCAAGTTTGTTGCTTTCGCTCAAAGCGTGCGGAACCCCTGCACCGAGTTTTTGAAATTTCCCCATCGAATGAAGGTGATTAACTACAGTTTTTTTAATCATAGGCCAATTGTACAGCCAATTCTCTAGTCGATTGACGAGGATTTTCATGAAGAAGGTCGTTCAATCAATCTTCATCCAACTTAATGGGGCGACCAGAACGTTCTTCGCCATTAAGATTGAAATGATTGTTTTTGAAACGTGAAAACCACCATTGATCTGTCCTTTCTGATAAAGCATTTTCTCCGTACACAGCACAAATATCGCGACGAGCTTTGGCTGCGTTTGCATTGTTCACGTCTCGATTGAAAATGAATAACAACAAGTGTCGAAAATGCGCCTTTCTTTCAACTTGACATTCCATTTTGAGGGTACAGAACAAAAATTAAATTAACACAACTTTTAAATAAACCGCAATGACTTATTACTCAACTTCAAGACGTAGCCTAAGCAAAAGCCTAATAGTCTACGCTGTTAAGAGACGTAGCCTAACCTTTGCAAATTTTGCTCTCATATTTATTATTGTTTCTTAATATGTTCACAAATCACGTAAACAAAACTTAAATCAACACAACAATAAAAAAAAACGCAAGAACTTATTCCTCAACCTAATATCTCAATATTTATTGACGGTAACGGGAGAACTAACGACGCCTTTAGCAGATAAGCTCCGTCCCTGCTCGTGGTGCATCTCGGCAAAGGCAAGCTCCGACCAGTAACATGAGTTCTGCCAAGATGCTGCAGCTGGTCGTCTCGGGTCTCCTGTACCACGGGATTACAATCGTGAGAGTAAAGTTAGTGCTGTTGATGGTGTGCGCAACTTTTCCAGCACTATATTCTCTTCATTTGCGCAATCTTCTTATTTCCATCTTGCCTACCAACTAAGTTAACCTTTGATGAGATTGGAGGTGACATAGATACTCGATTGGTAGGCTCTGAAGCCCGACTTTCCACTCTGGACGTGTACAACGATGATGGATACTGGAGAATAGGATCTGGAAGTGATGCTCCCCAGGGGCATAGCGCTATACGGCTGGGCAGCTTTTTTCCTCCACACTCCTCACCCCGACGAAGTAGAAGTGTAGAAAAGGTGGCTCCAAAATTGCCTACATCCAATTCCCGTGATTGGTAAGTTCTCCCATCAGGGCAGCACACTCATGGGGTCTTAAAATTTCAAGCAGACAATCTCGGTTAATGAAAATTGCAGCGTAGAATGCGAAAACACTACTTGATGTAAGTAATCCCACTGATTAGGAGAGCCACCTCTAGGCGCTCAGCTTTGGTGGTTTTTGAGCTAATTATAATACATTGACATCGCTGCACTCAGTGGAACTCGAAGATGTGGGATGAGCTTCCTCCCACCAAGCTCCATTCCATAAAACCTTCAGTCCTCCCATAGCCACGTACCATTGCCGCCTCACTCATGGGCACTTGATGAATGGGCAGCACCCATCTTTGTGCATCCTGCACGGAGTGCAGCTGTCCATCCTTTACATCTTTGCCGACTGTCCGCTTTTGAGAAATCTTGGGAAGAGGGCCTTTCCTTTCATTACTGGACAGATGGCTCCCCAGCAGGTTCTGCGGGGCATCTTGTCTGAGACTCATGTCTCTTTTAGTGTGAATTCAATTTTAAGAAGAATCAAATTTTTTAGCCAAAATTTAATATATTGTTTCATGATTTTCTATTCTCTGTCCTTGTATCTATTGTTGATCCATCTATAGTCTATGGTTTTAAATTCCTGTACTTCCATTCTATTGATTTTAATTTCATAGCTATATTTTTGTATATTCTCCAGATGTCTATATTTTTATTGAGAATTTTTATGCAAATTACCCGTCCTTGAAATTGGCTTTGCAGCATTTATTTTCAGCACTATTCTTCTTCTTCTTCTCGGTGGAACTCGGTTACCTGACGAAAACTCCCTCACTGAAACAGGTGAAGGGTAAAACTATTCTTGAAAGGCCTTGCAGAAGCGGACTAATGGATTCATGGTGTGGGATATTCAATTAAGTTCGGCCTCCTATGAAAACTCATAGAATCCCCAAAAGGGTCTCAAGGCCCATAATGACACAGTCGTCCTTTTATCAAGAGACGTTATGCTACCATTATTGGCTGTTATGCGCCGGAACTCGAATCTTCTGGAAACGAGTAACAGGTCCTATGAACAACTCGATCAGATCCTAGTCGCAATCTTCCGAAGTAATAAGATTATTCTCCTACCTGATTTTTATGCTCAGATGAAAACAAACAACTTGTCTGAGAAGGTATTATCAGGAGACAGGGTGTTGGAAAAGAAAATGCTAATGGAATACGTCTTCTAAATCCTTATACCAGGCATGACCATTGTATAACTAATACCATGTTCCAGTTTCCAAATAAGCTAAGAACCTCGTGGCTGCACCTAATGTCTAAGTACTCTCACCTGATTGACTACATAATTACCCGAACATCTGACTGAGGATCGTTTGATGAGCTCCATTGTATGGTATAGAATTCGCCCACCTATTCGTAAGCAGTCAATAAAAAGGAAAATCAATTACTCTAGCTTTCGCAATACCATAAGACTAACGGAGCCTCAATGCATGATTGGAGAAGCTTTTCACAAATCCACAAACTCCCTTTTAACAAGCAGGACGAATTACAGAAAACTGGACATCCATCACCGTGGATTTGTATTCAAGTACTGATGGTACTTTTGGATTTACCAAAGGCCTACATGAAGCCTGGTTCGATAAAAAACCCCGTAGATTCAAGAACAATTAAACATGATGAATAAAGCTTATGTGGCCTGGGTAAGCAAATCTTCTATCCATTTACGTAGGACCTTTTTAACCAATAAGAGCAGAAACTCAACGTGCTCTCCGTGCCATCCAAAATGAGTGGTAGAGAAAAAAAGCTCAACAAATTCAATAACATGCTGATATGAACAACCATAAAAACTTTCATGCGGCAATCAAACCCGCGTATGATCTCTCACGAAGTAGAACTATTCTACTCAGTTCCGCCATCTTAATCAAGGATCAACATGGTATTCTTAATTGCTAGGGCAAATATATTGGTAAACTTCATAATGCTATTAACCCGATTGACATAAATTTTGCCGATAAACTCTCAACTTGATCACAAATTGGGGAACTTAATGCTACCTTTTCTTATGAAGAAATGTCTAGGTAAGGTTGCATGAGGTTTATGAATAACAAAGCCCCGTGGTCTATATGAAATACCAGGCAATGTCTATAAATTAGGATTTTTATTTTTTTTATTTAAGGAGCCCATCTGGCGACTGCTTACTTGGGCATAAGTCGCCGTACTCACGACAGCCTAGTACTGGGCTAAATTAAAATAATATTAGGCAGAAAAAAGCAACAATAACAATAAAAAAGGAAAAACGCAGCAAACACTCAGGCGTAGAGGGAAGGCCCCGGCGAGCGCCCCATCAAATGGCGGTGCGTCTCGCGAGTGTGTCCAATTCGGAGACGACAGAAAGAAAATTGAAGCCGTCGCGGCATTGGGGGATAGGTCCATGGTAACAGTCGCGGTGCAATGGGAAGTGAGAAAGGCACCGGTCGCAAGGCGAAGGCCGGTGTGGTGAATCGAATCCACCTTCCGCAGCACACACTCGGCTGCGGATACATATAATGTAACTCGCATCCGTAGTCGAGCTTCGAACGAACAAATGATCGATAAAAATGTAAGGCAGTAGCTCTATCAGCGCCCCAGGCGCTGAACGTCACGCAACGAAGAATATGCATGGCGCGGGGGCAAGAGACCCTAAAGATGCAAATATAAGCATTCCAGGTGGGGCCTCGGTCAAATATTGAGACCAAGAAAACGGTGCGAGTCCACCACTTCCAGGTGAACCCCATTTAGTAACAAGTCTGGGTCAGGGTGGAGCTGTGTACGGCGGCAGAAGTGCAGCACCTTAATCTTGGCCAAGGAAAACCAAAGCCTGTGCACTTCGGCGTAACAAGAGACGCGGTTCAATGCCTGTTAGAGTCGACGCTCCAGAATTGGCATCTGGGCCGCGCCAAAAGAAATCGAAAGTTCGTCCACGAAGAGCATAGCGAGAATATCTTCCGGCAGCACCGAGGTGATGCCGTTGATGCTCAGGGCAAAGAGTGTGCCACTGAAGACACTTCCATGCGGGACACCCACTTCCTGCTCCATTGGCCGGAGAGTGCCCCCCAGCCGTACGCGAAATCAACTATCTCGCAAAAATTCAGATATATAGATTGCGAGGCGTCCCCCTCACCCCCATCGTGTGGGAGGTTTCCATGATACCGTATCGGGATGCAGTATCATAGGCCTTCTCTAGATCGAAAAACACTGTGGCGTAGTGCTATCTACGAATGAAGTCCTTGCAGACGGAATTTTCCAGTCGGAGCAGAACATCCGACGTGGAGTGAAACTTGTAGAAGGAAGCCGCACTGTGCAGAAGACAGATGGCCTCCGATGTCCAGAAAAAAAGAAGCTAATCTAACATTTACTAATTTTTCCATCAATTTGCACACGCACAAGGTTAGAGAGATTGGGCAGAAACCGGCCAGGGTAGAGTGATCTCTCCCAGGTTTGTGAAAGGCGAGCACAGTAGCGATTCGTCTAGAATCTTCGAGGAGACCCTCCACCGAGACCCTGTTGAACAAATCTAAAAGAAAGGCAATGCCTCGCTCACCCAGGTGTCGAAGCATGGCGTACGGGACATCGTCCGGACCATGGGCGGTGTCTGCCCACTCACTCAATGTAAACCTGTCATTGAAGGGTGCTCCACCTCTGGAGGTAAAGTCTAGTCGGCGGCTTTCCGCGACATAACGACGAGCATTGCATCTGGCGGGATAGCATCCCGGCTAGAGAATGCGGAGAAAGCGGTCGCTAAGGATTCCGCCACGGACGCGTGGCCGAGAGTGCGGTCCCATTCTCCTGGAGAACAGGAGGCGTGTCCTGCGAGAACTTACCCCGAATCCTTTTGCCTCACTTCCACACTTCTGCTAGAGAGGTCTTCCCATTAAGTGAAGACACGTATGCGCCGCCAAAGAAGAGCGGGGGGCGTGCTTCGAAATATATCGGAGCCTATCCCTAGCCAACGAAACGAAATTCATCGAGAGTGGAATCGTTAGGGCGGCGCTTATAGCGTATGTAGGCATAACGCTTCTGAAAACCACAGGAGTGGTCGGCGTGCAAAAAGGCCAGATGTTCTAGGATTAGGACTCAGGCCCACGGCGATAAGGTTGCCGGAGAAGAACTAAACGACCCAATCAACCGACCTAACTCCTAGACTAAGATAGAGAAATCAGTCATTTCCTGAAATGCGGACCACCGAACCCGCGCCAAGCATAACCGGGGCGGACTCTCGGGCGGAAGCGGCCCAGAAAATGATATTTGAATGGAAAAGTGATCATTACCATGGAGGTCATCGACCCCACCTTGCCTAAATCAGGCTGTCCATCCCGAGAGCACAAAGATCGAGGCAGGAAAATGAAGCGTTTTTCAGGCAGTGTGCGTAAATTCATCCACATTTAAGACACCTATCTCCAGCTTGTCGATCAGGACGGCAAGGACTTGACCCCGGGGATTAATCGAGTAGTCTCCTCAGAGGGGGTGTCTACCGTTCAGATCTCCGAGCAAGAGAAAAGACCTCGACACAGTGCCACGGCGCGGCGGAAGTCCCCAGCGTCGAAGTCGGCTGACGGTGGAATATACGTGGAAATAACAGTATACCTCCTATCCAGGTACAGCTGCACAGCTACTACCTGAAAGGAGTCATCTAAAGCAAAGAGAAGAACGGAGACATCATGCCGGGTATAAATGGTGGACCCCCCTGCCCGGCTCCCATCCCGTCGGGGTGGGGTGGCAAAACCCTTATACCCCAGCAAAAAGATACCTAACGGGGAAGGGGACGAGCCTCCGCAGCTCCTCCCAGTTGGCCCGGAGTCCGCTGCAATTCCATTGAAGGAATATGCCCTCCAGGCTTAGCTCGTAGGAGATGCGGGGGCCCTCTTCCAAGAGAAGACCTTCACGGGAATGGCCGTACGCTTACCGGATGCAGAACTCCGGGCGCTGTTGGCCGGACAATGCGCTGAAGGCGCTGTCGCCTTCGAGGGCTTATTGGGGGAAGTTTGGCTAGCCATGCGATTCTTTTCCTCCTTCCGCCTCTAAACCTTGGGCAAGCGTTGGGGGCTTTGGAGGCGGAGGTCCCTGTTTTGGAGGATCCACCGTCCCCGCGACACCCAGCTGGCCACTGGGTGTGGGCGAAGGAGCTGAAGCTCCTTTAGTACTCTCCTTTCTGGGATCAGCTTTTGTAACCCCAGAAGATGGCCTCACGACCAACTTAAGGCGTGTTGCCTACTGCGAGTCTGACGACTCCGTGGATGCGCGCGGCCGTTTCCTTTTACGGGAAACGGTCATACTCGGGAAAGGGAGGGGAGCCCTGGTTTTAGCCGGGGCTGGGTGTGAACCCTTTGTGCCGTCAGAGAGCGCGCGGGGTAGGTAGAACCCGCAGAAGTGTTCCGAATGGGCGCGGAAACGACCGTGCTCTTAGGCCTGGAGGGGCCAGGAGCAGAGGGTGTATTTCTTAGCATTGAGGCGTAAGACGTCCTAGGCAGAGGCAGGCGCGTTAGGACCAAGTCCTTAGCCTTGCGAAATGAGAGATGATCCTGGGCCTGAACGGCCAGGATTTCTTTCTCAAGAAAATATGCACCACATTGCTTCGAAGAAGCGGGGTGCGGCTCTCCGCATATGACACACTTGGCCACACACGATTTGGACTTATCGTGTGCGGCCTTGGAGCAACATACACAGAATTCGACTTCGGGTAACTTCGACTTTACATACGTCTACAAGAGCGATCAGTATGGCCGAAGCGGTGACAGTAATAGCACCTCCGCAAGTGGTACGAATGCCTTCACGCAGTAGTCATACCAAACGGCACGCACCGACTCAGTGAGCTTATTACAGTCGAACGTGACGAAGAATGTAGGGGTGGGTCTCGTGGCCCCTCCCTGTTTTCTCATCACACGTTCGACCTTACCGCCCCATGGTCGGCCAGCTTTAAGGTGATGTCATCTATAGACTAGTCCACGAGTTCCCTCGCATAAACTATTCCTTTACCAAAGTTTATGGTAGAGTGCGGCGACACACTCACCGCCGTGCCATCTAGTGTCCGAAGGGCACTAATCATGGCCGCCTCGGAGGGATTCGACGCATTCGCCAAAAGGCTACCTTCCAAGAAACGGGTCACCTTCGGCTCTCTAACAATAACGCTAGCTAAGGCTCTCCTCTGATGGATCATGTTTTCCTTAGCAAATATGCAGCCATAAATGGAGCGTATGACGAGGAAGCGTTTGAAGCCAGCTGGGTCAAAAACGCCAGGTAGCCTCTGAATGAGGGGCCCCGACGTAATCAAGACTTCGCTCTGATCAGTTCTGGTCGTTCTCAGGGACTTCCCACCCGAGGAAGCAACGGGGCCGGACGTGCCAAACTTGGTTTGGTTGCTTACCAAAGTGGCAGCACACCCATCCCTCCCCGCAGCTCCGCGGGTGGAGAGGAGCCCCGAATCTATTTGGTCTTTTTCTTATTTTTTTTCTTATTAGGAGAGGAGGGCGGGGAATGAACTCTCTTTTCCCCTCCGCCGACAGCAGCCCCAAGGCCAGATGGACCGACCTCAGCAAGATCCTTCTCCGAGATAGAGGTGGTCTTGGTTTTCACAGGGGCACCAGCCAGAGGATAAGATCCCTCCTCTCCTTGTACAGCCTTGGAAACCCGAGCCGTCTGAGGAGGAACTTGCACAGGGGCGGACTAGGGTTCGGTGCTTGGCACCGAGCCCAGGTTCATCCCCATGAAAGGGCCTACCATCTGGGGCTGGGTTGCCTCAGGGCCCATGTCCAGCTCAGGGATGGGGGGGGCTACATGTGCCTCCCCCAAGATATCACAGGTCCCATTGGTCATAAAGTCTTTTGTCAGTGAAGAGAGTGGGCCATGTATGGTGACCGAAGGGCCCAGGGCCGAAGGGCCCTGTCTTCCCTCCTACCCCTAAGGGAGTTGGCCCTATCGACCCGCTCCCACCGAGAGCGTTCAATTATGGGCCACCTGATTTTTTTGGCAGTCCCCTTAGAAAGTAAAAGGGGGCTGCCGCTGGAAAAATGGAGGCACCCGAGGGCATCACCAGAGAAGGGGGTGAGGGGGAGTCCCCTGCACTCGTAATAAAATGAGAGGAATAAGCCTCCTCTCCGGTTGAAGAGTTTTGGAGGGTCCCCTGCGAAAGCACAGGGGAGAGGGCACTCCATTTTTGGGTGGAGATGCCTGAGGTTGGCTCCGTCACTGGAGAAAGGGAAGGAGAAAGAGGTTTTTTATTCTATTTTGATTATCGGGCATGGTGACCTTATTAGTGATACGGGAAGCAAACGCTAATCGACCCATGCAGTAGCCTGCTCTGTGAGGGGTGAATACGGGGCCGGCAGAAACAGCTGCCGCCATTTGAGGCCATTCCTCCCACCTAGTGGCCTGGCAGTCCATCGGCATGGCGGCTCCACCTTAGTCTCGGCGTAAAAAGGATAGATAATGAAAGGAGAAAGGGGATGTGAGGAAGGTGTGGGTGGGGATGAGACAGGCTGTTAAAAAATCACCACCGCAGACCGGAGCTCAGGGTTGAGGGAACGTTGTCCCCTCCCCCTAGGCTCCGATCCGCGATAGTTGGTTAAGAGGAAGCTGGTCGGCATCTACCCTGTGAAATTAGAGGCCGACCAGAGAGAGTTGTGAGAGAGGTTGTAGGAAGAGGTTGTAGAAAACACAGGCTGTAAGAAAGAAGGAGAAGAGGCAAAGCTGGGGGAGGACGGTGCACTGAGGCCCGTCAGCACGGCGGCCAGGAAGGCAAATCGCAGCGCCCCTTATGGGGGTATAAATTTCGAGGCCGTGTCATATTCTCATCCCTCTATAAAATAATATTAGCATTTTAGGAAGCTAGCTTTGTTCCTCATTCTATAAAGGATCCTATCCTTGCAATTGTCTATAACACAAAAACGAGCAAGGCAAAACACGGAAATTATCGAAGCCTCCACTTTTGGGAATAACTGGTAAGATATATTCTCATGTTCTACTTGCCCGGGTACTGGACTCGGTTGTTCCAATCGTCCTAAAATAAAATAAATGTGGTTACGTAAAGACAGGAGCACCACATAATTTTTTGTGGCTTACTAAGTCTTATAAAAAAAGAACAGCGAAAGGATCTGTTCCTTGCCTTCGTTGACTTGGCATATTAAGAGTTTCTACACTGGAATGAGAGCTAAAGTTTGTCGCGGCGGTTTGTTGTCGGAATCGTTTGAAGTTCCGAACTATTATCATGCTTACTCGTAAATAATTAAGCGCCGATGACGGCATTATCGTCAATTAGCTTCGGACTGAAAGACAAGCCTATTCAATTCATAGACACTAAAAGCCAAAACAAAGGTACGTACAGCATCTTTGAATTGCAGCTTTGCAAACACCTCGGCACACCTAACTCCTTCACTTATCTCACTCCAGCGGAGCATAATCTCTAACAACAAATCTTACTTAGCTGATGGAATGGGTATCAATTCGGATAAAATTGATGTTTTGGGACCTCTCTGAACCTTCTATACGGGTCAGGAACTTAGGAAGTATCCTCTCGTCCTCATGGATCTCGATAATGATGTTTAATACCGGAAAAGACTTGCTTCGTAGACTAAACGACTCATCCACGTTTAACAGAGATCTGGCTACAACCCCCCCCCCTCCCCCAGTGTTTACAGAGCAATCTGCCGGGCAAGCTTAAGCAGTAAGCAGCAATATTTAGGTACAGTTACATGTATACATACATCTGCGAATTTTCTGAAAACGCATAGTTGAAATTAAACTATGTATATCCAATAAATCGTTCCAGGTTATTTGGGGGAAATTGTGATTCTTCAGAACTTCCAATACGCCTCATCTACACCAAATTTGATTTGGTAGTTTATTTATAGCTACCTAATCAAATTTGGTGTAGATGAAGCGTCTTTCATCATGCGATTGTTAGCCTACATTGGTACGAGTACTACATCTCAGAATGGTCAACAGCAAAGAACAAAATGAAGATATAAAAAAGCGTATTATTTCATACCGAAAAGCAGAGAGCACGTATGGAGAAATACCCAGTTGAATGAACATTCCGCACTAAGCAGTTTGATCAATCATACTCAAGTGTCGGAATACTGTAATTATGACACCAGGTGGAAGAAAACTCAAATTATCTCCCACATACATATTACTATTTTTCTCGAATTTTAAGTGAAATACCAACGAGGGCGTATCTTGCAGATAGTTTGTAAAAAAATGTAAATAAAAAAATGGTGAAACTAGAGATAGCGAAAATGTGTGGAAGACAGCCGCAGATCCTCCTGCAGACATTGAGGTCGGAAAGGCACACAATCCTCCAAATTTATTTCGTCAACAACAAACATACCAGTAACAAATTAAGGTTGTATCTGCCCCATGCACCACTAAAAAACAAATGTGTGACGGTTTGGCTGCAACTGGAGTTAATGTTTCAGTGACAGCAGTATAGAGCTTCTCCATGTCAAAATGACTTTAACCAGATTAGAAAGAAAACATCTTTGTAAACTCACGTAGATGCAAGGCTCACGTTTGCAAATGATCGGATTCACTGTGATCAAACCTTATGGAACAGAATATCATGGAGCGATAAAAGAAAATATCACTAGTTGTCCATAATTGCAGAAGATATGTTTGACGAAGCGTTTCTTCCGAGAAAAACCTAACCAACCGTAAAGCACGGTGGGGGAAACAGTTATGTGGTTGTTTTGCTGCTAATGGAACAATGAGAAAAGAAGGTTAGTTATTTTGAGAGAAATTGGCCAACGATCTAAACCATAATGTCTATATAAGATGTGGTTAAAAGATTCCAAAATTATTATTTTGAAATGGCCATCACAAGGCCCAGACCTGATGTCATAAAAAAGTATGTGGGCGGAATTAAGAAATTGTGTCCACCAAAAACCAAACAAACCCAATGAATTAGACGAGTTCTAGATGTAGATACCGTAAGGAGAAAAGGAAAAAAAAACTCCTCATGAAGATTGCTGCAATATAAAACTAGGACAAACGTTTGACAGCTGCAATTACTAACAAAAGTTATGCGACAAAATATTATTTTTCCTGTGTTAATAAACATTTGAGGGGTTAAATTTTATAATGTTCATGCAATAAATTGTTGTGGGGTTGGAAACATATTTCAGTGGATTTTTTGCAACAATTACCACCGAAAATTTAAAATATTACAGACTAATTAAAAATCCTACAACAGTTACTGGCTTTTAAACATCTCCTCCAACCGTACCACAAGAATTAATTTGTAAAAGGAGAACAAAGACCTATAAATACGTTCTTCAAATTCCTGGAGGGACCTTTCCTCAGAAGCCGTTTCTAGGAGCCAAAGGCGAACAAATTACTTCCTTCATACGAATAAGCGGAAGAGGATAGACACAAGAAGACGAATCTTGAGTAAAATGAAGACAAGGACTATTATAAATTTCCATTTATCCATAAATAAGCAAAAACCAACGGGGGAATTTGCAAAATAATTTTAAAGGTTTTGTAAAGTGTTAAAGATTAGGGAAATGAAAATGTGAGGAAGGTACATAACCCGACCGGAAGTGGCATAACTCTCCTAAATCTTCATCACCCCTTCCGGGGTCATTCCGACCCCACCCCTCCCCCTTCCCGGAGTAAAAGGAAGGGGAGAAATTGGAATAAACTAGCAAAGTCTGAGGTGTTCTCTCGATGACGTCACGATCATCAAAATATACCATTTTTGCCCGGCATCCAGAAGGACGCTGGTAAAAACATCGCTATGACCATTTCGCTCCTTCCCAAAGGAGTAAAAGACGACCCTCACGGTGCCTACCGCAGGTGAAGCAGTGAAACCAGATTGATCCCGGTGCACTCAAGCTATAATGTTCTAAAAATACTTTTACGACAGAGAAAAGTTTGAGCCATTTTTAAAAAATCTTTTTATCAAATCATTTTTGCCCTGTGAATTCCGTAGACGATTGAAACACTGCACTAGTTGAGTGGGGTTAAATCACCATGCGTGTGGCTAGTCGTCGGGTGGAGGTTGAGTTTGAAGGGGCTGCCAGATTAAATAGTAATATCAACGAGACGCATTCAACTGTTACCGGGTTATCATTAATCGCAAATGGGTGGAAATTTTGTTCTCACCTTTTAAAGCGCAATAGCAACGAGGTTATATCACGCAGACAGTAAAGAGAGATCTGTAAAGAAAGTAGTGAAGTTAAACGAACTAAACTAATGGAAGATATATAGCTACATGTTCTTTACAGGAATGGGGCTAGGATGGAGAGCAGTTTCTCTCCGTTACATTATTAGCAGGGGGGATTTCATTACCCCCGCTACACCTTGCACCCTCCTACGGGAAAAATCGGTGGTAAAATCAGTACCAAAATGAAAATATAGGTAAATATGTAGATTAGCGACTCGAACGATGGGACGTACTATTTCGTCCGTGTTCCAAAATGATTCACGTTTTTAGAGTACATTTAAGGGGACGGCTCGTGTGGGGGTAAACACAATGGGGTGACTACACTACGATGATCCTGAGTTCCATTCAATTGGGGGGGGGGGTCTGTATATAATCCTAATTGTTTATAGAATAATGTATTAACGTTTACAGAGGTGAATGATTTAACTACATCATGTCAGCGCCTTTAATCGTTTTGAGAATTATAATAGGGGTGGGGGTGGGGGTGGGTTCTGACGTCAGAAATGACTGATTTGAATTTTTATTTTGTTTTACATTTAATATCTTTTATTATCCTCATTTAGAGTCATTTTTATTGTCAATATATTTTCCCCCATTTTACTATTTTTATTACTTTTTTTATACATTTAAATCTAATTAGCTGCACCGTTTAAAGGAACTACTTTGCCCATGAATATTTCGGTGGGGGTGAACGAAAATATTTACCAAAAAAACCCCACTTTTTCGGCCGAGTCGTTAATCTACATATTTACAAAAATATAAATTTCGCTAATTAAATTATATCAATATTGTTTAATAAAGATTTCGACATTTGTGAGATTTTCCTGACTATTCTCCGAGTATTAATATTGTTGCGTTGAAGTCATTTTCTTTACGGTGGGGGAGGAAACATCTATGCTCTCTCCGTTTGTTAAAAGCTTCTTCGTGCCATCTTTCTGTGGCAAATTATTCTCCTTATGGTCCTTTCCCATTATTAAGAATCTGATTATAAGCCGCTTTTGGTCGAATAATTTTAATTTCTGCTGAGCGTTGCTGGGTAAATAGGTGTGATTCGGTGTCGATTCCATTGGGGATAAAGTTCGATTTTTAAGCCAGCCAATAACCTGTAGGGGTGCGAAATGTATGAGAGAAATTCCTTCCAACTCGATAATATAAATAGCATAAAACTTACCATGCTAAAGAACGGGTTTTGCCAGTCGTGTGGCATAAACATCGGAAATGGAATCAAGAGGTACCTCGTTCGAAACTCCAGAGTCCTAAATAAATTTTATGAAAATCTTTCAAGGAAGAAAACGAAGATGTTTCAAGAACAAACTCAACAAGAATATGGAAGCCAACAAGCTCAAGAAGAAAACCTTTGAAGGGCCAACTCAAAGAAAAAAAAGGAAATTTAGTCAAGAAGAGAAAATTCAAGGAAAGCAATGCAAGAAGAAGATCCGATAACAAGCAATGTTACAAGAAAAAAAAATCAAGAGGAAAGCAATATGAAACATGATAAAAGAATAATAAAGAAGAACCCCCCCCCCCTCCCGCCATAACTCCCTCCGGTGAATAACTACACACCCGATCTCTCTTAAATAGACTCAAATGACAAACGATGTTGACGCTAAGCTGGGCCCGAAACGGAATTTTGTGCCATCGCTCTAAATCGTTGTCTCGTCGATTAATCAGATCTCTTTATATACTGTCTAAATTTTGCAGTATTTAATTTCATGATTAACCCTCCTTCCCTCCCTCAAAAAAGGGGAAAAAATAGAGTAGCGCATACATAGAGGGCGAACATATTATACTCGTATGAGTTATTTATATAAAAAATCGTTCAGACGGGGACATTCAACCAGAATGTGCCGAACAGTATGGGGGACAACGCAGTCTTCACAGTAGGGCGCTGGCGAGCGCTCCATCAAGTGGCGGTGCTTCCAATTCGGAGACGAGAGAAAGCAACCTGAAGACTTCGCGTGATTGGGGGGGGGGGGGGTAGGTCCATGGGAACAATCGCGGCGCGATGGCACCTAACTTTATGTTCCCTTCGACCGTCTCCCATCTTATTTGCCAAGCAGCCCGTATTCCTGCCATGTAGTCGGTGTGAGGAAGAGCGAAACGCTGGTCTGATCGACGAATCCTTGCCGCCTCTTTGGCGCGCTCATTCCCGCAATTCCTACATGTCCAGGAACCAGGCAGAAGATAATCTCGACATCTGCACGGCTTGCGAAAACTGTGGCGACAAAGATATCGCGAACCAGCGGATGCGGAGATTCCAATGCCCCGATAGCACCGAACATTCTGGGGGCCAACGCAGTTTTCACAGTAGGGCGCAGGCGAGCGCTCCATCAAATGGCAGTGCGTGCCGCAAGTGTGTCCAAGTCGGAGACGGCAGAAAGCAACAACCGCGGCGCAATGGCACGCAACTTTAAGTTCCAGTCGACAGTCTCTCATCTTCTTTGCCAAGCAGCCCGGAGAGTTGACCGTATTCCTGTCATGTAATCGGTGTCAGGAAGAGCCTATTCCCCACAATTACTACATGTCCAATAATCGAGCAGAAGATAATCTCAACATCCGCCCGGGTCGTCAAAACCGTGGCGTCAAGGATATCGCGAACCAGGGGATGCGGAGATTCCAATGCTCCGAGAGCACTCAGGGCGCTTTGTGAGTCGTTATAGATCAATATCCGGACCCGAACCGCGCACATCAGGTAATCTCCCGTACCGAGTGGTGTATTGCCACCAGCTCGACCGTGAAAACAGACGCAGCGCCTGGAAGAGCCCCGCTGACTTCAAAGAGAGGGGATACGGCGTGGAAGCCGACCCGCTCTTCGGACTTCGAGACATCCCTAGACACTGGCACGGTTCCAGAATGACACAAGATGTGCACCAAAAAGGGTGAACGTAATACTCCCGGCACTGTGGAAGCTTTGGGAGCAGAAGCGTGTAGACAAATAGCTAAAGGTGGGACCCTCCAGGGTAGCGTCCTGAGCAGAACCAGGGGTGCCACCAGCCCGAGAGCTATACCTAGCTCTCGAAAGAGTTTACTAGCCCTAAACCCAAAGGGCTTAGGGTATCACTGGCGTCTCTCGGCGGCATAGGCACCGTCGAAATCAGCTGCGGATGTAGTGAGAGCTGTTGGCGACTGAGGGAGGCGCCAGGCTCGTGCGTACATGCGAATAATGCACTGTGCACGGCGTAGAGCGAGTGGCATCTCCCCAGCATCGACTAGTAGGTTCTCAATGGGAAAGTACGTAAGGCACCGGTTGCAAGGCGGAGGCCGGTGTGGTGGATCGAGTCCACCTACCACAATGCACGCTCGGCTGCGATAAAAAAGTAAGGCAGTAGCCCTATCAGCGCCCCAAGCGCTGAACGTCACGGAATGGACAATATCCATGGCGTGGGTACAAGAGACCCTAAGGCTGCGAATATGAGCCTACCAGGTGAGGCGTCGGTCAAATACAAGACCAAGGAAACGGTGCGATTCAACCACTTCCAGGCGTACCCCATTAAAAAACAAATCTGGTTTAGGGTGGAGCCGTGGATGGCAGCAGAGGTGCATCAACATTGTCTTGGCCAAGAAAAACCGAAACCTGTGCACTTCGGCATAGCAAGAGACGCGGCTCAATGCCTGTTGAAGGCGACGCTCCAGAGTTGGCTTCTGGGCGGCGCCAAAAGAGATCAAAAGGTCGTCCACGTAGAGCGTACCAAGGAACTGGGGGGGTTGGGTTTAGTCGATGCTTCCCGGAGGCAGACCCTCAGGCGCGGTTGGCCGGACAATGCGCTGTCGCATTCGAGGATTTATTAAGGGAGGTTGGGCTCGCCATGTGAGTTTTTTCCTCCCTCAGCCTCGAGACCTTAGGGGGGCGTTGCGGCTTCGGAGGTGGGGGCCGTCTTTTCGAGGATCCACCGACTCCAAGCCACCGAGCCCACTATTGCGCTTGGGTGAAAGAGCCGAAGCTCCTTTGTTGCTGTCCTCCTTTCCGGGGGCAACTTTAGGGACACCAGAAGATGGCCTGGCGACCAACTTCAGGGGCGTTGGCTCCTATTACTCTAACGACTCGGTGGAGGCGCGTGGCCGTTTCACATTATGGGACACGGTCACGCTGGAGGAAGTGCGAGGGGGGGGGGGCTGGTTTTAGTCGGAGATGGGTGTGAACCCTTTGTGCCGCCAGCTTTACTAGGGGAGCGCCCGGGATGGGCAGAACCCACAGAAGGGTTCCAAATGGTGGCGGAAACGACCGTACTCGTATGCCTGTAGGGGCCAGGAGCAGAGGGTGTCTTTCTTAGCATTGAGGCGTAAGACGTCTCAGGCAGAGCCAGGCACGCCAGGACTAAGTCCTTAGCCTCGCGGAATGAGAGACGATCCTGGGCCTGAACGGCCAGAATTTCTTTCTCAAGGAGATATGCACCACATTGCCTCGAAGAAGCTGGGTGCGGCTCTCCGCAATTAACACACTTGGCCACACACGATTTGGACTTATCGTGTGCGGCCTTGGAGCAATTTACACATACTTCGGGTTACCCCGACTTTGCATGTCTACATGAGCAATTCGTATGGCCGAAGCGGTGACAGTAATAGCACCTGCGCGGCAGTGGCACGAATGCCTTCATGCGGTAGCGATACCAACCGGTATGCACCGACTCAGGGAGCTTGTCACAGTCGAACGTGACGAAGAATCTAGGGGTGGGTCTCGAGGCCCCTCCCTGTTTTCTCATTACACGTTCGACCTTGACCGCCCAGTGGTCGGCCAGCTCTAAGGTGATGTCCTCTATGGAGTAGTCAACGAGTTCCCTCGCATAAACTACTACTTTTACGAAGTTCATGGTAGAGTGCGGTGTCACACTCAGGGGCGTGCCATGAAGTGTCCGAAGGGCACTAATTCGACGCATTCTCCCAAAGGCTGCCGAGGGGGCAGAGGGGCCAGATGTGCCGATCTTGGCTTGGTCGCTTACCAAAGTGGCAGCCAACCCATCCATCCCCGCAGCCCCCGCGGATCGAGAGGAGCCTCGTCTTTTTAGTCTTTTTTTTTGTTTTAGGAGAGGATGGCGGGGTGTACCCACTTCTCCCCTCGGCCGATGGAGCCCCCAGGCCGGATCAACTGGCCTCAGCAAGGTCCTTCTCCAAGTTAGATAAGGTCCTGGCAGTCACAGGGAGACCGATTGGAGGAGATCCCTCTCCTCCTTGTTCTGCCTTGGAAACCCTAGCCGTTTGCGGAGGACCTCGCATAGGGGCAGACTTGAGTTCGGTGCTTGGTGACGAGCCCGGATACGCTCCCATGGAAGGCCCTACCGTCTGAGGCTGGGTTACCTCAAGGACTATGTCTATCTCAGGGGGGGGGGGGCTTCAGTTGCCCCCACCCCCAGGACAGGACCTCACAGGTCCCATTGGCAACGGTGTCACAAGTCGAGTCTGGGGAGGCAAAGGCCTTGCTCCCCGCTAGTTTTAATATTCTAGCCAGCAGGTCTGTTGAGGGAAGTGACCGATGGGGCCTGTGCTTCTTTCTTCCCTCTAAGGGGGTTTTCCCTACCGAGCCGCTTTAATAGGCAGCGGTCGGTTATGGGCTGCCTGCTGGCTTTCTTGGCAGTCCCCTTGGAAAGTAAATGGGGGATTGCCGCTGGAAAGATGGAGTCCCCTACACCCATAAGCGAAAGAGAGAGGTGTAAGCCTCCTCTCCGGTTAGAGAGATTTGGAGGGTCTACTGCGAGAGTACAGGGAGGGGGACCTCCATTTTTTCTGTGGCGATGCCCGAGAGCGACTCCGACGATGGACGAGGGGAAATTTTTTATTTTATCATCATTAGGCATGGTGACCCTATTTTTATGGGAAGCAAACGCTAATGACCCCTCGCAATGGCCCGCTCTGCGAAGGGTGATTAATCTCGCAGGGGACACTCAAAATCTCTTTAACCTGAGAGGAGGCTGGCAGAGCCAGGTGCCGCCATTTTAGGCAACCTCTTCCGCCTGGTGACCTGGCAGCCCTTGGGCATGGCGGCTCTACCTTAGGCAAGGCGTAAAAAAATAGATAGTGAAGTGAGAAGTAAAAGCGAGGTGAGGAAGGTATGGGTGGGGATGGAGCAGGTTGTTAAAAACCCACCATCCCAAACCGGAGCTAAGGGGTTAAGGAACATTGTCTCCTCCCCCCTCAGCCCTGATCCAGGATAGTTGGCTGAGAAGGAGGTCAGCCTCTACCCTGTGAAAATAGAGGCCGACCAGAGAAAGTTGCGAGAGAGGTTGTAGGGGAGAAATACAGGTTGTCTGAAATGAGAAAAGGCTATTTTGTGGCCGGACGGGGCGCTGACTCCCGTTAGCATGGCAGCCAGGGAGGCAAATCGCAGTTTTCCTTATGGGGGAAATGAGAAGATCTTGCAGCATGGCAATGATATCTTGCAATGGGAGTCGATTACCTCAAGGAGGAGCGAGCTGAGTTTGGAGTAAGATGAATTACTCGTGGGCGAAGTAGCCAGATACACTTAGGCTTGGCGGAGTGCACTCGGACGGGGCGAGGTACTTTCATGAACGGGATGAGAGGAGTATGTCGCACGAACTCTTCGAAGAAACCGCTTCAAGAACTTACCTATAGAAGATGGTCAAAAGTTCACGGTGGTGATCTAGCCGACGAGACCTTCAAACTTCAGGGGCTCGACTCGAAACGAAAGTGGGATGTATCTTCGAGGGATACGAGCTTTACTCTCTCTCTCTCTCGAGTAATGGGGAACCCTGAAAATATATACTCAGCCGGCTAATTCGATAAAAGGATTCCGGGCACGGCTGCTGTCTCAAGGAAAATCTTGGCACCGAACGGATTAGCTCTGTTCCAGGTAAGGGTTTGAAAAGATGCTCGTCTGGCGCCAATTATGGCCTCGAGGCATGGTGATTACTGGAGGCTCCTGTCTGGAGGGGGATTAATTTGTCTGCGGTCATGGGGCGGGGAAGGGGTGGGAATTGAATAATTTAGGCAAACGCAGGTGGGCCGTCTCACCGGCTTCTACGTGAGAATCTTCGTTATTGTTCTTCCTTAGGATTTTGTTTGAGACCACGCGGTCTCTGCTCGAAAAGGGTAGGGGGTCAAGATGGTCCTCAGAGGTCGTCCTCTTACACCCCCCAAAATGGAAAATAAATCTATATGAAGAGAACACTGCTTTATTGATTATTACAAAGTTAATAATCATCTTATATTTTGATAGATTTTAAAAGGCCTATAAATGTATTTTTCATATCAAAATAGAAGGTATTTGTATCTGCAATTGTATTTTTGCATACCAATCAATTCATGTATTTTTCATATCAAAATCGAAAGCATTTGTATCTATAATCGTATTTTTGCATAGCAAAATCGAAAGTATTTGAGCTCATAAAAATTGTATCAACCTCGATGAGAAGGCTGACATTGTTTATTTTTAGTCAGTTGATGAATCCGAGGTTGTCACTGACAACCTCATATAGGGGTCCACCTCCAGTCGGTTCCGGCTCTTATATTTGATTTGTAGAGGGTGGGAAAGCTAAATTCACATAAATAGTTAGTTGAAAAGGGCAAGATTAGTCGAAGTGCAAACTCACTAACTTTTGGATATGACTGGTATACTGAACACCAGAATATATTCGGAGATGTTTCTTCATAGAGATATTTGGTTGTAGAATCATTTCTGAGATCAAGGAATTCGTCCTGAGCATCATGGGAATGGGAGCATGATCAAGCGTGCCATTGTATAAATTCTTGATGAACTACCCCTCTTCCTCCTCGAATTCTGGGAAGTATATTTTAAATTAACTTTCCAAGGATCTCAGATGTTAATTGATTTCTGTTTTAAGTAATGGGTCAAGCAGACTATCTTTATTCTAATCAAGGATAGTTAAAAGGTCTCCAAACATGGCAACATTGCCAACCGACTTTCATTTGCCTATTCTGGAGCTTGGCAAGAAATGTACGAAGACAATCCATGAGGTGAAACACATTTCTTTCTTTGCCCTATATATATATATATATATATATATATATATATATATATATATATATATATATATATATATATATATTGATATTCAAACCATTTAGCTGCTAAAATATGTATATCTGCAAAGTATGAGAGAAGTGGAGTAAAAGAGAAAAACTTCATGCTCCGAATCCATGTCTTTACAAAGGTTCTGAAAAAAGTGAGACTTCAGATCTCCAGCTTTCACAAAGTTGACATATTTGACCACTGCCCCCATGATCTTGCAAAGATCAGGAAGGGTTTTCGAAGCCAGTGCAAAACGATGTATCATACAGTGAACCCCCTTGGCATTCGGAGCTACTTCTTTTACACGCTTGTGGAACACTGATTTTAATCCTAGCATCGCTGGAACCCCATCTGTACAGACTCCACAACAATTTTCCCAGGAGGTCAGGTTAGCTTTGAAAAAAGAAGATAGCTTTTCCATCTCATCTGAAGCTGCTGTGGTGATCTCAAGCTGTGTACAGAACATAAAGAGTGTTCCATAAAAGACGCTGAATTTGATTGGGCGACACTTTTGTGTTTTGAAGTTTAAAGGCATCCTTTTATCATGTTTGCTATTTTTCTTCACTCCGATTAATAGTTTTTGGTTTGTTTTTTTTAAGAATACTTGTGTGCAGTGCGTCACGGGGCAGTTTAGAACTGAGCAGCTCGTTCTCATCGTAAGTACATTTTACCAAAACGAAGAAAGTGCGACACAAACAGTTTGAACACTTAGTACCACTTTGGAGAGAAATGAAGGAACCAACGGCCAAATCGCCCGGTAGAATCATTTTTGTCGGACAGAGCAACAAATTGCTGTTGTACGAGAGTTTCACCCTGAGTCCGGAAAAATCACAGCAATTGGACATCCCGACCACTTCATTACATTGAATTCTGCAAAAGATCATATGCATGCGTACAAAATTCAACTTGCGCAGCATCTTCAGCCACCCGATGGACTGTGGAAGGACTTTCAACCGACGAAAATTTTGCAAAGAAAATCATCTTCAGTAAAGAGGCCCACTTCCACTTGAGTGGATTTTTGGGGAAATGAAAATCCTCGAATAATGCAAGAGCGTGAAATGCATCCACTGAAAGCGACTGTGTGGTGTGGTTTGGGGGCAGGTAGAGTGCTTGGACCGTTCTTGTTTGAAGATGATGAGGGCAATGCAGTCACCATTAATGGAGAACGTTACCGAGACATGATATCCACTCAGTTATGGCCGAACTTGGAAGATACGGAGATTGACAACCTCTGGTTTCAGCAGGATGGAGCGACCTGACACACTTCCGCAACATTTGATATCTTTGCATGGTAGCCAGGAATGGCAACCAAGGTTCTGCGATCTTACTTCTTGTGATTTCTTCTTATGTGCGTATGTGAAATCATAGGTATGCGACAACAAACCACGCACAATTCCTGAACTCAAGGCTGAAATCAGGCGTGGGAGTGGAGGGATCGAGCTACACATCTGTGAGAGAGTTATCGGAAATTTCGAGGAGTGCATTAATGTATGCAGACTCAGTGGTGCAGATGGACATATGGACGACATTGTGTCCAATACCAAAACGGGAGACATAACCCATTAGAAATATGCAGAAGATAACCAGGTTTACAAAAATTCTTTTTAATTTTTCACCTTCCAATTGGGCGACCTTTCTATTTGTTTTTGATATCACAAAAGAAAACATACCTAACAAATACGAGTAGCTGTGCATAAGAACTCACATTAGTTCTATCATCCAGCTGCATTGCAAACATACAAGTTGGACAAGATTTCATCTCTTATATAAATTTTTCCTTTATGTCCTCTGAAATTTAATTAATTCCCCGCTTCACTGTAGTTTGCGAAGGAAATTTGTCGAATTTTTCGTTCACTTGCTTCTCCCAGAACCCCCATGACGATCTTTAGAGCACATGGCTTGATTAATGTTTCAACAATTTTGTGTGTGTGTGTTGGGGCTGGGGTCTTTTGCTTTGCTATTTCAAGGGAAACCTCGTATAATGCCTCAATTTCACTTGAGGTCTGTTGTCTGAAAGAACCACTCTCTGCCCTGTGTGGATAGATGGTATTCAAATGATGCTTCAACTTAAAGGCCTGAAAGAATAGTTCCCAGCAATTTGAAACACAGTAAACACTGAAGTTTCTCGATGCCATCAGCAAGGATTGATGTAAATCCGTAGTTAATGTACTCTTCATTTTACTTCCGTTCTTAGTAGCACTAGTAGCCATGGCAAATCTAGGGAACATAAAGACAACTCGAGTCAAGTGATAAAGACAGTCAAATGGTAAAGGCAAAAGAATGATATAGAAAAACATAAATATGACGAGTGATAAAACTTTTGTAAGCACGAACACGCCTCCTTTGATAAGCAATGCCTCAATTGAAATAACAGAAGAATAGTTGAGTCACACGAATTTTAACACAAAAAAGCAGGACTAATAAAATTCACTAAAATGACGTTATTGTTTGTAAATACCATAAATATGGTATCATCCTAATATTCAACAATTAAGAAAGAAATATCATATGTAGGCAATAAATAATCTATACAGTAATAATTTAATATTACATTATATAATAATTAATAAGACTAAATTTCTAACTAATTTATTTATCTTAATAAAGTCGTGCGGAGATTTTAAGCAGATGCGATTTTAACATAGCTAAATTTACGTTAATACACTGAAATAATAATAATGCAGTTATTATTATTATTATCAATCGAAGGTGTCATGTCTCCCCCAAAGCTTAAAGGCAAAATAAGGGCAATGGGCGGGGGTAACATTAACCCCGTCCAGTCAATTAAGATAATCTGTACCACGTGTAAATCAAGCGGATGTATGTGATGTATAGGTGTACTTGGAGTGGAGTTGGATTTTTTAAGCGAAAACCAACGAGGGCATCTCCAAAGAACGTTTGTAAGGAGAGGTGTATAAAGAAAGTGGTGAAGTTGAAGGAAGTGAAAATCTGCGGATGATATAGAGCAGCAGAGCCTCCTGAAGGTATCGATACAAATGGGGTTCGCAACTACTGGCGTTAGGGCCGGGTGGGCATGCAATCCTCCAAATGTCAGCTGCAGCATGGATGCCCATGTTACCTACCCATAACAGCCCCTTTTACCCCGGAATAAAGCCAGAGTAGGTCCGATCGCTATGAATGGCAATGACAAAAACGGAGTAGTGGCCTTAGATTGGCTACGGTATAAAGGGGTGAAGGGGGATAGGTACTGTGTAGTGGCGTCGATCAGTGCCAACCACACCTTGTGGTGAAATCACAAATTCCTCCTATCCTAGTTTTCGAGAGTTAACCAAAGAGGAATGGCCTCGCTCGTCGCCATTTCTCGCCGCATACCCGGCGAGGCGAACTTCCTCTGTGGCTCACGAAAGGGCTGCCAGGTGAGTGCCCTTGGCGGCTGCCTCTCCCGCCATCCATTATGGAAAAGCGAAGGCCGATCATAAGGAGGGGGGGATACACGTCACGCCGAGGAGGAATTATACTTGAATATGAATACATAAGAATATGCACACGTATCGACTGGTCACTCCGACCAGGCAAATTGGTTCAATGACTAGCTGTACATCCTTGGAAAATGCACACTGGGTCACTTTAGTCAATAGTCAGGGGAAAGGGGAAGGACACATAACGGTCATGTGAGGAAGAAAATTTATATTCTTTGACGAAATAAAAGAGCGAGAGAGAGCAAAGAAGACAAGAGAAAAAAAAGAAACGAGAATGACTGACAAAAGGGAATTAAAAGATAGAAACCCGAGATAAGTGAAAATAATAATGAATGGAGAACAAAGAACAGATAAAGATAATAATAATTAAAAATAAAATAAACCGATAAATTCTTTTAATTTAGATTCTTCACCCCAATTCTCTAGCGGCTTTCAGCTGCAATCAATAAATATTTGCCTCTCTTTTTTTTCTAAACCCATTAGGAATTTCTGACGCTCCTGGCTTCAAATCTTCCTTTGTTTCTATGGCAAGTTTCCCCCGTCTTAAGGGAAATTAGGTGCTTTCAATTGTATTTTGAATTTTTTTATAATGCCATCGAAGATTTTAGAAAATAAACAAATCTTAATTCCTCAGCTTTTTGTGCTTTGAAACTGGCCTCTATCGGAAATTGTTTTAAGTTTCAGTAATTAGAGTCCTTTTTTTTAAAAAAAAAACGACGTAAGATTTTAATTGTTTAAACCGGCTCGCGATTTTATTTTTTTCGAAGATGAGTTTTGAAGCGTTAGGAGCTTCTCTTCCATCCAGTGACAACTGAGTTAGGATATTATGACCAGGAGACTGTGTGAAAGCTCTACAACCTAAAGAGAAGTTTCTTTGTGTGAAAGCTCTACAACCTAAAGAGAAGTTTCTTTTTGCTTTCATTTTTGACGCTTCCTAATCCGGAAGAACATTGATAGTTTTTTTTAATACTGGAGAATAAGAGGGACAAAATATCCTCAAATCAAGCTCAGGCTTATGAAAAAAAGAGCAAAACTGGGCCAAAAAAAGATGTGAAAACAACAGAGAAGTGTCAATAGACTTGCCTCCTCAGGTGCTGGCAGAGCTGCCTCTTAAAGAGAGGCAGTTTATAAGATTCAAATCAGTAGGGGGCAACAACAAGGAGTAACAACAAGGAAAGAAGGTACCCTAGGAGACCTTACGGTCCATTCAAAGAGGGTACCTTTGGACTAGTAATCGAGCGGGCACAAGGCTGCTCAATTGTTTTGCGTCCCTAAACGGCCACTTTTCAAGACTTTGTCTAGTCTTGACTTGAATTGGTCAACAGATTCACTGTTGACAACTTCCACTGGAAGTGCGTTCCACATACCGCAGATACTGTAAGTGAAAATATTTCCACACAGATTGCGGTTGTAACGCTTCAGTTCAAGTTTGAAGCCGTGATTGCGCGTTCTGTTCTCACTCAGTGTGAAAATATCCCGGTAGTCAACATTGTCGAACCCTCGAAGTATTTTGAAAACCTCGATGAGCTGACCACGCTGTCTACGGGTTTCCAGCGAGAACAGATCTAATTCCCTTAGTCTATCCTCATAACTTTTATGTCGGATAGAGGGAATCAGCTTGGTTGCCCTGGCTTGTACGCGTTCCAATCTCGCGATGTCCTTTCGCAATGAAGGACTCCAAAATTGTACGGCATACTCCAGGTGCGGTCGGACAAGTGAGTTGTACAGGCACAGTACAATCTCCTGGTTCCCATAACCAAACTGGCGCTTAATATAGCCTAGCATCCTTTGGGCCTTTTTCTCCGCCTCAATGCACTGTTTCGAGAACTTGATGTCACTAGTGATAGTAACACCCAAGTCCTTCTCAGTGTCACTCGATTCAAGAGCAGTGCCCTTAAGGATATACTGAGATTGGGGGTTTCTGTGGCCGATATGCATCACTTTGCATTTGCCCACGTTAAAAGGCATTTGCCACGTGTCCGACCACTCCCCAATCTTCCCAAGATCTTCCTGCATGCGGGCAGTATTTCCATCCTTTGCAACGTTCATACCAAGCTTGGTATCGTCGGCAAATTTGGAAATCTTCGCAACCATGTCACAGTCCATGTCGTTGACGTAGATGATGAATAGTAGTGGTCCCAGGACAGAACCTTGAGGCACCCCGCTAGTAACGGGCACCCACTCAGAAGACTGTCCATTTACCACCACCCGTTGCCGTCTGCCACTTAGCCAGTTCTCGACCCAGCCGGCTACCTTTCCGTCTATGCCAAGCGCTCGCACTTTCCGGAGAAGGCGACGGTGTGGTACCTTATCAAACGCATTCTGAAAGTCTAGGTAGACCACATCCACCGCCTTGTCCCGATCGTGCTCACTGAAAACGAAGTGGAAGAATTCTACAAGGTTCGTCAGGCATGACCGTTGCCTTCGGAACCTTGCTGGGAACTCCTCAGTAGCAGGTTTGACTCTAAATACGACGTCACTTTGTCCACCATGATGCTTTCCATGGGTTTACCGACTATCGAAGTCAGACTGATAGGTCGGTAGTTCGACGGTTGGTTACGGTCTCCTTTCTTGAAGATAGGAGTCACCTCCGCCTCACGCCAGTCTCTAGGAACGCATTTGGTCTGGATTGACATGTTAAAGATAGCGCACAGATGTCGTGATACTTCATCGCACACTTCTTTCAACACTTTAAGTAGAAACCCGTCCGGTCCAGGGGACTTATTCGTCTTTAGGTCAGCGATCTTTTTCTTTATTTCTCCTTCGGTGAAGTCCATTGCCTCCAGCTTTTCCCCCGAGTAGGAATCCGTCGGCTGGGGAATGGGACCACACTCTTCAGTAAACACTGAAGAGAAGTAGTCGTTGAGGAGGTTGGCATTTTCTGCATCTGAATGCTTTAATGTCCCCTCCTCATTCCTCAAAGGGCCAATCGTTCGACGGATTGGTTTACGGCTGTTCATATATCCAAAAAACTCCTTGGGATTCTCTTTACAGAGTCTCGCCACTCAGAGTTCCTCAGACCGCTTAGCCGCCCTTATGCTGGACTTCACTCTCCTGGCTAGCCTCCGGTATTCGTCAAAGTCACCCGAGATCTTTGATTGCCGGTACACATTTCTCTTCTCCCTAAGCAGTTGGCCAAATCCAGTTTCCTTGATTTACTAGTTGCAGGCTCTGCCTTGGGGACTTTGACTACAAATCTAATTAGTCGGTGGTCACTGCCACCGAGCTCTTCGCCAACAGAGAGGTCCTCAACGATGTCATCCTCAGAGGTGAAAACCAAGTCGAGGATATTGTCTCCTCTCGTTGGCTCTCTCACCCATTGAGTGAGGAACTCGTTGTTCGTGAACTCCAGGAGTAGTGCGTTCTCGCCACAGGGTTCTCTGGTTTCCCAGTCAACTTGTGTGTTGAAATCACCCATGACGATACACACTCTGTCTTTCACAAGTTCTCCTAGTAGCTGGTACAGATCTCTGTCCTTTTCAACGAGTTGGGCAGGAGGTGTATAAAGCACCAGGGTCCTGTATTTGGCAGGACTTATCTCTAGGTCAACACCTAGTAGTTCATGGTCGGATACGATGTTGCAATCCGTCGAGTTGAGAGTATCCTTGACAGACAACATCACACCACCACCCTCTCTGTCTGGCCTATCTTTCAAGAAGAGCTGGTAACCGGGAATCGTGAATTCACCTTCAAAATCTCGGCTTGAGGTTTTTATCCACGACTCCGTTATGGCCACCATCTCCGGTTCTTCTGTTGCTACGAGGCCACGAAGTTCTAGAAACTTGTTTCTGATAGACTTCGCATTAAACAGAAGAACTTTTAGGGAGTCCTCAACTGTAGGACTCCCTACGCTCTTCCGTTTCCCGCTTTCTTTCTCTGTGGCGGGATCACTCCCCTCTTTGTGACTTCAGAAAAGGTCGTTCCTGGAGTAACACGGGTGTACTGGCGTACGTCCTCCTTTACTCGGGGTCTGACACTTCTTTGGGTCCGCTCCACAACATCCTGGATCATGTTTGCGAGTGCAGCTTTCCCTTTAAAGGAAAGATGCACTCCGTCCCTTTTGTACAGGTCATTTCTCCCGTAAAAGGTGCGGTAGGGGTCTACAAAAAAGACTCCTTCCGCCGTACAAAGATCTCCCAGGCGTTGGTTTATGGAGACGTTCCTCGCGTGAGCATTGCAGGATGGACCTCGTCTTGGGAGTATCCCGACCACGACACGTCTGCGGGTTTTTAGCCCACAGTCGTCAACTCCTCCCATAACCGTGGTCAGGATCTTCCCGCTGGCGCCTACATTGCCTCCTCGTAGGTAGAGATCGTTGCCACTTGCCATGAGGGCAACTACTAAGTTCTCAGAGATCTGAGATTTCTCAGCCTCCACCCTTATTTCTCCGTTCCCCTTTCCTGCAAGGCAGCTTACCTTTACACTGGTGCGAAGGCGGGCCGCTAGCAAGGGTTGTAGATCCCGCGCTTGGGAGTCACCGATCACGATGACCCTCGCGCATTTGGGTTCAGAGGACAGAGGCTTCCCTTTCAGTATGGGCTCTTTCGATTCCTCTTTCTTCCCCACTTTTTTGGGTTTTTTCTTCCGTTTCTACTTTCTCTTCTGTTTTTCCTTTCTTACTCTTCCTTTTCTTTTTTTGACGCCCTGAGTAACCCCAGCAGCTGCTGGCTCTGGGACGTCGGATGGTTGGCCTATCTCTATCGACGCGGTGCATGAGGGCCCAACAGAGGAGCCATCCGCGTCGTTGGGAGTTTCTTGTTGCTGTTGCTGTCCATTGGTGGCTTTAATCTCTGCAATGATGGCTTCGAGATGACGGATTTGAGTCACATGCTCAGACTCGAGGATTTTCACCTTTTCTTCCAGCCGTTGTGTTTTTTCCTCAGAAGATTTAAAAAGTTCCTTAAGCTCCTAAAGTTCTGCCCTTAGGACGCAGTCCGTGCAGATACTTCCAGGGTGGCATTTTGAGAAACACCCCTCCGGAAAATCTACGCCCCACTTGTCCTTTTGGCATGTCGAGCAGGTATACTTTAACGCACCAGGTCCTTTCTTTCCAGTCATGCTGAACACTTTATATCTCTGAATACTTTGTGACCACTCAATAAAAAAGAAAGGGGGTGGTGAGTTCGTCCCGCGTGAATCGCTCCCGCCTATCGATCAGAGAGGTTTCGGATCTTTCAGAAGGCACGCTCCTTGTGCTGCTGTTCGTCCGACCGAGTCGTCAAACCTCGGCGTGCCGTGGCTCCCAACCAAGCAGCACTGACGGTCCCCGAAGGGGCCATCGATTTCTCACCAGGTGAACAACGGAGCACACCCCGTACAAAACTCCTACTAGTTCCCTTCACGACGGCCAAGATCTCGGAGCAGCGTTCAGTGGATATCCCGCCACACCAAGAGACTCGACCCAAGGCTTTTTGTTGGCCTGGCAACCAACATGGGAACA
>OZ018320.1:53538733-53543733 GCA_963969495.1 Ceratothoa steindachneri
TCTCGCGGATGACCCCTGCAACATGAATTCAAATACTCGGAATTCTTGGCTTAATTAATTAAAGAGCATAAGTTCGTAGTCATGAGTAGTGTTCTTTTTCTATGAACAACCAAAAATATAAGCTGTAGTTTTTCTCATCGGATTAGCACATTTTTTTTTAATTAGCATAAACGTTCAATAGTAGTTCAATTAGAGGCTGGCAAAAAGATACTTTTGGATAAAAAGTAATTTTTAAATGTACTCATTTGAAAAATGTTGAAAGTTACTTCTTGGAAAAGTATTTTTTATTTTGTTTACTTGATAAAGTTAAAACAAATTTACTTTTTAAAAAAATAAATTAAGATTTTTTTTCAAATTTATTTTTTGATTTTTAATTTAACATTAAAAATTATTCAAATTGAGGCTTTTTAAACAAAAATTAAAAAAAATAATAATTCTGCCAAATCGGATTTCACGACATTTGAGTAGAAAACTAGGATTCGGTAAACATTTTACATAGTTACAGAGGGCAAGCAAAGACTACTTAGTCCATTCAAAGGTCTGTCCCATTCTATATAGTAGTCCTCCTTTGGACATTGTAGCCACATTATTTGATCAGGTAACAGAAGATTACAAAAAGAATCACATTGAATTATTCAGAGACAAAATTCAAAACTTTAACTTAGAATCGAAACTTATGAAATTCGGGGTAGTTTTCTTAAAAACTCTCCGTTCCAAGTTACGCGATAAAGTTTTTATCCCAAAGTTTCGATGCATTTGCTATAGTGTTTATAAGACAAATGCGTGAGTTAAAAGTTCAGTCGCCAAATAGTGATTGGCAAATTGGGGCAGCGACAACATAAAATGGATGACAAACATAGAGAATTGTGTTAATGTAACCTGGAAGGGCATCAAGTTCTAGTGATTTATTATACAAGGTCAAAATATCAATGCATAGATGTAATTAAGTAGCTAACACAAATAAAATGGATTAATTAGTTCTAGTTATTTATAATTTAAATTTTAGGATGCAAAAATTCGGTAAACGTATCCACACTTGTTCGAGACTTGTTAGGCTTGTCAATACTTTCCGTTTTATAAATGTTTGGGCCCCTGGGACCTTTGACTGGACCAAAGGTGATCAATAATGAGAGTTTTAGACATCTATTGTCAAAATTTAATGAGCCAACGGAGAATATGGCGACATAAGTTTGGAAAAGGGTTAATAAAGGAAGTGGTGAAATTGAAAGTAAATCTTGGAAGAGGGATCAAGTTGGAGTACCCAAGAGGAAATGGGCACTGGAATGATAAGCGAAATCTCTTGAAAACTGCCCAAACACGCAACGAGGGCATGACCCATTAGGGCGGGGAAGTAGGTGGAATCTGCTTGCTACTTTTGGAAGCACAAAAATTCATTTTTAAGATTTGAGATGAATTAAGAATGAAGGAAATTTGAAGTGGAGCTGAACACTACGCGCTCAGCTTCCTCTCAGCCACTAGAAGACTCGCTCGCATCGTCCGTCATCCCCTCTCCTTAAGTGGTCACTAGTGAGGCGCTCTGCAAGGTCCCGCAGCCATGCAAATGCATCATTATAATCATCGTCATCATCAATCAATCATCATCAGGATCACCATCCCCATCATTCGTCATCATTATTATTATCATTATCAAGATTGTTAAAATGAAGATATTGATATTAAGAGCCACTTAGTAATAGTATTAAAAACGTGTATCCCCCTCGAATGTTTTCCTTTAGAATAATAGAAAAACATCAAAGCTCCAAATATCACAATGAACCGCTTCCCAAAAAGTGCGGTCGGCTCACATCAACGCTACTAAAACTACCCTACCCATCTAAACCAAAGCTAGGGCGACCCTTTTGACCTTATATAGTAAACTATTAGGGTTAGGTAAAGAAAAACCTCCCCAACGACTTTGGGTACGTGTATCTTAACCTGGAATTTTATGAGGACGCTTTTCTTAACCTTGAAGCATTGGGAGACGCTTTTTTTAAACTTTGAAGATTTGGGAGACGCTTTTCTTAACCTTGAAGCATTGGGAGACGCTTTTCTTAACCAGTAAAGATTTGGGAGACCCTTTTCTTAACCCTGAAGCATTGGGAGACCCTTTTCTTACCGTTTAAAGATTTGGGAGACGCTTTTCATAACCTTGAAGCATTGGGAGACGCTTTTTTTAACTTTAAAGATATGGGAGACGCTTTTTTTTAACCTTGAAAATTTGGGAGACGCTTTTTTTTAACCTTGAAGATTTGGGAGACCCTTTTCTTAACCTTGAAGCATTGGGAGACGCTTTTTTAACCTTGAAGATTTGGGAGACGCTTTTTTAACCTTGAAGATTTGGGAGACGCTTTTCTTAACCTTGAAGCATTGGGAGACGCTTTTCTTAACCTTGAAGCATTGGGAGACGCTTTTTTAGCCTTGAAGATTTGGCAGACGCTGTCTTAACCTTGAAGCATTGGGAGACGCTTTTTTTATCCTTTAAGATTTGGCAGACGCTTTTCTTAACCTTGAAGCATTGGGAGACGCTTTTCTTAACTTTGAAGCATTGGGAGACGCTTTTCTTAACCTTGAAGCATTGGGAGACGCTTTTCTTAACCTTGAAGCATTGGGACACTCTTTTCTTAACCTTGAAGCATTGGGAGACGCTTTTTTAACTTTGAAGATTTGGGAGACGCTTTTCTTAACCTTGAAGCATTGGGAGACGCTTTTCTTAACTTTGAAGCATTGGGAGACGCTTTTCTTAACCTTGAAGCATTGGGAGACGCTTTTCTTAACCTTGAAGCATTGGGACACTCTTTTCTTAACCTTGAAGCATTGGGAGACGCTTTTTTAACCTTGAAGATTTGGGAGACGCTTTTCTTAACCTTGAAGCATTGGGAGACGCTTTTCTTAACCTTGAAGCATTGGGAGACGCTTTTTTAGCCTTGAAGATTTGGCAGACGCTGTCTTAACCTTGAAGCATTGGGAGACGCTTTTTTTATCCTTTAAGATTTGGCAGACGCTTTTCTTAACCTTGAAGCATTGGGAGACGCTTTTCTTAACTTTGAAGCATTGGGAGACACTTTTCTTAACCTTGAAGCATTGGGAGACGCTTTTCTTAACCTTGAAGCATTGGGAGACTCTTTTCTTAACCTTGAAGCATTGGGAGACGCTTTTCTTAACTTTAAAGCATTGGGAGACGCTTTTTTTAACCTTGAAGCATTGGGAGACGCTTTTCTTACCTTGAAGCATTGGGAGACTCTTTTCTTAACCTTGAAGCATTGGGAGACGCTTTTTTAACCTTGAAGCATTGGGAGACGCTTTTCTTAACCTTGAAGCATTGGGAGACGCTTTTCTTAACCTTGAAGCATTGACAGACGCTTTTTTAGCCTTGAAGATTTGGCAGACGCTGTCTTAACCTTGAAGCATTGGGAGACGCTTTTTTTATCCTTTAAGATTTGGCAGACGCTTTTCTTAACCTTGAAGCATTGGGAGACGCTTTTCTTAACTTTGAAGCATTGGGAGACGCTTTTCTTAACCTTGAAGCATTGGGAGACGCTTTTCTTAACCTTGAAGCATTGGGACACTCTTTTCTTAACCTTGAAGCATTGTGAGACGCTTTTTTAACCTTGAAGATTTGGGAGACGCTTTTCTTAACCTTGAAGCATTGGGAGACGCTTTTCTTAACCTTGAAGCATTGACAGACGCTTTTTTAGCCTTGAAGATTTGGCAGACGCTGTCTTAACCTTGAAGAATTGGGAGACGCTTTTTTTATCCTTTAAGATTTGGCAGACGCTTTTCTTAACCTTGAAGCATTGGGAGACGCTTTTCTTAACTTTGAAGCATTGGGAGACGCTTTTCTTAACCTTGAAGCATTGGGAGACGCTTTTCTTAACCTTGAAGCATTGGGACACTCTTTTCTTAACCTTGAAGCATTGTGAGACGCTTTTTTAACTTTGAAGATTTGGGAGACGCTTTTCTTAACCTTGAAGCATTGGGAGACGCTTTTCTTAACCTTGAAGCATTGGGAGACGCTTTTCTTAACCTTGAAGCATTGGGAGACTTTTTTCTTAACCTTGAAGCATTGGGAGACGCTTTTTTAACTTTGAAGATTTGGGAGACGCTTTTCTTAACCTTGAAGCATTGGGAGACGCTTTTCTTAACTTTAAAGCATTGGGAGACGCTTTTCTTAACCTTGAAGCATTGGGAGACGCTTTTCTTAACCTTGAAGCATTGGGAGACTCTTTTCTTAACCTTCAAGCATTGGGAGACGCTTTTTTAACTTTGAAGATTTGGGAGACGCTTTTCTTAACCTTGAAGCATTGGGAGACGCTTTTCTTAACCTTGAAGCATTGGGAGACGCCTTTCTTAACCTTGAAGCATTGGGAGACGCTTTTTTAACCTTGAAGATTTGGGAGACGCTTTTCTTAACTTTGAAGCATTGGGAGACGCTTTTCTTAACCTTGAAGCATTGGGAGACGCTTTTCTTAACCTTGAAGCATTGGGAGACGCTTTTCTTAACCTTGAAGCATTGGGAGACGCTTTTCTTAACCTTGAAGCATTGGGAGACGCTTTTCTTAACCTTGAAACAATGGGAGACGCTTTTTTTTAACCATGAAGATTTGGGAGACGCTAATCTGGATAAAATCGGAAGGAGCTTTTCTAGTTTTTACACATTCAAAATAAACTCAATTCGAGAGATCATAACGAGATCAGGATTTGAGACGGACATTATAAAATGTTCTTAAGCAGACTATGGATTTCAGTAACTAAACTAACCTGACCGAATTTGGGCACAGGTATATTAACTTGGAATTTTATAGGGGACGATTTTCTACACCTTGAAGGTTTGAGGGACGCTCAACTGTACTTGGCTACATGAAATAAATTAATTAAAAAAAGGTTCTGAAAGAGACCAATAATATGAGACTAATCATCAGACGCCAATATTAGGCAGAACCCCTTCGTGGGAGGCGTCAAACCTTTAACAGAAACAAGGTCACCATATCTAAGTCGCGTTT